>VWYP01008597.1:94523-177395 GCA_013400435.1 Pycnonotus jocosus | reverse complement strand
CGGCGCCAGCATGTCGGCGGCGGGCGGTGGTCCCTGCGATGCGGGCGCGGCCGGCTCGGCGGCGGGCGGTGGCGTGTCCATGTTCCGCTGGCTGGAGGTGCTGGAGAAGGAGTTCGACAAGGCGTTCGTGGACGTGGACCTGCTGCTGGGCGAGATCGACCCCGACCAGGCCGACATCACGTACGAGGGGCGGCAGAAGATGACGAGCCTGAGCTCGTGTTTCGCCCAGCTCTGCCACAAGGCTCAGACCGTGTCCCAGATCAACCACAAGCTGGAGGTGAGGGGGCTGCCGTGGCACCGGGAGGGGCCGGGCCGGGGGCATCCCCGGACATGCCGGGGTGGCCGTGCCCTGCCCCGGGAGCAGCGGGAGCTGCCCCGGGTTTCTTCCTGCTCCTTCCCTGCCCCGAAGCAGCTGAGGAAGGTTCACCAGGCCCCGCGTTTGAGGATACGGGCCTGGCCGTGGCCATCCTCCGTCTGGGTTTGATAATTCCCGATCTGGGATAGAGTGGTCCTTGCCAGAGGAGTTCTCTGTGATGTTGAAAGCAGGAATCTTGGGCAAGAGATGCTGCTGACTGATTTCTCTTTGCAGTGAGTCAAGACGAGAGGACAGAGTCTCAAGCTGTGCCAGGAGAGGTTTAGGTTGGACACTAGGAAGAAGTTCTTCACAGAAAGGCTGGTTAGACATTGAAATGTGCTGTCGAAGGTGGTGGTGGAGTCACTGTCCCTGGAGGTGTTTAAGGAAGGACTTAGTCCGGTTGCCATGGTGGTGGTTGGTCACAGGTTGGATTTGATGATCCTAGAGTTCTTTTCCAGCCTCACTGATTCCTAGTTTCTTTGAATTTTCAAAAAACTTGTAAAAGAAGGGACAAAGATGAGATCAAAGTGCTTAAATCTTTGAGTCAGTAGTCAAAATGATGGCATTGTTCCTTCTTTTTTCTGCTCCTTTCCTTGTAAAGGAAACAGGAAAGTGGATTGGGGATGGACTTTGACAGGTCCTCTTGTTCCTCCACACTTCAAAGCAGATCAAATAGCTCTCTACCAAGCTTAGTAACTGAAAATAATAGCAGGGGTTGCATATTCTGTAGGGAGAATAATAACTGGCCTTTCTGTTGGACAATTTTCTTCATGCCTGATACAGAGTTTCAGTCAGGCTGGGAGAAAAGAAGCCAGAGCCAAGTTACCTGGTCCTGATGCTGCAGAGAGGCAGGGCTGCAGGTCCTTTGGCCTGTGAAAGAACCAGAGTGCTCTGGAATGAGATTCTGGAGAACTTCATGGTCATTTTATATCTATCCAACCTGAGTGTTATTTGTGGTGTCCTCAGCAGGTGGTGAATGTGAGCTGTCCTCTTGTCTTTTAATTACTATTAGAAGGTTTTTGATGTTTCTTTCTCAGTTATGTTTTCCCTGGACTGAAGCCTTCTATTTTCTTCATTGTCTCTTGTAGGCCATACTTTTTAGACTTCTACTGCTTGTTGTTTTAACTTGTAAGGGTATAGGAGTAACAAGGGAAATTCTGAGACTCCATAAAAATATGGGCTTTGTAACAGCTTCAATAGGCAGCTTCAATTCCCTTCTTTCAGTCTTTTGTGTTACAGTTATTATAACAGAAGAATTTTAGAGTCTTCAAGCAGTAACCTGCTCTTCTGAAGGCGTGCCTTTCAGTAGGAAGTAAGTTAGATTGTCTTTGGTTTTAATCAGGTTTCTTCCTGGTATGAAGACATTGTTATGCAAAAGAACCCATGGAATTTTACAGAGGAGTAGGATTTTTCAGAGTAGAACAAAGACTTCGTTAAACTAGGAGGTTTTTTATCTCATTCGTCATTTCACTAGAATGCTTACTGTAGTGATGTTTATGTTCCTCTATGTGTTTATGTTGATAGGCTGTCTTACATGTTTCAGTGAAGGGGTGAGATACATGTGTATATACACACACACATACAGCATCTACCTATAAAGTAGGCTTCATGAAGTATAAGTAAAGTAAAATTGTACTTATGAGTTTATGGTAAATAATCAGAATTTATTGCATATTGCACAGGCGTGGTGAGTTATTGTATACAGGCCTGTAAACCAAGTGAGTTTTCAGGTTATTTTAAGAGAATGAATTTCTTTGAAAGGTTGTTTCAAGCGTAAATATTTTGAAAGGAAATTATATAACTCAGATCCTGAAAGGTTTTTGCATCTAATTAAAATCATCAGGAGCACCTAAAGAAGTGAAGATCTCTGCCTAAGTCTCTTAGGAGCTGAAGAGCAAAGGAGCCCAGTTAGCAGTTGTTAATAATTAGCATAATTATTGTGTATATCTACATGCTTGAGGTAACGGTTTGATAAAAATGATACTGATAATCTCGACTGAGTGTTTTGGAAGTGAATAAAAAAATCTTACTTTGTAAAGTATTTTTATTACTGTGAGTAGTATTAGGCCTCATACATATAAAGGAGTTTTTATCTTTCAAATAGACCTTTGGAAGACTCTGGCATTGCCTTGAAGGTTGTTAATTTTAGGACCTCATATTTATTGGAGTCATAAACTTGAAATGAAAGCTGCCACTTAAAATCTCCAAAAGATGGAGCTGCTCTGTTGAAAATGAGTGTCTTGTCTTCTTACATGCACAGATTTCTAGTCAAAAGCCCCAGTGACCAAAGAGTACAATGACATATTTTGAAAGAAATCACTAATATCAGTAGTGGCATTTAGGGTGTGATTGGTGGTTTTACTTCTTCTTTATAATGTGAGTTACTGTATTTCATATAACCTTTATTTGAGATTGCAATAATTTCTTAATAACTCACCATTGTAACTTTACTGCTTGTACATTTTAACACAAAGCATTTGTTGCAGTCACAAAAATGTCCTCTGTAATGTGTGTGACTTATTCAAGCCAATAAATTAGATCCATCTTGAGAAATATTAAAATACTACAAATAAATCCTTTATTTGGATTAAAATAATACTTGGACTGAATCCAAATTTGTCTAAGCTCACTCCTGCAGCTGCATTTGACTGGACTTGTCTTACTGAACAAGCGATATTATTTCATAAAGGAAAACAGCAAAAAGTTATGAATATCATTCTGTTGCTTGAAGATGTAATTTCCTTGACCAAAATCATTGAGTCTTATTATAACATTGCAGGCAAGAATAAAGAAATGCAGTTCAGACTTTGATTTATGCACTTTATCAGCTTAATACGCATTCTCTGATTGGTGCAATCACCTTTAAGAGGCACAGCTTGAGGTTTAGTGGATGGAAGCTCCTGCTGTAGGACTTCCCAATAATATTGTTGCCATCTTGCTGTATAACTACTGCTAGGGAGAGGCATCTAGGTAAAATATTGTATGAAGGATGTTCTTGGATAGTGAAGGAAGTGTTCCAAGAAGATAGTAGTTCCCAAAGAGGCAGCTATATATTGGCAATTCTGGGCCAGGTTATTTTTAGAAGGAGCCTGAAGGTATTTCAGATGCACAGGGGATGTGTGCAAATAAATTTGCTTGTGCTTAGGGTGGTGAAAGTTTATAAATCTACTACTGTGCTAATAATATTTGCAGTCTTAAATTAAACTAATGATATGTTGCGGGGAGGATTTGTTTTCATAATTTTCCTGCTGGTCACAGTAGGACAGAGTTGAATTAAGTAGCTTGTCAAAGAGGAGAAAAAAAAAAGTTGTTTGGCAATAGAAGTCTTCTCTGAGATCAGCCTCATTTCATTGTGAACAAATGGAGAAGTGTATCTTGTTAGTAGAATAGCAAAGATCTAAGTCTTTTAAAACAGGTGACAGACATTTTAAAGGAGATTTTTTGTGATTCTCTGTTGGAAAACCATATAAATCAGATGCAGGCTGGTGGTCAGTGTGTGAGGTTTTAGAAAATGTTTAACTGAGAAGCAGTTCATAGGTTTTGTTTTTCCTGTTTGATTGTCACTTGACTGTGACTGTTTAGACAGTGGTCTAAGTGTCCATTTCAAAAAGTAAAAGTTCTGTGTATCTTCACTTTTGTAGAAGTAAAAGAAGTAGGTCAATGTGCCAGTGAAAACCGAGCTTGACTTTAACTCAGGCACTTTGACTGCCGATCTGATTCTGCAATTTTAAATGAACAAGCTAGAAAGGAATGTTTAGTGGAGCACACCCTGTATCTTGGCAGATGTGTTAAGCCTGTGTATATGCTAAAGCTAAGGAAAACATGTATGTCTACCAAGTTAAATGTAGTTTTCTGTCCGTGATTAGGATGGGATCAGCATGTATAGAGACACATGTTTCTATAAGCTGAATTCTTCTGTAAGTAACTTGTAATATATTCAGTTAAAGCACATATAGAATGATGTGGGTAATATGAAATAATTATATATAAAAAACCCCAGCTGCAAACTGGAAAAGCTAAATGTAGGTGGCTTTATGTGTATGGTGACTTTCCATAAGCATGCAAGTCCATCTTATGGGGCACACTGCGGACGTACAGTCCTGCTCTGTTATTTGGCAGTACTTTAATCAAGGTAGGACCATACACCTTCTTAGGAAAGTCTGTCTGGATTTTTTTTTTTTTTTTTGCCTCTCTTTTATTTTGTAGTGAGAAATGAACTTGTTGAAGACCAACATATATTTTTGTCCATGTGAGGTATGTGTATGCATACATGTAGAATAGTTGCAATAGCTTATTTACCTTTTTCAAATGTCATTACTATTTCTAGTAGTTACTGAGGTATTATTTTATTAATTGGACTTTCAATACTTTTTCTCCTTTGGAATAGAAATCTGTTGATACTAGATAGAGTATTTTTTTTTTTAAATCAGTGGAGTGAGATTTGGTCAAGCTAATTTGATATCCTAAAACGCGAGCATTTTTCACATATTCAGGAAATATGGATTTACATGCATTTTTCCAGTCAGCTTGTATCCTAAGTTTACATATAACTTCTATCAGAATCATTATGCCCTTTCTAGTTACAATTATGCCTATACTTAATTAATATTCCCTGTATCAGAATCCTATATACTTCTATGCAAATTTAAGTGGCCTACTTAATTTTCAGTATGTACGTGGTAAAGTGTTTTTCTTTTCTGTCTGATTTGTTGGGAGCTGCCAAAGAGCAAGTGAGAGGAAACCAGTATATTAGTTTATATTTCTTAGGGTTTTTTTACTGAGTTACATTGCATGGGTAGTATGGATTTCAAAATAAGGACAATAATAAAACTATCAATGTGACTTATTAACACAGTTATGTCTTCCTGATAAGCAACTAGAAGCATGAGCAACCTGACAAAAACAATCATTGTGAGGAAGTCAGAAATTTGTCCCTGTCAGCAAAGTGATTTTAAAAAAAGTTGTTCTTCTGTAAGTAAGTGTAAACAGAATAAAACAGTCAAGCACAAAGTAAAACAGTAGCAAGAAACAGTAGTGTTTTAATGATAGAGGTGAAGAAGATGAGTCACAGGCATAAAATATTGGTGGATGTATCCATTTATGTAAATGGAAACCAAATTTTTAAGATGCTTTATTTAAAGTGTGGTATTAATACTTACCCTTTAATTGTTGGGAGGAAGTGTGTGCAGATAATTACATGTCCAGAATGGTCTTCAGCAGAGAAGATAAAAATGTAGGAGTGTTGCTTTGAATCCTTTTAATTTCCTGACCCTGAGTGTTTTGTCAGGACTAGAATAGAATCTGAGAAATGGAGCAACTCATTTGTCTTATGTCCTTTGTCTTCTTTATGGGACATAATAAAAGTGGATTAAATTAATTTATGATTCATTTGTGTCTTCAGTATCATACACTGCATTTTTACCAAGACTACTTACATAGCTACACTACCATAGTGTTTATTTAGGGAGTCATTAGTCATAAATTTTGTTGTTCATGTTCTTATTAGCCACATGATAAAGACTGTTGTGTTAAATTTAGCATTACCTAAAAATTTATATCAAAAAGGTCCTTTTTGGGGTCACAATAATAACGAAGTAAGGGCTTTTAATATAATCTAATAATCTGTCAGGACAATCTTTTCCAATAATATCTTGAAACATTTTCATCTTTGACAAGTGGTAAGCACTGAGGTGAAACTGGGTGGGTTATCATAAAAAAATACGGTTTCCAAGTGTGTCATCTATTTAGAAACTCATTTTGTGCAGTGCAGTCACATTGTTTAGTTTTGTGGTGAGCACCATGAGATTAAACAGGGCTCTGCTCTGTTCCATGGTTTCTCATTCAGAGCAGTCCATTAAACTTAATAGGGTTTTGCAAATTGCAGCAAGTGCTGCTTAGTAGACAGAAAGAATCAAGTAGTCAAGACTGAGGAAGAGTAGAATGTTCTTGTCTTTTGGAGGGCTGTAGGCAGAGTGGTCAAGAGAGACTGGTGAGATAATGGAGACAATCCTTTCCTCAAGGAATTAGAGAAATGTAAGAATTAAGAGCTCTGGCTTCTTCACATCAAGGGGCTGATGCAAAGTCAGGGGACCCCATGAAACCTTGGCAGTATGTGGGCTGTGCAGGCCAGGCTCTGTTGTTGTGTATCTGGGATCTCAGTGTGGATCTGCAGCCTGTAGGAGCTGCA
Source organism: Pycnonotus jocosus (assembly GCA_013400435.1). Lineage (NCBI taxonomy): Eukaryota > Metazoa > Chordata > Aves > Passeriformes > Pycnonotidae > Pycnonotus > Pycnonotus jocosus. Next base: position 170,853 of record VWYP01008597.1, on the reverse strand, counting down.
GCTGTCATGTCCTGAAAGGTTGTTTCTGTCCTGCACTTGTATAATGTTATGGGAACACTAAGGAATAATGATTGCATTGTTTGTAACGCATAGTTAAAGATTTTGATTTTTTTACCTGCGTTTGCCTTTAAATGATGTTTCTGTCTTTAAAAAAATGCCACCAGAATGAAATGGTGAGCAAATATGCTGGTGTCATATCTTGTTATTTATACTGCTTTTTTGTGCATATGCTGGATCAGAAGGCAGAGTATTTGCAGTGTGTATATAGTAGTGTGCTCTGTTGTGTTTCATGATGCTGGGTCCTGCAGCCTTTAAATCAGAAGGTTAATAGTCCTGATCAGGAGTGAACTGTGAAATACATAAACGTGTATGTCAGCAAACTTTATGGAGTTTAGTATAAATTACATAAGGACATGCTGCTGAGGAAATAAAAGCACCTCATAAACTTGATTTGTCTGTGAATTTTGGTTTGATCCCATAGCAGGATACATAAAGACTTGTCCTTTAAAATTAGCTATTAAATATATATATGTACACCAGATTTTATTAGTGACAGAATCAATGGAGCTTGGAAGTCTCGTGATTTGTGGGGAATGGAAGTGTTGAGCCCTTTCTCAAGTCACCGAGACCTTCTGATTCAGGCAGTTCCTGTTCCGTTGCATGATCTGAGAGTTTCCACATCACAGCATCCTTTCCTTTGCCTTTTCATCCCTACATTTTTTTGGTTAGTTGGCTGGATATGAGACAGCAGCTCAGTCCTTAGCTCAGAACGACACGTGTGCTGCCTGTACACCAGGCTGTCGGCTTCTGTGTCTGTGTGGATTAAACAAATTTCCTAAAGATCTGACTCTTCCCACTTCTCTCTCTGAAAGGGCACTTATCTGTCACTCTACTAGCAGCTGTTTAGAGTAAAAGTTGTATGTTGTAGGAACTTCAGTGATACACATCTTTATCCCTTTAATAGATTAATTTGTATCTTGAAAATTAATTCAGTTCAAATCAACAGGGAAGGAAGGTGAAATAGGGAGAAATGTAGACATACAGATAAAAAGATGGCACTAGGTGGCCTTTTTTATGTAACAAAAAATTCTGAAATGAACTCCTAGCTTCTGGCAATCAGAGATTATATGGTGGAAAAAATAATCTTTAGAAATACAGTTTTCAGAACTTGATGAGTTTAGAAGACTTGGCATAAGAATGAATTAGGTGTACCCTAAAGGCCTGAAATTAAACAAAAACAAAAGGCATTTGATAAGTGCTTGGCTTATGACTTTTAGTCACTTGAGGCTGGTGATGGATGCTTTTGTATGCATCTAGCTTCCCTTTGCTGAAAAATCTGTGAGTTTTCTACTGTGTTTGAATTATGCTTAGACCTGTTTTTGAGCTGGAAATTCATGGTGAATAATGCCACTGTCTTGCCCTAGTAGTATGCAGGCCTATGACCCAGCGTCCCAATTCAGCTTGGCTCCACTTTGAGTGATCATGTCTGGGCAATGTGTAAGTCATAGATATATTTCATATCTATTTGCTCAAGTAAAACTCTTGTCCATATTGCAGAAATCACTGCAGTGATAGCTCAGAAAATGAAAAAGCTTTTCCCAAAGCTAAACCCATTGTCGTTACTTTATCTAATGATGCCATCTCTGTTTGCCCCTCACCCCCCTGCAGCTGCTTTCCCTATCAGTAGTGGAGGTTGTTTCCTGTCACCATGGTATAGTAAGTCACCATCATGCCACTTTTTGAGGTTTTCTCAGTTTCTGGGTGTTTTTCCTCATGCCTTAGATCTTCAGAGGTTGCAGTGTTGCCATCTTGTAGTGCCTCATTCAAGCAGTGATGCTTCTGAGCAGTCAAATGTAACTTGTGGCTTTAGCATCTGTCTGCTTCCTGTTGTGCGCTTCTGTGCACAGATACCTCTGTAATTGTACTTCGCTGTTACATTTATTTATCCTGTCCTTGATGTATTGACATTGTAAGTTGTTCAGGGCAAGGTCTACATTCTTTTTATTTACAATGTATAAACTTAGTATAAGATCTTTGAGTATGTCTCTGAAATATCTAATAGAAAAAAATTATTTTTGGTTAGTTATTCTAACTACGCTGTTAGAATAACTAACAGTCACTTCTCTGTGAAAAATATACAGATGGGAGTTCAGACTATCATATGAAAAATATTATAAAAAATTATTGGAAGAGGCTTAAATGCTAATATTTTGTTCTAAGACTACTGATGAAAAGCACTAGTTAAGACTTTAAGAATTCCATGACTATAAATGCAATTAACCTCAGCATTTAAGATGGCATTTATTTTATTGCCAGTTTAAAATACATATTCACTATAAGATAATTGTAACAAACTCAATTTTTTGATAATTTGTAAATGCTTGAACAGGAAATAACTGTTGATTAAAAATAGGACATTGTCTGGAGTCTTTTGCCTAGAGATTTGTTATTTTTTTAAATTTTGGCATGTTCTGTGGAAGAAATATTAATTGCTTACTGCCATTATTTCTTTTCTTTTATCTCCTATGGGAATAAAAAGTTTACAAATCCTTGAGTTATTTCAGCTGAAATTGGCATTTAATTTTCATAGCCATAAGACCTTTGAGAATTACAAAATATCTGATAAATGGCAAAATGTGTCCCAAAATTGACTAAATGTTTAGTTAGCCTTTCCAAACTATTTTTCTGGTATCATCTGGGTGTTAGGTTGTGTAGAAGATAAATGCTGAGTTTTGCTATTTGGTGAATATGACCGAGATCTCCAATTTACTTGAATTGTACACTTTTATTTAGAGTTTAGAAATAGCCTGTGGTGATAATCTGAAGCAGTAGCAGTAGCTTCAGTAGGTTTTCATGATTAAATACTGACTGCTTCCATGCCCACAGTCTGCTCCTGCTGTTTGCTGTGCATTGGCTGGGGCAGAGACACAAACGAGGGAGAAGGGAGAAACAAAGGTGTTTGCTAGTGAGTGCTAATTGCTGATCTGCACAGTGGAATTCTGCCCAGAAGGGTTCCTTTTTTGGCTGAATCACCAAGTTACAGTTAAGAGGGGGTTAGGAAAGTGAACACACTACCTTCTCTTCAACCTCTGCCCCTCATTGTTCCCCATTTGAAGTTTCTGTTCTGTTTTTGTTGTTTGGTGGCTCTTCCTGAACTCACCTAACCATGAAGCTCAGTGGTCTCCTGTGGGTGGGTATTTGTAACTTCTGCCCTCAGCTGACTTCTCTGCAAATTCTAGGATAGTTGCAGGTGACCACCAGAATACATGACATCTCTCTTTGGAGAGTACATCCAAATTAAAGGATTCATACAGTTGCTTGTGCAGCATTGGTTTATCCTTGTGTTTATCCTATTACGTTTATAGAAACTGAAATATAATATTATCTGGTACCATCTTTTCCTGCAGAGCCCTGCCTCGTGCAGTGAATGGTGCTCTGGGAAGGAATGGCCGTACTGATAGTCCTAGTTTGCTCATGATTTCATCTGCTGTCTCTGCCCAGTCCCTGTTTTTTACTGAGTAGCTTCCAAAATTGAAGATAGAGAGATTGAATTTCCAACAGTCTTTTCATTATTTCTTTATAACAAATTGGGCGAATTTGGATAAAAAAACAGTGCTAGTAAGAGTAATATAAAGGAAAATTAAGTAAGCAGGCCAAGCTGAGAATGGCAGGACTTCTGTGAAGTAATGTAAGGATTTGTCAGCCTTCATAGAAGTAGATTACAGGATATGAAAGCAGCTTGTGTTTGCATTTTGGTGTGACTCTTGTGCCTGCATCTGTTCCTGGGAATAGATATATGACCTTTTTATAATGTGTAAACAGATTAATTCCATGATGTAGGATCTTACCATTTCTCATTTTGCTTTTTTTTAAAATATTGCGCTCTTTACTTGGATAGGCCTTACAGTACCTGGAGGGAGGCAACAAGGAAGGTGGGAGAGAGACTTCTTAGAAGGGCATGTAGTGACAGAGTCAGGGGAGTGGTTTCGAACTGAGAGTATGTTCAGATTAGATAATAGGAAAAAATTCTTTATTGTGAGGGTGGTGATGCACTGGAACAGGTTGTCTGGAGTGCCCCATTCCTGGAAGGTTTCAAGGCCACGTTGGATGGAGCTCTGAGCAACCTGGTCTAGTGCAAGGTGTCCCTGTCCAAAGCTGGGGGCTTGGAACCAGATCTTTTAAGGTTCCTCTCAAGCCAGGCCATTCTCAACCCTAAAACAGCAGGATATGAATTTAAATGTTAGCTTATGTGCAGAGTACTATTTTTAATTTTTATTATGCATTTGACAGTCTCTTTTTGATACTTTTGGGGCATCATTCACCCTGCAAAGCTGGTGGCCATCATTCTTGCTGCTTTGTTATTTGCACAGGGAAATAAACTTGTTTTTTCTTCCCACCTGAACTCCAATTGCCCTTCTCTGTTCGATGAGGCTGGACAATATTAAATTGGTCTGATTTAGCTATTCTGCCACTTTGCCATTCTACAGGTCTTTTGAATTAGAGTAGGTGAGAGAGCATGTGTGTGTAAATAAAAGCAATAAAAGTCAGCATGTTAGCTGTTAGAAAGGAGCAAGATAGTAGTGGTCTTATTTTTTAAAAGTAGGCTTAATATATACAATATGTAATAATAACAAAATATTGTTATTATGTGAAATTGTGGCTGGGTCAAACTGTGCCTTCATTATTAAGGTCTTTGTTATCTGCTCTGTACTGTGTCATCAGCTTTTATACTGGTGATATTTTCATTTGCTGTGTTAGTTCAGGTGTGTGTCTGCTTTTGTGAGAGAGTAGGTAAACCACAGCAGAGACACTTTAACTGTGGCTGGTCACTGGGGACAACAATGCAGCTTTGTAAGTAACTAATTTCTCTGAAATTATTTGGCTTTGTAGTATTTTAAATACGTCTTGCTGTAAAAGCGAGTTTCTGCTTTAGAGTTCTGCAAGAGTTTGCAAATTTTTCAAGTTGGTTGTTTTGTTGGTTTTTTTCCTGTTCTGGCAATTGGAAGGTCAAAATGCATGCAGCTCCATTTCTTTGGCAAAAAATACATGCTAGCCTGATCTGCTGAGGCTCTGCCTCAAGGACCAGGGGCAGGTAGTTTTGCTCTGTTCAGTCTCAGAGATATGGGACTAAAGGGCATATCCAAGAGGCAGGAAGGGAGATTGTTCTTCTTGGCAGCCACACACTGGAGGTTGGCTTGATCCATCTCATCAGTTGCACTCTGGGTGCTCTGAATCACCTCTGGAAGTGCCTGCTTGTCTCTGAGTTACTCTGGAAGCTTGAGGAGGCTGTCCATCTAAATTATGTACCTGAAATTAGACCCAGTAAATCATCCCCGTTAATAGTCAGATCCTTCCTGCTTTTTTTTCATTAACAGATACAGATGTTTTATACCAAGTTGCCTTGCAACTGAGTTCACTGTTAATTTGAATGTTAGTATAATATTGTTACAAACCTAAAATACCCTGCTTTAATATGAGAAGGCATTGTTAAAGAATTAGTCACTCTTTCATTTTGGTCTTTACTTCCAGATCTTTTGAATGCAAAAACATACTCTGGGAATTTACCTAAAACCCCTCTGAAATTGTATTCTGTGGGGTTTTTTGGCAAAGAGTAGCTTTAAAGCTTATCTAAATGTAGCTTATCTTAGAAAATACTACATGAACCGTGGATAACAAGTAACTTTGCAAACATGTAAGTATTTGTTCTTTCATTGCAGATTTCTGCTTTGTAACATAAACCCTAAATGAAAACTCTTTTAAAAATGCTTCAAAACTACTTTTTTTCATGAGTTAATAGCTACTTCTTGTTTTCTACATATGCATTTTAGGGGTATTCCACGGCTTGTGGTTTACCCAACTAATTTGCTATTTCACTTAAACTGTTGAAAATAGACCAGCTGTAAACAGGATTACTTGACTTCAGCATTGGATAAATAATTGTCATTGCTTTTAGCAATTTTTTTCAGTAAGATTTAATAATTTTACAGTTTAAAATTGTGTTTACATTGCTATGGGTGTAAATCCTACATAGGTTTAATGCCATTACCTTGTTTTGGCATGAACATCAGCATCACATGCCATTGTCTGCATGACGGAAAGCTCAGCTGTTGTTACTCTTGGCAGTATGGTCATTTGATGCTGGTTCTGTGGCTGTATGAATTTTGTTCAAGTTGGGGAGAAAATCCAGTGTTAAAGCTGAGCTACAGAGGAATGAGTGAGCAGGTATTCTTAACCTGTATTCCACCATGTACAGCATCCATGTACCAGCAGATGCTGTTATGTGTCACAGTTCTGGTGACCCCATTTAATCCTTGCTCTCATTACTGTGATGGATTATATCTTCACAGGCACAGTTGGTTGATCTGAAGTCTGAACTGACAGAAACACAGGCAGAGAAAGCAGTATTGGAAAAGGAAGTGCACGATCAGCTTTTGCAGCTCCACGCTGTTCAGCTTCAGCTCCATGCCAAGACTGGTCAGAATGTGGACTCTGGGGCTATTAAGGCAAAACTGGTGAGTATATTGACTTGAATGTGGGATTATATTATTATTCTTCCTCTCCTGGCTGAAGCTCTTCCTTGGAAGATATGAATAAACTGATTTCAAATTTTCATGTTAAAAATATTAACTTTTTTTGCTTTTAAATAACATTTATAGTTGGTTGTTAGCAACCATTAAAAATAAGACGAATAATAACAGAATAAAGAAGAAAGATTTAAGTTTTTTAAGTAAACCATTTTTAGTGGTTTCTGAAAGTAAAAAAGAAAATGTATTTGTCATTTATAAAGCTTTTCTGCAGGCTGAAGTTGCAAAAGATAATAGAAGACTGTAATAGAAGCACTCAGTAAACTACATGTTTTTTTAAAACTCAGACCTTGACAAAGCCCACCAAAAGTTAACAACAATTAATCTGTGCAGTTAGTTGGTGTTGACTGATAGCCCAAGCACAGACTGCCTTGTTACTAGCTATGCCACAGGTTCAGGCTCTAATACCATGACTTTGTAAATTAAAAATGTAGGGTAGTGTTGTATACATGTTGTTTCTAACTGTTGGTATGAATCAAAGTCTATCTCTGACTTCCTAACATTGCTTCACAGTTTGGTTGCAAATACCTACTCCCAACATATGTGGAACATTAGGTTAGTCTCTTTTGCTGTTTTGTCCTGTTGATTGATGTACAGTAAAACACAGTAGTAGACTATAAGTTTTAAAGGATGTCTAGGCTAATCACTGAACAACAGGAGTAACCCAAATTCTTGATGTTTCAGATTCAAAAGCTGTAATTTATTAGAGCTGTCTTCCTATTGCTACATAGTTGTATATTCAGTGTAAGAGCAACGTTTTCTGGATTTTCCACACATAATTTATTCTGTACTGAATTATGGCTACAGTATGGTGACGTTTATTTAGAGCTCTGAACAATTCTCATGGCTTTTAAATAAGCATTAGTTAAATATCATCGGCATTTTTTAAGTGTCAAGCTGCAGGTTTACATGTAGAAATTTAAGTTAACTCATCACTGTGAGTGATTTTGGTCCCCAGATTTTCTTAAGACTTAACTTCTGACTAACACAGACACTAATACTTTTAAGCTTTTTGTTTCTCATTACCTTGTTATAAATGGTTTCTAATGGTTTTAAATTTCCATGCTATTGACAGCAGTCTTCTTCCCACAGATGACAATAAATACATTTTACATACATTAGTTCAGATTGTTGAAATTGAACTTTATTAACACCTGTCATGGTTTGGTTAATCACAATTAATGTGATGGTTTTGGTTCACTTATTTTTGTTTATCAGCTGGGAGATAGGATTTTGGGAGAAAAAGGCAAAACAGGCCCAACTTAAAGGTAAACAGATAGTTTATAAACACACTAATGGAAGAAAAGGAAAGAAAAAAAACCAGATGAAAACCTTCAAACCCCCTCCCTTCTTTACAAACTGTTCAGTTTCTACAGAGAGTGTAAAGAGGCAAAACTCAGAACTCCAGGTCAGTACCACTTCTAAAATAGTCATTCATTCAGTCTTTGAGAGAGAGAAAAGTCTCTCTTGTTGTTTTGGCAACTTTCCGCAAGAGAAAAACTTCCACAAGAGAAAAGTCTGCTTGTGGCTCTAACTCACACAACAGCAGCCCTGCCCAGGAGATTCTGCAATTGTGGAACCTCCCATATTCACGTAGCCTTTCCCATGACCACGCATATGAGTCATAGACTTACAGATTGGGGTGGCACATTTAAAAAAACATAAAGAACTTTGAAGGCAAAGAATCCCTTATCCCAGAGAACAGAGAGGTCTCTTCACTTCTTCACTTGCAGAGGGCTTCTTCCCATCTCTCTCTGTTCGAGCCTCTCATGGGATCACTAAATCACAACTTCTAGTTCAATATTCACACAGTAAATCACAGATGCCTTTGCTTTAAAATTCACAAATCATCTTCCCAATGTGTATTGTCCACAATTTAAAGGAATACTTTGGCATATTCATATCACAGTCTGTTACTAAAAACTTCAGGAGATTTTAGTGTAAAGCTCAGGCAACTCATCATCTCTCCCACTTAAAAAGTCACTCTTCATTTACTGACGTAGATATCTTCATACTGTCACTTTACATGTCTCTATTTTGGCCTTTTCTCTCATCTCAGAGAAGGGTTAAGAAAAGTCTCAGTCTGTGTCAGGGAAGAGTTAAAGCTTGCCCGTGCCTGCGGTGGTTTCTGCCAGCGGGAGCTGCAAAGCTCTCAAAGCCATGGTGCAAGGTTCAGGAACAGCAGCCAGGATCCCAGGCGTTAAGCAGACTGATGGATGCCTTTCCCCTACCCCTCCTTGGTCTCAATCTGGGGTGGCCCAACTCGGAGGTGCTCCCAGGGCCCGGGAAGGGGAAAGGGAACATCCCCTCCCGGCCCTGGTTGCAGAGCAGCTGCCGGGCCTTTTCCTCCTCTCTCCCCCGCCGGCAGCCTGGGGAAAAGGGGCTCAGCCAGCCCGGCTACCCGGGGGCAGTGGGGCCCGGCCTGGCAGCTGCACGATGTTACCTCTTGCCAGCCCGAAAAGGAAGAGAGAGCCTTGAACCCAGTCTGAGATTTTATATGAGTATTGCCAAAAGTCGCATTCTGTTTCCTGAGTGGTCAAACCACATGCCAATTAGAAAAGCTGGCCCCTGATAGGTTCGTGTCTTTTTCTAAATAAAATGCATAGTCCTGGCAGGGAAAGAAACTCCACACTCCTCTTCAACTAAAAACCAAACTGTGGCAGTGTTAATCCACAACAACACCCTAGACTGATATTCTCTGCTTAATTTCCTTTAGTTTTTCCTTTTTATAAATATGAGGACTAGTGTTTTGAGTTTGTTTTACTTTGCCTTTAGGAAGTTCATAGCTTTAATGGACAGAAGCTCAACTTTAAACTCTTCTAGATAAAGAAAGTGGTGAAAATTTGCAAAGCTAGAACAGGTAAAACTGAGGGTGCTTAAATGACAATAAAATGGGACCTCTGATATTTGGATAAATGAAACTTGTGCTGACCTTCTGGCAGTCAGAAGGTCTCTGAGAGCAAAGAAGAACTGTGTCAACAGAATGTGCAATGGGGAGATAAAGCTCTACTAATTGACTTCCTGCTTTCTTGAGGGACAATTACTTTGTATGTAGATTCTTTAGACTCTTAGCATAAATGTATACTCTGTAATCTGTAAAACTATACATAGTGGTGAAGTGGGACATTTTAAGATGTTCAGATTGCTAAGCAATTGATAATTGTGTAGTTTAGGCCAAATCTGTTTTTACAAGTGAGGAATCTTCTTAGTGCAATCATAATAACTCTTTGTGAGACTATGAAGTTACCTAGTTGGATTTTTTTTTTCATTTTTGCACTTGCTGCTTTTTGTGATACTTCTGCCTGTCCTTTATGTCCCTCTTGTAACTCATATTATGTTCTTTCTGAAAGAAAAAAAAAATCTATTACCTGTATAATGTTATTACAGAATGGATTTTTTTATTCTTTCATGTTTATTGTATATCTTGCTATTCTTTATAGAGATTCTTGGTGTTTTAGGAGAAGGTATTGTTCTAAATACTACACTAAAATTAAGTTTTTAATAAGATTTTTAATAATTTTCACTGCAAAATACCTAAATTGTTGCTAAATAGAATTGTAGCAGTCTACTTGTTCTTTATGCCCTCTAATGAAACACACAGTCTGCTGGTGAAGTCCTTTTAGAGTATGTAATTTATGTTTTTGCATTTTCTTGAAGTTCCTATTGCCTGTTTCTCTAATTATGGAACTCTTTTCTTCTGTCTTAAGTCTGTCCTTTCTGTGGATGAAATGGTAAGTATGTTGATTGCCTTTTTTTTTTTTTATGTTTAAGCAGTGCTTTTGTTTTGTGCAACAACTTATATATATGTTGGCCTCAGAAACTGGCAAAACAGATCTGGCTTGTTCCTTCTTCCCAACAGTTGGCAAGATGCTGTGTAAAGAATTTCCTTTACATTTAAATTTTTCTTTTCTAGATGGGGTGCCCTCTTTCCTAATTCTGTATGTGTTCTATTTATTATTGCTACAGCTAGTTTGGGGTGATAACTGGCAACTTGACATGCTGAAAGATTGTTCTGGCAGTATCTCAAAGAATGTTAAGGTGTTACACAATTGCTAAAGCATAAACACTGTACACATCTATGAGTGTAATATGAAGTATTCTGCATGTTGTATTTTAAAAAAATCCTGTCAACTTCTCCTTTTTTCCCCTTATTTTTTTCATGGGCATGACTTAATGTGGTTTACTGGTGTAACAGCCAAAAGCATATGAACTCAATAGTACGCAGATACAAAGAAAAAGTGAAGCAAACTTCACTTTTATCTTTTCATGGTGATAGACTTGAAAGGTTTTTAAACAGCTTTTCTACTTTTATTATGTTACATGCTTCGTTGTCATTACTCAGTATTTGGTTTTTTGAAAAGCCACAGGATAGCTGGTAACTGTAAGCTTTAGTCTTCAACCTTGCTGGAACTTTTTTAATATTACCAACAGAAAATATGTTTTCTGTTATCAGAACTTACGCCATACTATGAACATTAGAAAGCATGAAACTATTCTGTAACTTAACTTCCTTGATTTCTTTAAACATTTTCAAGACTTTTGTCAAATCTTTTGACAGTCATTCAAAACAGGACATGCTCTTTCAAGACATCTTCAGAGATTCTGCATTGCAAACTTTTTAAATTCATGTGGTGATTAGTTGGAGACAGTCTGTAGAAGATTGGCTTCTGGATGTAAGTTTGCAGCTCTGTCACAAAAGAGTAGTCATAATAATGGAGAAAATGGGAAGAAAACACTTCTGTGGGATTGCATTTGCCTTGTATTTTACATGTAACATTTAAAATGTGTGACTAAAAGCGATCCTATGTACAAGTGTAACATTTGGCTTCCTGTTTAATTTAAATGACAAACCAAATTCAGAGAAAATCAGTGGAAAATGTGAGGCTGGATGGGGGTGTTTAAGCCGGCTACTATGTATAAATACTGTAAAATGTGCTGCATGGAGTTTGCTGTTGTAATCAAGAATCTTTGATCACTTCAGCAATTCACTTTTCTGAGGGAGGTTGGAATATGCCTGCCCTAAATTCTAGTCTTTGTATTTTTATATTTGTCAAATAAAAGATGATCTAAAAGTGGACAAACAGGGAGTCTATAGTATTATTTAGATCCCCTTAACGCAATATTGACAATAGGAACAGAGCTAAGAGGAACACTGTATTTGTATAGAGACTTTGTAGCTACTGTAAAACAGGTGTTAAGTCTGAACTGTGACCCTTCTTACTTCTCAAATGTGTGGCAGGGACAACACAGCATGGTGGCACTCTTGAATCCTTGTAATGAAAATAGACCAAGACCAAAATAATAATAGAAAGAACTGGTACAATCTTAGAAACTCCTGTTCTTAAAATGTAGATTAGTTATAATTCTTGGCTTAGGAGTGGTTCTGCAGTTCAGAAAGAGGTTTGCTGCAGAGTCATTCTCACAAGACAACCTCAACCCAAAGGCCAGAGACCAGAAGTGGCTTTGTGTGACATGTTTTCTGACATGCCTGTGGAGCCAAACTTGATCTGAAGGTGCATCATCATGGGAATTGCCGGAAATGAAATGCCAGTGATTTCAAGCAATCTTTTAGCTGCTCCTCCTGAGCGCTGTGCTGGGCAATTCTTGACTGACATGTACATGGGTGTGTACTCTCTTCTTCTAAACTGAGAAAAGTATTTTACAGATGAGGGAGGCAGTAGAGTCTATCAAATTCAGAGTTGACTTTCTGGCAAAGTCAGTAAATGCTTCTATACATCTGTTTGGAAGGACCAATGTTGTGTAATTTCTCAAATATGGTAATACCAACCATATTAATAGTTTTATATCCGGGCTTGGAATAATGACTAGCATATGCACAATTTGATAACAGATTTGTCTTGCCAGTTCTGTAAAATTTTGTATCTGTCCTGTTGCTTCTTTAGTAGCACTTCCTGGTTTTATTTGTTTAACGATGTAATTGGTACAGATACAGAGAATGGGTTTTTTTGGGTACTCCAGATATCTTCAGAAATGCATTATGGTGAACTTAATTTTTATTGCTGTTTCAGTTGACAGCCATTTTTTAAAGGAAACAGTATTAGACCCTGTGTCTTTACTGTTTTTCTGGTTTGCGGTGGGAGTTTTCTCCCACTTTGTAAAAGGGATGCAGAGCAAGATATAAAAGATACAAGCTATCAAGCATGCTCTCCCTAAAGTAGGTTTTGTAGATTAGCAATGTAATTCCTTTTGCACCAGTACCCTGGTATTAGAAAAGGTAATGACCATGCAGTTTCTGTTCATTTGGGATGGAGCAATGTGGGACTAATTTATGTTTCCATAATTCCTTTTTCAGGCAGTGAGGTACAGGGAGATAGCTTGCTTAAAGTGTGGTTTTAGTGTGGGTTTTGGTTTTGGTTTGTTTGATTGTTGTTTGTTGGTGGGGTTTTTTAAAATTTTGCACTAATTTTCTTTTAGTTTTGTCAGGATGGGCATCTTCTTGTGTAGAATCCTTGGCTTCATTTATGTGGTCTTCAGACTCTAATCTGGAAATGTCTCTGGCTGGACATTTCTTAGTTGTTTGCATGAAAATAATTGTCATTTTAAGGACATATGGATTTACAATTCCATGTTATCATAATAATAGTTAAAGAATTTAGTTAAATTGAAATACTTAATTTTAAAAATAATATTGCTTAACTTTGAATCTCCTATTTGCAAGACGAGAAAATGTAAGGATGATATTCAGGCTATTTAAATTTTGCCACCTTTGTGTAGGTTAGTATGCAAACCACTTGCTGTAGTGCCAGAATCCCTGCCTTTTTTTTTTTTTTTTTAATTTCTTTTCCTGCATGCGTGCCTTGTACACAGGAAAATAATTTCGGATTGTGTATGCAGAAACAGTAAGTGTTCTTTCATTATTAACTTGGATATAAGCTTTTTAACATTCTTTTCTTGTTTGGTGGTTTGTTTGTTTTTTCTCATTGTAAAGGAGAGAGAACTTGAAGCTAACAAGAAGGAAAAAGTGAAAGAAGCTCAGCTGGAAGCTGAGGTGAAGTTGCTGAGGAAGGAGAATGAAGCTCTCCGTAGACACATAGCTGTGCTTCAGGCTGAGGTTTATGGAGCGAGATTGGCAGCCAAGTATTTAGATAAGGAGCTAGCTGGAAGGTATGTGAAGTCAATCCATGTCCCCTAGCATAAGATGTTTGCTGTTGTTGTTTCCTTCCTTTGCATCCCCAGTGGCAGGTTCAAGGTTAAGACTAAGTAGGAAAAGCCTTTCATTTCCAGTTAATTAACAAAAGGAAGAACAAAAATCCCCAGGGTTCTTGCTCTGGTTGCTGCGTGACTGTGTGTTACAGCCACATGAGGTGTACAAATCCTACAGTGCATTACTTTTTCAGTTGTACTGTTGTTTTGTAAACTGATTGTTTTACTGTCTCTGTCACTATGTAGGGTCCAGCAGATTCAGTTACTGGGCCGAGATATGAAAGGACCTGCTCATGACAAGCTGTGGAATCAGCTGGAAGCAGAAATACACCTTCACCGCCACAAAACTGTTATTAGGGCTTGTCGAGGTCGGAATGATCTCAAACGACCAATGCAAGCACCACCAGGCCATGTAAGTTAAAAAGATGAGCCATTCCTCCATGATTTCCAGACATGAATTACCTCTTCGTCTTTGTGATTGTTTTCACTTCAGTATTGTGGGTTTTTTTCAGATGTCACTTGTAAATATGTTGTTCTTTTGTATGCTGAAGAACAGTTCCATGCTGAATAGCATATCCCTCTAAATGACCACAGAAAATGATGTAATTCATTTAACTTACCTAGGAACACTCAATCCATTTGAAAACTGAGCCTTCTGAAAACTATTTGAAAATATATAAATGTATATATTTATGTATGTAAATACAAATTTAATGGCTGAATTTTGTAACCTAGGTTTCACAATGTGGATCTAATTTATTTACAAAAACCAAGAATAAAGTTTGTAGCATTAGATTGAACTGAAATTGATTTTAGTTTTCTTTTCTTGAAAGGCTAGATAAATTGACACTCTGTAAAAGAATTATTTGTAGGTTGTTTTTTTCCCTCCTAAAGGTACAAAACCTTTTAACAGCATTTCACTGTGGGTATCTTTGGTAGAATTCACCCAACATGGCACAGTCCTGTTCATGACCCTGGTGTTCAATACATAAACCCAGACATTTTCAGCAAAGTGCTTTACTTTGATCTATTCTAAATACCTTAATTGGTCAGATGGGTCTTCCTGCTTATGTTGCTAATTGCATATAAAACATTGGTGGACAAATACATGCATTTGTGATTTTAAAGGTATGCATAATGGGATCAGTGATTTAATAAAAAGAAAACACAAACCTTGATTTATTTAGTCTCTCTTTCAGATTTGTGTTCAATGGCTTTTGGTGTGGTTTATTTTTATTGCAGTAAAAATAAACTCAAGCAGGCAACCTCTTCCTTGGGAGTGTATTACATCATCTTCTGTCATTTGGTTACTGTTAAGATGAGTTTACATCATGTAACATTTCAGCACTGATCAGCACTTCTTCAGGTAGTCCCTTAGTATTTTTAATATGTGGCTGATTTCCTTCTTTTGAAGTTAAGTTCTGTGTTGTGCATTAATCAGCAGTGAAGTAATTTAAATAAATAAGGAGTGCATAATGAGGAATCTTTTCTGATTTCATTCCCTTTCTGTAAAGGGGCACTCTAAGTTTGTCCTGCCTGGAGCTAGTCTAAAACTCTGTCACTCATAACACTGCCTGTATATAATTATAAAAACCCCAAATGCTGAAATGCATCAGTTTTTGGATCACACATTTATGTTTGTGCTATGTTTGTTTTTTCTCAAACTAGGATCCTGATGCCTTAAAGAAGAGTCAAGGTGTTGGTCCAATCAGGAAAGTTTTGCTAGTTAAAGAAGACCATGAAGGACTAGGAATTTCAATCACAGTAAATATTTCCATTTATTTTCTATGACACAGAAGCAGCAATTCAAGTTTGTATTTCTACTTCTGTAAAATGCATGGATCAGTAAATGTGCGTTTAGAACAAATGAAAAAAGCATACACAAATCCATAACTATGGTCATAGAACATCAAGACTCATTTTGATAGATTAGGAAATAGATAATTGCTACTTTATGTTAAACTTGAGATTTTGACTTCTGTGTAGGGTATAGACACTTCAGCAGATCAGCCAGTGGTCATTCCAGGTGTAAGTATTTAGAAGAGCAGAGACAATCTGAGACCTGACTTCCAAAGCTTAGCTGTTGTGATTATAACTTTTTAAAAGTATCTGTATTGGTATCTCTCACCTAGCAAAAGCTGTGTAAACTTTTTGGAACAAATTTGGAAAGTTATTATACTTTTATTCTAAATATGAATACTGTTTCTTGCAAGTCAGTATGGTGCCTGATATGCTTTTTTTAGTGAGATTTTCAGCTTTTCATTGGTTTGTATATGATTTTATAGTTTTATTTGTTTATTTATGCTTTGACTTTGAGTACATACTCAAAATTTTCCATTCTTCTGTGGGGAGAAGAATTAAGGGAAGCAGCTCATGCATTCATAAACATTCTTTGAAGAACAATTTCTAATTTTCCAGAATAGAAGTTGAAATAAGCACCATAGGAACTACTATCTGAATGTCAATTTTGTGTTAAAAGGCATCTCAGTTAATTAAAATTTGCCCTTTTTTTTAATAGGGTGGGAAGGAGCACGGTGTTCCAATACTGATCTCTGAAATACATCCTGGGCAGCCTGCTGATCGATGTGGAGGACTGCATGTTGGTGATGCTATCCTGGCAGTGAATGGAGTTAATCTAAGAGATGCTAAGCATAAAGAAGCTGTAACTATTCTTTCCCAACAGGTCAGTTTGGACCTGTTATCCATAACGGGTTTAGGCACGTTTAGGTGCTTCCTGTGTTCTGCCCATTGAATTACCTTGAATTTTAATGTTTCCTTTTAAGTACAGTGTAATGCTAAGCTACCGTGATTCTTGAGGCTCTATCACCTTACACTTAATCCTCTTATGTTTTGCAATTTAAGGACAAAAATGCTGGGTCAGTAGTGGTTCAGTTAAGCATGTATTAGCTAATCATTATTCAGTAAGGCTGATGAAAATCAATTTATTACATTGCCCCACAGAAATAACAATTTAGTGACATATGCTTTACTGCTATGACTGAACAGCTCCAGCCAGGCAGTGTTTCTCATACACTTTGTGGTCTGGAATCTTCTTCCTGATTTGCTTCCCATTTTCAGACAGTTAGCAGGTGTGCTTCATTTATCAGGAAACTTCCTCTTTGTCACTGTTGGAAATGTACTGGCATATAAGAAATATGGGCAATTTTGGTAAAGCTTAGCTGTAGAGCTGTTCTACTTTAATCAGTAAAAACTTAACTCAGATCCCTATCCAAAATCTTCAACACAACTGTAACTGTGTTTGCAACAGTAAAATGTATTTGTTTTAGTAGCCTAGCTCATCTTGGTAATCCTGCTGGGCAGCTGTGCAGTAGTAAGTAAATTTATGTTTTTGGCTGCATTTTAGAGAGGTGAAATTGAATTTGAAGTAGTGTACGTTGCTCCAGAGGTTGATTCAGATGATGAAAACGTAGAATATGAGGATGAGAGTGGACACCGTTACCGTTTATATCTTGATGAATTGGAAGAAGGTGCAAATTCAAGTTCTAATAGGAAAGATGCAAATGTGGATGTCAAACCATCACAAGGTAAACCTTCTAAAATATGTTACATGGAGTTTAATTCTGAAGTCTCAATATGCAAACCAATTTCTGGAAAATACCGTTTTTATATTCATTGTAAAATTAATCTGCTGTCAATTCAATTAACCTACTAATAGATGTCAGATCATCTAGTTGGTCCCTCACTGTTTGGCCTGGTTTACTTAGATACAATTGAATTAACTGAATTAACTTGTGAACTTTTTTCATGGTCATCTTTTCCCAAAGGTTGAAATTCAAATTTATTCTTATCTTTTCCCACCTCTGACTAGGAGTCATTAATTCCCCTTCACACTTCATGTTGGTGGTTTCTTCAGATGCATTTTTTAAATCAGAAAAGCAAAGAAACAGTTCCTATTTTCCTGCCATACTATGTTCTAAAAACCTGTCAGCTTTAGTTTTAGTAGTCATTTCAGCAAGCATTCCAGCTTTTGAAACAAGGATCACTGATCTGTCCTTCCCGAGATTGCTTCTCTCCTTAAATCAATTTTCTTTTTAACTTGCAGTGTTTGGTAAGAAGCCGAGTATTGATGGACATGAAAATGGAGACCTGGGGAATTCAGTTGAAGCTTCTTTAGAAGATACTGCACCCAAATTAGCCCGTTCTGCTGAGTCTTTATCCTAAAAACAAACAACAGCAACAACAACAAAAAACACCAAACCTGGACAGATCCCATCTTTGGGAACAATTGATAATCAATATTGACTGCTTAAAGTTGCATATACTAGAGTAGGTTGTAAAAGGATGATTAATTGTCAAAAGAAACTGTATTACTGTTGCCTGGGAAAAAGGCGGTTACCTCAGGGCTTCATTGTGAGCAATTCTAAATGTGGAAAACTGTCTTTTGCGTGACACGCAGTAGTTATTGAACACACAGCATGTGAAATGAATTTCTTTTAATAATAAAAAGGTAGTTCCCACCAAAGCGTGGGATTTTTAAAGTGGATAACCTCAGTACATTCCACTTTTAATCTCATTGATGTCCCTAAGGAAGCAGAATAATGTGTGACCAGCCTAATTTTGACCCTTGGATGTTCTAAAGGGACAACTGATGTTCAGTTTGGTGTGAAACATGCTTTAACCCTGGATAGATTGGGGGGGACACATGTTCCATTGCATCCATATATTTTGTATTCAGGATTTCTGAACAGTAACTTTAAAAACCACTTTTCTTTTCTTTTTTTTTTTTTTTTTCCTCAGAATAGTAAAGATGAGAGCTTTCATTTGAGCAAAGACTATCAAAACCCACGTAAGCAGTGAAGTGCTTGCTAATCAAGATCGTTCAGCCCATGGTAATTTTATGAGTGAGGTTTTTGGATTTGTTCATTTTGTTTAAATATACCACCATTTGTTCCACGTGAAACCTGCTCCAAAAATAGTTAAACAGAGTAATATGGGGTTTTAAAAGTGAAATTAGTTGAAAAATTACTCACAATTAATGTGAGCCCTTTGGTATTTTTTTTCTGAGCATCATCAATTTAGTGGGTTTTTTTAAATGGATATGTTTACTGCTAATGCAGAGTTGTTTGAGTTGGTCATTGTTAGCTTGACTTTATGAAATGATGAGTGCTTTTGATGGGTACTGAACATACTCATTTCACATTAAAATAATCCTTAAAGAAGTAGAAGTTGAGTGCACAGTACTTTACAGGAGGTTCTCAGAATGATACAGTGCCGGGCCCTATCTATGTTATGTTATAGTAGTCTATTAACCTATAATTGTCTTACTGTTGAAGCAAAATGTTACTTCCTTTGTGAGAGCAGTGTATTTTAAAATAGATTTTTGTTGGTGTACATCTAAAGGCCCCCAGTGTGGCTGCAGGTGGAGAGGCTGAGGATGATGTCTTGAGCAGTTTCTCATGCTCCATTTGTAGCTCTCTTGGTGAAGTGCAGCACACTCCACAGACAAGCTCTACATTGTCTTCGCACTTACTACTTCAGCATGCAGTGCCGTCTTTCCTGTTCCTGCTCTGCAGGCTGTTGAACCGTAATGTAAAATGGTTTTGCACATTGGAAGAGGAACTAATGTGAAGCGACATCTTTGCAAGTGTTAACTGTAGGGTATAAACACGTAAGAAAAGACCTCAAAGGCCTTTAGAGTAACATCGATTAATCTTATGTTCTAAGTTGTGATGTAGAACACAGTTACCTTGTCTCTCCTAGGAGCACTATATATATATATATGTTTATAGAAAAAGCCTAAAAATGTATATACTTTATTCAAAGATTTTGCTATTTATAAATCCCTTAACTTGGCTATTTACACGATCATTTTGTGTGTGTGTGTGTGCGTGTGCATGAGTTCCACGTACTCAGTGGAGTAACATTATTTGGTTCATTTTTTTATAGTAGTTTTTGTCGTACAGCATACTGTGGAAGGTTTTTAAAATAGTCAAGGCTGTACAGTTTTCGCTGAACAGAAACTAGTATTTAAAAATAAAACTGTGTGAAGAAGAAACAGGTCCCCAGGCATGTTTCTTTTTCTGAAGCTTCAGAAACTTGAGGATACATTGGCTGTGTGTTAGCAGATGAATCTACTGCCAGAACTTTTGCATCCAGATTTGTGTTTTTCCCACAGCTACTCAAGCAGAGTGCACTCTGAAACTGTGGCCTGGAACACTCAATGTCCTCTCTGTCAGGAAGGGACAGTTCAAAGCTGAGTTGTGGTCATCTTGTCTTTGAAAATCATTGCTGTGTGAAATCTTCCTGCAGTTCTTAGAAATTAGACTTGTCCAACTAGTCTTGTAACCTTTTTAAAAGACATTCAGTTTTCCTGTACAGTTTCCCTTTAGTTGAGGGAAAGGTGAATTTTTTTATTTATTTTTTCTTCCTTACTTCATGGCACACTGTATTTTATGTTCAATTCATTTGATCAGTTTTAGCCTGAAGTGGAAGAAGATTTTCTAGAGTTATTTTCCTAACATTCCTCATATGCCAGTTTTAGATGATGCTGTGCTCTCTTCTTCATCTGCTGGACCTTTTCTCTGCTCTTACCTTCTTTATTTTTATCTCTGTATGAGATCAACAGAAGGAGCAATTGCTGAGAAAAATGACTGGGAGTAGACATATCAAGTAGCAGTAAATTATCACCAGATTTCCCTTATAATCTTTGTTTAGGAAACTGTGGGTTGGGAGGATTTTGCTCAGACACTGCAGTCTGTCTCCACGTACGCTGTACTTGTTACCAGCTGATTTAACCTACTGGTTTATTTGCAATCATACTGAAATGCTTAGAGATTAATATTTAAACTGAGAAAAGTTTTGCAAGTTGAGATTTCCAGATTCAATGGACAAATGTGTATTCTCCCCATTGTCAGTAACTGGAAGACTCAGTCCTGCTGATTCCCAGAGGTTGAGTGAGTTAGACTTGGAAGAATTTCTGAGGAAAGTCAGTGTTCAGACTTCATTTTTATTTTTTAAAGTGTAAAACAGTTTACTTGCGTGTGTATATATATTTTTACTTAAAAAATAAAATAATATTCTAAATATAATTTTGCAATGTTTTGGTATATAATTAATTTCTTTCCTATTAAAATCTTCAGTAAGACAATTGTATTTTAAACTAAAGGTGGACAGTGTTTGTTGGCATCTGGGACCAATGTTAATTAAAAGCATGTAAGGGAAGTGCTTTACGGCAATAAATTTAACTCTGATCAAAGGTTGTATGTAGTATTTCCTTTGTAGAAGTGTATTGTTGGCAGTGAAGAGGGCTTGTATCTGTCTCAATATATGTTAATCCACAGTTGTATCAAACAAAATACAGGTATTTATTGTATTTGTCCAAACATAATTACATCATGGGTTACTCTCATTTCTGTAGCAGATAGAACATTTTGCAAAACATGTATACACCTGGCTAAGCTGAATATAATATATTTTTATTAGCCTGTAAATAAATATACTCTTCAGCATTGCAGTGATTTCTGCACCTATTTCAGAGTTGTATTTTATTTTCTTCTCTTTTTATATATAAAAAAGACCCAACCCTGTGTGTGTTTTTTGTCTGTTAAGTGTGTAGTCCACACCTGGCCAAAAAGCTAATATGGGGGAAAGCGAAACACCATAATGTGAAGTTTGACTCTAACCTAGTCTTGGCTGGCAATAATTAAGAACAAACCACATTTTTTGAAAGACACAGTTACAGAACATGTCTCAAATTTCATTAACATACGTTTTCTGCTGAATGTTTTTCAGTTTAAAAATATTTGCAATGTCTGGCTGTATAATAATACTATAAATATTCTGAAGCCCTTGACTAGGAAGAGCTGTAAAGACCTGGACCTGTCAAAGGGTTAAGTCATTTGGCTAAAATTGTGGAAACTGCCCTTTACCTCTCTTTTTTTTGGTTGGTGTTTGTTTTCCATGCATTTTGAAATATTCTAAGTTTTCCACTGAAGTTACAAAATGCTTCCCTTTAAGTTACGACTTTTAGTCCTGATATTTATGTTCTTTTGTTCTGTTTTGTATTTTAAATTATATTTTAAAAGAAATAATCTCTCATCTATACTTGAGTGATCATCTCGCCCTAAAGCATGAAGTTTATCTGAATGAGCAGAGAGCTCAAGTGAAAGCAATGGTGTTGTAACTGTAGTAATGTAATTATGGTAGTGCTTAAGGATTTATTGGGAGTGTGTAAGCAGAGGGCAGAAAACTGTGAGTGTAGGAACTGTCTCAATAGACAAGGCTGAGTCATGTTGGATGAAAATATGTAGAATGTACAATTGGTGAGGGCTGAAACTGTTAACCATTTATTTTTTAGCTCTAAATTTTTTAGGAGGGTTTAAATATGGGTGACTTCAGCAGATGGGAGGAAGAGAGAAAGGAGAGAAATCTAGCTTGGGTTGTTGTAAAACAAGCAGAGGAATAGAGGCAGCTATGAATGAAGATGATAGAAAGAGGAGAAACAAAATTACTTCTTTATGTTACCTGAGGTCAAAGAAGATCATTCGAATTTCTTGGAGTTCCAGTGTCCTGCTGAAGGAGCTCAGCGGCTGCTCCCAGTGACTGTGGTCACTGAATAGTTTTCTACTTTTTTTTTTTTTCCAGAGACCCACATGTGACAGAAGAAAAATGTGTCCTGACTTAGGATATGTGTAAGAAGTCTGTTTTTGCTGATTAAAACCTCAGTTTAGTGGCCCGAAAAAATAGGCTAACATATTTCAAGCTTGCCTTTATAAGCTTGAATTTACCTTACAATAATTGGTAAATATTATCACCTTGTCCACTGTGTCTTTTCGAACAGGCCCCAATTCTTGAGAAGTTTTTCAGTTGTAAAGGAAGTGAGGAGTTGAGAAGTGGAAAACATGCTAACTTTGAAAGAGAAATACACAATTTCTTTGGATTTTCTTTTCTCATAGATTTTCTTTTCTCATGTTGCTTTTAATGCTTCAGAGTAGCCTTGTTCTAGCTACTCTGTTCACCTGGTGTTCCCTTCTCACACAAGTACTTTGGAATCTGCTCGTGATGCCTGCTCCTGTGCAGGACATGATGCTCTTGAGTTAAATGGTTGAAAAAGGCCAAGTAGTACTTTTTAAGGATTTTCAACTCCTAGGTGAAAACTTTAAGTCACTTGTGTAAAATTTCCACACTCTATACAATAGTATTTGATTCAATCAGCTGTCCAAATTACTTGGTGTGTCTTTGTCAGCCTTTTGCCTCTTGTGCTAAGGCTTAGGTTTCCCAGCTGTAACAAGGTAAGCATTGGAGCTGCCAATGTTTTGAAGGCCCTGCAGGAGTATGCTCTTCCAGTTGCCAGTGAGAGGTGTGTTAAAAGTCCATGTATTGATCCCAGGAAAACTGGTTACAGTTTTTCTTTGTAACTTTTTACTGGAGATAAAATATATAAATATCTGTATATATATATACATAAAAATCTAGCTATCTATTCATTTATCTATATCTATATATATATAGTGATCACGATTCCCTTCAGAGTTTTTGGCACTCTGTATTTCTTCAAATTTCCTTTTTGAAATGCAAAAGACCTGCAGCCTTAGCCAGCTCCACAGCTTCTCCTGCATCCATTGTGGGGCCGTCAGCTCTGGCTGCCTGGTTTTCAATGGCTGGGTCTCAATCAGGAAGTTAGGAAAATGTAAATACAAGTAAAGTGAAAGTATAGACATTCACAGACATGTTTTGATTGCCTGTAGTGATGGAAGTTGGGGATGCTTGGGAGACAGCTGGTAACTTTTCTGTTAAAACTTCAGGTCTTCAAATATATCTAAATCTCTGTAAGTCTTGTTGATTAAATCTTAATTTGCCTATGAACTGTCTAAATATTTGCATCGATATTACTTCTGTCAAAGTAAGTCAGATTCCCATGAAAATATTTTTTCTAATGTTACTTTACTTGCTGTTGTCCAAGTGTTTCTGTCTGTCATCAATTTGTTTAGGGGAATGGAAGCATTAAAAGTCATGCTGCTGAACTGGAGTAGTTACGTATTTAGTCCACTGGGCTTGCACTGCTGGAAATGTCCTTGATTTGAGCACTTTCCCTTCCAGTAAGAAATGGAGTATTCCTTCTCGATCCCTGCTGGGATGAACTGTAGAGAGTTTGCCACTGTTGACTCTACCTCTGCTAAAGGTTGAGGAAGAAGATTGCTATAGATTGCCCATGCTGATCCTCTTGTAGAAGTGAAGCCTTTGAGTTATGTCCATAAATGCACCAGTTCCTCTTGGTTTAATTTATGATTTGCATGGTAGTTTGTGGTTCTGTGAGAAGAGGTTCCCCATGGGTGCTACAATTTAAACCCTGCAGTGGGTACCCTCAGCTTCTGAGGGTGGCAAGTTTGGGCTTGGAACTGAGAAATTGACTTTTTACATAATGATAAATTGGGATTTATGTATAGCTGTCAATTGAGTGCTGCTGCAGGCTTTCCTGATTATTTGATCTTCATTTTATTCCACTGTGGCAATGTAGCTGTTCTCCTAATTTGTGAGAGATGTGGGGTGTTAAAAGGCAATTCAGGAAGCCTGCAGAATTAGGGTGATCTTTTAAGTAGTATTTGAAGTGTTATTATAAATTCAGGTCACATATTAGCAACATGCATTTTAAAATGAAAGTCATGGCAATACTATGTATTGTAACCCTCACATCTTATTAAGTTTATGGGGTTGTCTTGCGTGGTCTGGGTAAGTAGCCAAGTGTACTTTGGGGCTCTGTCAGTTTTTATGCTGTTTTCCATGTCCAAACTTGTCTGTTACTTGGTAATTGCAATTTGTGACCAGAACCTTCTTTTTTTCGTGCCAAGTATTTGCATTTGTATTTGATGCCAAGAGGGGGCAGCAGTTTCCTTCCGATATTCAGCGTTAATGAATCTCTGTGAAACAGAGCCTATTGTTTCTGGGTTGGTTTTTTTGTGGGTTGGTTGTGGTTTTTAATTTAAAAAAAAAAATTGAAAAACTTTATTCATTAGAACTATTTCTAGAAACATGTAATCTTAAAATAATTAACATCCAGTCTAATTGACATCCTGTAGCAAGTAGTTTGCAGATGGCACATATTACAGTTAAAAATTGTCCTCTCTATATATCAGTGAAGCATATGTCCAAACACACATAAACACAGACATGTATAATTACTTACAGCTCTGAATTCACGACTTGCTAAAAACCACTTGATTATCCCCATCAATTACTTTAAAAGATGAGTGCTCTGCTCTCCTACCAGCTCAGAGACAAGCAGTGAAATGTTTTATCTCTTGTTTGTGGGTGGGTTAGGGCCTTCCAAAAGAAGGCACTGAATGCACTGATAAAACATGAAGTGAGATGGCAGGTAGGTTCATAAATACTCCTGCCAGTGCCCTTCAACCATGATACAGAACCAGCCTTGTCACGTTTGAATCTTTTGAATCTGGAATTTTTGGTGGAACAGAGGCTGCCCATGGTCATGTCAGGTGAGGAGAAGTAGGAAAAAAAGGAGATAACAACTGTGTTTTGCTCTAGTGCAGGTTCAGACAGCAGCCTCTTGGTTGGAGGAAGAGGAATGTCAGACCACGTTGACTCACCATTGCCTTTTCTCTTCTGGTGCTCCTTTCCAGAGACCACCAAATGATAGTCCAGTCTGCAGACCTTGTTTTGTTGTCATTAACCAGGTGATCAATAGACCTGTCAGCAGAGACATATCTATGTCCTTGGTGCTGGTCCTTGTACAGTGATGCAGTTGTATTACAAAGAGGGGAAGATGGCCCATGACTTTGTATGTTAAAAAGTTACCTGTATACCTGAATACTTACCTAAAGGAGTATGAGTGCCATCTGCAAGGTCTTTATAAGACAGAAAACTTACTGCAGTGTTATTATCAAAAGCATGGCTCGCTTTGTGTTGTGGGATGTCAGAAAAGGTTTGTGTGGCCATGTATGATGAGACGCTGAAAGCGTGAACCATCCACAACCTTCCCACATCCATGTATGACACTGGCATTTCCATATAACAGGCATGCTTTATCCAGGTCACCTTATTCAAATTTTATAAAACTGTCTGTCAGAACAGATGGTGTCACTTAAGGATAAAAAGCTTAGCCATAGATGTGAAGAAAAGCTGCCTCTTCAAGAGAGGTCTGCTAGCTCGTCTTAGTCTTTATCGCCCTTGTCTTTCTCTGCTTGACAGAGGACTTTTCACAGGTTTGTGGTTGGTGTTTTCAGAGGCCTTTGCATTTTTGGATAGGTTTGATTTGTTGCTACAGCTCTGGACAGGTGGCAGCATATCTGTCTATCTCGGTTCGCCCATCTGTGAAATGGTGTTTGACTGGGCCAGAGAAATTAAGAGGTACAAAACACATTTGTAAAGACTAAGGGGGGTTAAATTGTTTAGAACAAGGGCAGGATGGTGGGTAGTATTACTGTCTTTCTGGGTCTTTTCTCCCCTTGTTTTATGGTAAGCATCACCATCTTCTCTGCTAGCTGGCACTCCTCATGAAGGAGGACTTCTGATAAGCTCCCTGTCATGGCTCAGGCATCACCCATTGCTGGGTGTTTCCATATTGTTTGTTTTAAATTGGTCTTGCTTTTTCTTTTAGGTCTAGAATTTTGGCTCCCTCCCTACCTTTTTTGCCTGCCTTCTAGTAGGCAACATACATGTGTTTTTAATGTCTATTATTGTCTGTTGTCATCTGATTTGGCTGAGAGAATGTTACAAGCTTTGAATAATTTGTTATGTTTGTAAGTTTTCTCATTCTTTTTGGGAGCTCAGATTTAGGAGGAAGAAATGCTGGGTATTCAGGGTACTGTTCCTCTTTGGGTTAGCCAATAATGTAGATTATTAATACATGAAGGGAGCTTTTCCAGTAAAGTCTGTTAAAAATTTTGTGTCTAGTCAAAAGTATGGATTCTTGAGGTCTGTTCAGGGTGATTATTTAGGGCACAAATGCCTTAGTAACACTACTATGTCATATTTGTTGACTTTTATTTTTTACTATGGTAAAAAATTATGTTGTGCTTTAACTTGATTAGGTTGTCTCCTTCCTGGATTTCTCTTTTTTATACTTGTGACTATACAAAAATAAACAGGAGGATAATCTCTTGGATGTCACATGGCAGAGCAGTAGCTGTGTTGTGAGTGTCTAAGTAATGAATTAACTCAGCCCAGGACAAGAGGTTACTGAATAACCTTTGCCTACTGTAGATGGCAAAGGTTTTTCGGGACTTACAGCCACTTAATGTGAGGTGATGCCTAAACAAATTGATAATGTTTGAATGAAAAAGCCTCCAAATTCTCATGTCCAGACTATACAATGAGATAGCACAGAAAGTCAGATGTGATGCATCCTCCTTATCACGGGTAACACGAATTTTCTCCAACTAAGGATGTCTTCCCTCTTGTCTTTATCTAGTTTAGAAATACTTTATCTGACTCCTTGTCACGTGTCCTTAATGGATTGTAGGACTGTACCGGGGGGAGGAGGGGGGCTTCAAAAAAAGGAAGCCCTCAGGAGAGGTTTCTATTTTAAGTTTGAAACTGATTGTGCAGAAATGGCACCTTCCTTTTAAAATAAGTATGTTCTGTGAAACTCACTCTATCTTCAGTAATTCACAGGCATTGCAATGGTAGTCCTGTTAACCCCACACAGCTATGGCAGGGTAATTTTCAGTGTAGGTATCAACAACACTGGTGAGTTTCAAATGAAATGATAAATTCTGCTTTCACACTGTACTAATCACAGTGGAGGCTGGAGGTCAGAACAAACTTACATCATAGCTGACATTGGAAAGAAAAGGGCAGTACACAATTTTTATTATGGAAAATAATAAGGAAAAAGGAATGCAACAACATAACCTTGCCATTCCTTTTTTGTCTGGCCTGATTACAGGCTGGGGAGCCTCTAAGAGGCCCACTGGCTGAGCAAAGCTAACCTGATTTAGGAGAGAGGGTGGACAGAAGAATACAGATGGATTTCTGCAAGGTTACTTTTCAGTGGGCATCTGATCCTGCAGGACTGCTGTGAGATGACAGACTTCCTGTTAAGAACTCTATTTTTTTCACCTTTTGTTTTAGTGATAGTGATCTACCAAACAGGTAAGCACAGTTAGGTATCTGCTCCTGTAATGGGACCTATAGCCTGATATTCCCATCCTGGGTAGGGAATATTTTGTGCTTCAGAGTTTCACTAAAATCTGCCCATGGAGTGAAGGACTGCCAGTTTTCTGGCAGTCAGTGGGAAAAATCTAGAAGAATCTGTATTAAAAACTTAATCTTCCCAGGTTTTAGCCATGCCAATAATGCATTCACAAGCTGCTTCGAATGATTGGAATCCAACCTGCTGTGTTTTTTTCAAAATAAAGAGGCAGGGATCTGTCATTTACACACAGGTGCTAGAGACACTGCTGTGACTGCTGCATTTTAGCTCAGTGCTCACAATACTCCTCACATGCCAAGGGCGCAGATCAACCTCAGGGCTTTCCCCGTCTGCCCCCATCTCTGCAGACTGCTGTAATGAGTGGCTACTGGGCTACTGAGCTGATTGAACCCATCCTGTGGATGGTGTCTGGAGAGGGAGGTGAGGCCAGGCTGTTGATCCAAAGATCATAAAAAGAGAGCAGGTGATGTTCTAACCAGGACATACCCTGAGCCAGGAAATCCTATTTCCAGTCTAGGGCTAATTTTAATCTATTGCCTGTTGGATGTAAAGATTGTGGTAGGTACTAAGGTAAAGTTAAATATCTCATGTTTAGCAACTAAAAGAAATAGAAAAATACTCTTTAGAATTACACTTGATAGGAAAAAATGTTTTTGTATGCACTAGAAAGGTACTTGATAGAAGAAATAAGAATATGTGATCTATTTGCCAGTCTAAGAAGGTCAGGGCAAAGAAAATTTGTGGGTTTGCTGTGGTATTTTTGGAACTTTTATTGTAGTTGTTGGGGATTTTCTTGTAAATTTTTTGTGTTTTAAATATAAGGCACCAACTGGAAATGCATGCTGTCATTTTTTGGTTTGAGTTGTAGGTAGCTGACACCATTTTTTACACTTACCTCAAGAGCCACCTCCTTCGGTTCCCTCAGTCAGACGTGCAGTTACAGAGCTGCCCCTGTTCCCAGCAAAGTCAGCCACCTGCTGTCAATAGCAATGGGACAGGCAGGTCCCAAGTGCCAGGAGCAGTTAATATTTAACCTTCTTATGGACTCTGACTTGGCTTTGCTGTTCCAACCCACTGGGAGTGTCTGCTCAGGGAAGAAGTTTGGTACCAAAGCACCACTGAAAGTTCCCATTGACCAGAGGATCAGACTCTGCTCTCACACAATTTCTAGAGGTGCTGGAGAAAGATCCAGAGCTAGTAGGCCTTCTGTGTGGAAATATCCCAAAATGATGCATACTCTAACCTTCACTGCGAAAAGGCTTTTAAACCTGTTATGTTTTATAATACTGCCTGTGTTATACCTGCATCTGGCTTTGGCAGTGAGGACAGGCTGATGCAGACAAGCTGGAGTTTGATGTACCAGTATGTAAAAAGCCATTCAGAGGATGGGCACAGGCCCTGGTAAGATTCAGGCAATCTTCTTTCATTCCTACACCAGGGTTTTGGATCTCTACCACCATTAGGATACACAGACATAGGGTAGGAAGTTCTCTTGTGTATCTGCTGCTAGGGTTGCTAAAAATTTCCTAGGCCAAGGTGCAGGGGCCTGAGGCTTTTAGTGTTAACCATGCTCAGCAGTGCCTCAAATGTGAACCATGAAGTGCCATGGCAGTGACCAGGACATGTGCTGCCTCTGTCAGCAGTAAGCCACTGTGAAAGGAGGCTGAAGATGTTTGGGGATCTATTTTTAGCCACCTTTGCAGGTTTGTTGGGTTTCTTTTGAGGGGGGTGGGGATGAAGGCAAGGTGCAAATTGAGACCGAACTTTCCATTAGGCTAAATCAGCTGTCTTAAGATGGGTTTGAATGACAGCAGAAATGGGCAGATGCTGCCAAGAAGCTTTTGACACTTGCACCATGCTGCAGATGTGCCAAGCATGTAGCAGAAATATGCAAAAAGTTCATTATAATACAAGTAGTATCATCTGCTGCCTTGTCCCCTTGCATTGCTGTTACTTAGCTGCCTCATTAGGTGGGGAGTAGGCCTGATTACTGACTTGTTTGTCAAGTGACAAGTCAGGCTAATTAGTTGTGTGGGCAGAGGATTGGTTTCAAGCTCATCAGGAGGGCATCCTCATCCTTTCCTCAATCATATGCATCCAGCAGCGGGGTTTGGTGCAGGAGTTTGTTTATGGGTTCTTCCTCTCTAGAGCTTATGGACAGAAAATCTGGGCTAAATGGGGCACTGAGAGAATCTTTTTTTAGCCTGTCACACTGGGGCCGCGAATTGCAGCAGCGCAACTGGCACTTTTGCAGGGCGTAAGGAACACTTCCTTCTCACCCTGCAGGGTATGTGGCGGGAGTGGGCGTGCAGCGATCATCGAGTCACCCAGTGAAGTGGCAGGCCTGTGTGGCTGATTTACAAATACCAGTGTTCTTTATTTACACAGACATGTAAACAACAGAAGGTAAACAACACCGCCCAGCTCAGTCTAACAAACAGGCTGCTGCTGTTTCACTTCAGGACCTGAGGTGTTTTAGACATTTCACAGAAACTGTATTGACAGCAAACACAGGAAGGCTACGAGGTTACCTTGACTCTTCCTTCTTTGCACGGGAATCACATGCACGGTGCGGCACCATGGGGGAATGGCACCACTGGAGGCCGCAGAACAGGGGATGCAAAGACCCCACTCCGAGCTTGCCTTAAGTTCGGGTCTGGCTGGAGTTAGCAGTATTTGTGAGCAGTACCACTGCAACCAGTCTGTCCTCTGACAGCACTCTGCAAACAGACTGATCAATCTTTGTTGCATCCTTTGCAAATCATCCCGTTTATATACAAGGAAATAAAGGGAGGGCCTTCAAAGAGCGACTTTCCCAGAGCTCAGGTTTTACTGGTCTCGTTTCCCAACCTTGTGCTCTAAGTATAGCACCATTCTTTCTTCACAGAAGTATATCACTTCTTGACATTTTAGGACAAGCTTTTGAATTCAAAGAAATGCCCCAAGCACTGGAGGTAGAAGGGCAGTGGATAGTCCCAGTCACGACCAGAAGCTGTTCTGCTCCAAAGCTGCCCCTGCTGAAAGAGGAGCCAGCTACTGTGCGATACATTGCACCCAATCCCAAGCTTTTTCAAGTTTGTCTGAAAATGGAACTGCAAAGTTAGCTGCAAAAGAAAAACTATTAGAAAACAACAGTGCTGATGTGCTGTCTTGCAAATTTAACTGCAACAGTAACCCATACACACACTGTGGTTTAGTTAGTTGAAATACTTCTAACAGAAATGTTACACTAAATTTGTAAGACAGAAAAATATCTAGTGGAGAAATTAGGAGTTCAGGAAGTTTGCTGCTTTGTGCCAAGAACAAATTTCCTTATAGTTTAGCAGCAAAAGAACCATCTAGGGCTTGAACAGCATTGAATTCTCAGCTGTAAATTCACATTTTGGTTACACACACACTTCCTAAACAAACAAAAAAAATTAAAAGAACTTCCCCAGATTAACTGGTATTGGATATGTTGTTCGGTTTTGTTTGGGTTGTTTTGGTTTTGGTTTTCTTTTTCTGTTGTGGAGTGATAACCATGGCTTGAACCCAAAACCAGTTTCAGCCTTTCTACCTGTTTTCTAACATGAATTGCAAGTTAGATGGGCTCAGCTTGTATGCTAGATCAAATTCAAGCATGTGAGAATTGCTGCTAAAAAAGCAGCTGGGAAGTTGTGCTTGAGCACAGTATTTAAATACTCAGCTGCCTTCTCTCATGCACATTATACAGCAAGTAGTTTAACTTCTATCCTCCCAGTCAGAACTACAGCCCTATCTTTAGTTATCATAGGAAAGGAGATGAATCAACACAACCATAAGATACACCATTTACAGCTGCCAGTACAGCAGCAGGTAAGATAGACAGAAAAAGAGGACTATTTTTCTTAAATAGGCATTCCTGCAATCCTTTCAAACCCCCAGGTGAAAAGGAAACCTAAGAAATTCTCCTTAAATAAAAGCTATGTACAGATTGCACACATTGCAAATGGAGCACTGAGATCAGTTACAGAAAATAAGATGTACAGTCTTCACTGATAACATCTCTCTTGCTATAAACAGTGATAAACAGCATATGCTTTCTTCAGATGTCAGAACCCAGCAAGACAGCAATATTATGTACACAGGGCTTGTTTGCCTTCTGCCTCCCACAGCAGAGTCCCTCCAAACTCTGTTTTCGCTTTGGAAAGCTGTGCAGCGCCGTTCCTGCGCACCGTGCCGCTCCTGCTCGGCAAATCACAAGAGAGCTGTCATTGCTGTCTGGCTTATGGGCTTTAGGCAGTCTCTGGGTGTGGAGTAACCCTCGCCCCCGAGAGCAGTGTGCTGGGGTTTCTGGTAGTCTGTGCTGTAGCTCACCGAGGTCAGAACACCATTAACTTTGGGTTTGTCGTAGTTTATGACACTCTGGGGTGTCTGATAGTCTCCGTTCCTGGTGTCAGCTTTACAGGAACTGGAGAAGCTGCCAGCAGTGAGGGAATGTATCTGAGATGAGGCGACGGGAACGTTGTAGCCGTTCTCAGAGGGGAAATTATTTTCTCTTGCTATGTGCCGCTCTATGATGGGTGTGGCGTACTCGGGCTCTTGGCTGGTCAAGGGCAGAGCATATTCGTGCCTGTTAGCTCTGTGAGGGCAGTGATAGTGGTTTTCAAACTCAGAACTCCCCCTTCTTCCGTCCTCTTTGGTGTCCATGGGGCGAAAAGTAGATCCTTTACGTGTCACTGTCCCAGTCCCAATCATGAGAGGCTGCTGATAATCTAAAAGGAAGCATGAAATGCTCAATAAGGCACAGATTGGTTATTTTATGTATATAAATACAATAATAGGTATTTTATGTTGAAAAACTACTGTTATTGGATCAAATGTGTGGTTACTGGGGATGTGAGGAAACTTTTCCCCAACGCCAATCTTGTAACCTCCTTCATCAAGCAAGAGTTGCAGAACATGGCAGAAGCTCTTCCACACAGAAGCTCCAATCTGCCACCTCTTTTTCTAGTCCTTCTCTCCCTCCCTCCCTTTCCCTACCTACCCTTTCAAATAAATTAACATTTCTGGAGTGTATTTGAAAGCCCTAAAAAAGAGTGAGGTCAACAAAGTATTAGCAACAAACTGGACAAAGGACATTGCATGAAGATCCACGAGCGAGTTCTCCAAAATGAGTGTTCCACTTTTGGAATAATTAAAATGCCCAGAGGATTCTTAACAAGCTGGCTTTATTTAAAAGACATCTCACAGCAGCTGACTGACAAGGAGGATGAAGTTAGGCGAAACGGCAGCCAAGAGAGTCAATGGAAGTGTGAAATGTGCTAAGCCAGCTCAGTACGGCTGCAGGCGTGCCAGGGGGGATGAGCTTGCGGGGAGAAGTGGGAATGGTGCTGCCGGAGGAACTGGGCAGTCACCCGGTCAAGGGGGATGGCAGGGTTAGACTTGGCCTAAGGCAAACGCTCTGAGCAGGATCCAGGAGTGAGATGGAGGAAATACGGCCTCAAGAAGTGTGTGTTTGCACCTCTAGGCAAGGTAGGTGCCAGGCTGCCGTGTGAGGGGATCCGAACGAGAAGGCTTTCTGCAAAAACAAGTAATACTATTATGAGACAAGTGAACGTTCTAACTTTCTCGCTTTGGCGCTGGTGACAATCTCTTGCAGATACATACGGTGGCCTGAACAGCTCTAGTAAGTGACACTGCTAAAGCATCGTGTGTTCATGCAGTCGTGAAGAAGTTAGCTCGGTTTCTGTTCTGGCATCGTGGTTCATCTGACATGAGTGTCGAATTCGATCCCATATGTCCTGTGAATCTTTTTGGCAGTTTCTGGCTGTGTCCCAAACTTCAGCATGTAGGGTGAAGGTGTTATGATATTTCACTAAGTAAGTAGTGCAGCTCTCCCCAGCATCGCTGCCGCCATCCCCAGAAATCTCCCTCGCTCAGGATGGAGCATCTTGACTTCCTCCTGGCTGCCTTTGGGAACCGGCAGGCAGCTGGGGGTCTGAAGTGAGGGAATTTCACGTAGCATGATAACCTATATGCAAATCGTGTGCTCCCTGCAATTAAACTATTAAATGGCACATTTCTAGGCTGCATTCATGTTCTTATTTCATGGTTTTTATTTTTAAGGAGACTGCAGGTGAAATGCTGAGGCTGGGAATATGCCTGAGCCAGGCTGAGAGTTCAGACTTCCCACAAACACCGCAGGAAGGAATGGTGGAGAGAGCAAAGACTTACTAGACATGGCCAGGGGACCAAATAACCATATTTTGTGAGCAACGTTTATTCATCCTCTTTCCTTAAAACTGCTTTATAGGTCTCTGCATATTTATATTGAAAATTTCTATAAAGGACTGAAACTGTCTTTGAAAGATATTCATTTGTTTTTAAATTTATTTCTCTGCCAAACACAATGAAGAAACTTTAAGGAATTTCTAAGGTCTGGAGGCTGGAAACAGCAAACTAATCTTTCAAGAGTGCTGATCACTGATCCCATGAAATGGCTGGTCTCAGTAGCCTTACCAGACAGACTAGACTAGGCTGGGATAAGATGTGCTAAGAGGATGAATTAAAAAAATCATCCCTTTGGGATGCAAATAGTACTGATGCTCTTTCACTGGGATTTGCTCTATCTAAACAGTGACCAGGAGCCAAGGTAGCACAGGAGGGAATTGCTGTGGTTGGCTTTCTTCTTCTCTCTCATCTACCTGCCTCCTCTTCTGGAGGCCTCATCTCCCAGATAGTTCAGGAAAGCTGCACAGGGATCTCAGCACAACTTCCAGCTAGGCATGAAATCTCACCATAAACCAAGTAAGAAATTTTTCTATTTGATCAGCAGCAAGGGGCATCATATTTTGTTCCATTTCCAGAGACACTTGTGTTTAAATAGAAACATAAAAATTAGTCCACAAAGGGAACCAATCCTATCCTAGGCACATTCTTGCACTTCATCCATGCCGGAGTGCCTTCCATCATTACCTTCAGCTGCAACTATTTCAGAGTCAGGAAATTTTTCAAGAAACAAGAACTTTTCAAGAACAAGAAACTCCAAGAAAACAAAATTCCAAAACAGTGGGTCTTTCCCTCACTAATATATTTAGCTGCTTCACTATACATTTGGGATGAAGATGAGTAAATCTAATACTGGGCCTCTGCTTGCATAAGAGCTGAAGCTTGTAACATTGCTGGGCCATCCCCTCTCCCTGTTACTGGCTCTGCACACAGAGCAAAAGGGATGCATCTGAAGGGGAGCAGCTGTTACCTGCCATGTCACTGGTGACCAGATCCAGCTTTTGTGGTGTCTCTTTCTCGTTGTTATAGCTGATGGTAAATTCAGTTGAGTGATGTCTGGTAAAGGGCTGCTTGATTTGTTTCCAACAACCTATGAAAAAGAAATAAAAATAGAAGGCTTATCAGCAAGTTAAATGCTTAGAATCAGAAGACTTAACAGAAAGTTTAATTTTTGGTATACTCATTGCTGTCAATATACTGAAACAGTTAAAAAACATGACTAAAATGGGCTGTTTGTTTAAAAAAAGCCCCCTAAATATGGAGGGTGAAGGAAGAAGTGAATCATCAACTGGGATTTCCAAGTTTATATAAGATTTTTTGGCAAGAAGGGCTCAAACTCTGTAGGTGCCTACAGTGTTGCTTTAAGTTGGTATATTGATAAAATACCAACTTCAAGTCAGTTATGTTTTGGCATTGAATATGTGGCAAAAAGAATACCTAAAATTTCTCCTTTTTTTTAGTAAATTAGTGTGGCTTCCATTTCATTAGTACCTTAGCACCTGCACTCATCAATTAACTTGTTCTCACAACATCCTTGTAAGACAGAAAAGAAAAAAAATCTACAGTGTCAGGGAGTTGCTGGAGCCTGTGCCAGGAGGTCTGTGGAGAGGTGAGTTTGACTCACAGCTTTCTAAGCCCCAAGCCTGGCTCACAAGGGCTTAGGAGCTTGATTTATGAAGCAGACATACAACAAATGAATTGACTGGGTAAGAAGCTACCTCCAATTTCTTGGGATTTGTCCTCATTAGCAAGTGAGAAAGGATTATGATGTGACCTTGAAAAATCATATTAGCAAATATGCTGTTAAGTACAAATTAATTTTCTAATGAGGGCGAGCTGCAGTGGGTAACAGCATTCCTTTCACTGACGTCAGCACCTGCTGAGGGATGAAATTTTGGAGCTGAGCTATTGCAAGAGACTTGTCAAGACACATATGAAGTGCTCAGTGGTTTGGGTTTTTTATGGAAAGCAGAGTTTCAGAAGGATATTCCTCTACAGAACTGGTTGGCCAGGAAAAACACCCCAACTGTCAAGCTGATGGGAACCCCACTCTAGAAAATGTTATTGAGCAAGACAAAGAAAATATTTCATCGGGGGGTTGCAGTCATCTCCTAAAGCAGTGTGCTCAAGCCAATCCCTCAGCCACTACAGTTCACTGTTGTTAGGCTTTATAAATACAGTTTCAACCAGGGAGGGCAGCGAGAAGAAAATATTAAAGCCATAAAAAATTATTATCCCTTGCTCTCTTAGAGAAAGACAATCCCCTCTGCTGTGGGGAAAAGAAAAGCAGCAATTTTGTGCAAAATAGGTATTTTGGAAGTGGGAAGGAAAAGGAGGGCACCTGGGAGCACTCTTACATGCTAACTTATGCACTCTGTATAATAGATCTTTTGTTAATTGCCTTTCTGTCATAGAAACCAAATTATATTGTTTCTCAGGGCACCGTGCTAAGATGACACAAGTGGGACTATCATTTGCTGTTTCCCTTGTATGAAGAGGTGAATTTGAATGAGGAAATGTGAATGCTATTTCACAAGCATTAAATGCTTAGTTGCATAAACCCCTTCCTGCTGGCCCAGTGGACAGGACAGGCCAAAGTGCATGATTCTCCACTAACCTGATTTCTGCGTACTGGATAATCCATAGGAAAGTCCTTTGGCTTCTCGCCTGCAAGGAGAGGAAAGGATTTATAAACACCAGCATTTACAGCATTTCAGCTTCATGCCTTAACTCCAACAGAGCCTTTTTACTCAGTGGCTGAGGACAAGGCTTCACTTTGAGTTCCTGGAGGTTGCTGTTTACTAGAACATCAGGCATGCAAATCAGCACTTCGACATATTCTTTTTCTCCATCTATGTGCAAGTTGTGAGTGCTGGTGTTCAAATTTCCAGGGATGGCACTCATCAGTTTGATGTGTCTTTGTTTATATGTGTCACTCTGGGCTGTGTTTAGGTCAGCTCTTCTGAATTTTTTGGCTATTTTATAGATTTACTAGGAATCCAGGGCAGAGCTGGATATCACTGGTGATGAAGCAGCATCACCAGAGCATTGCTTACACTTCCAAATCCCAGTCTGCTGAGAGAAGCATTTCCTGGTTCAACATGGAAGTGCAAGTTCATAGGAATGGGCATCTCTCACAGTTACCAGTACTTCTTCCAGTCCTCAGTCTTGTGAGATGAGATAGCTCAGTTTTAGCTGCTTACACCAGTGTATGTGTGTGACTACACAGAGCCAAGCTCTGCTTTCAGCCTGCTAGGTTAAGTGCTCGAACTTAAGAGACTGGGAAGGAGAAACACAATAGGAGAGAAATAAAAGAAACTGATACAGATAAATAGCTCAAATCTTCCCTTCACTGAATTTTTATTCGGCTTTGGTGTGGAAAGTATCCTGTCTTTGACTGCTTTACATCTCAGTGCTTGTGGGTGTATGTAGGGTGAAGAGAACAGCTGCTTATGCACAGTTCTGACCTGCTTTACCTTCATTTTTCTCTGACTAGGGGAGGCATACAGTAAGAAATACAATTTACAGAGACAGGTGAGTTCTACTTAAAAGGAAGAATGACAAACAGGATCAATTCCCAGCTCCCTGGTAAGGAGGATCTGGAAAGAGGGCATGGAGTTGGACATGCTAGCTAAGTACCCACAAATGTCTCCTTTGACAAGAACCAGTATCTTACTTGCGTAGGGCTGTGCAGATACAAATGGCAGAGAACAAGAACAGAAGCAGCACGATGAGGATGGGGACAATTATAGCTGTAAGCTTTAAACCTGTATGAGAAAAAAGAAGGGATAAAAGTTTAAAGGGTAAATTACTCTAAAGCTGGTCATTTTTACTACAGCAAAAGGTAGATAATGTTGCAGGAATGCTTCTTGAAGAGAGCATGAAAATGTACAACAGTAAAACTAAAAGACCACTTCTCAGCCATGGCTGGATGCCATGTACCTGTGTGGAACAATGCTGAAGCAAAATAGCTGGATATACTTTCTCAAGGGTTACACTTGACTTGGCATCTATATGCATCCTTATAAAGAGCAATTCT
The DNA here is from genome assembly GCA_013400435.1 of Pycnonotus jocosus. Taxonomy (NCBI): domain Eukaryota; kingdom Metazoa; phylum Chordata; class Aves; order Passeriformes; family Pycnonotidae; genus Pycnonotus; species Pycnonotus jocosus. The sequence goes on along the minus strand of VWYP01008597.1, from coordinate 132,686 downwards.
TTCTTATTACACACTAGATGACTTTTAAAAAGCCACTCATACACACTCTGTTTGCAGTTGCTTATAAATCTGCCAAAGGAGACTGCAAATTTACATGCCAAGTATCTGGCTCATGCTGAACTGGCTGAAACATTTCAGTCAAAATGGTTCAAAGATTTCCATGAGGGAACCGAGGGAAAAAACCTGTTTAGCCACTGTTAAATTCTAACACAACACGCTGTAGAGCAGGGATTTGAAAATTAGCAGTGGGGTGTCTCTTGTGTCAGGAGCGTGCCGTTCCCTGTTTCTACAGACACTTGCCAGCTGTGAGAATAAGGCAGTAGAAGTGTCCACAGGGTATTTGCAATTTAGCAGATGAAATCTCAGTAGATTGCATTTTCAGTGAACATGGATATGGTTTACTCATACCGCTGCACAGATGAACTGAGCTTGCTTGCTCTTGGCAAGCAGTTTCAGAATCTTTTTTTCTTCCACTGATTGCTTCTTACAACCAGTTCTTTCACAGAGGCATTTCTACAACTATCAGCTACCTAATGGATAGTAGCATTTGGTACAGTGGGTCTGGCAATTCCTGCCTGGCTGTGAGCCCACCAAACAGTCAGTATAAGCACCAAATTTTGTTTGTTTGCTTTTTAAGGTCTAAGAAGTTAGCTCCACAACATTAAAGGATGAAGACTGCAAATTCAGGGAGAATTACACAAATTAAGGTTGTCTGAGCCCCCATGAACACAGGCATTATGGAAAAGTGTTTAATTACACAATCAGGCACTACTCTATGCTGCTTTCAGCTGGGAACTTGCTCTGGAAGGAGTCATGGTTGTGTGGAGAGATGATAACACTTTTGTGAGACAACTATTTCACGTACTAAAAAATTCTAAAATACAGAATGAGAATGAGGAAGAACTCTCCCAAAAATTGCTGCTGAGTGCTCACTGTATTCCCTTGAGCCACCCACCAAGCATGGCAAATCAACCAATCTGACAGGGAAACCAAAGCCCAATGTTTAACACATCAAGGAAAATTAGGGCTTTCAATCTCTTTCTGTGCCATAAGACAAAAAGAACTTATTGCTCCTCCCTCTTCTCTCTGTCATTAATAAATTCTGAAGGGAAAATAAAAGTTTTGATTTGCGAGAAAGTTTAAAGTTCACTCAGACTGGGTTGAAGGCGTGATGCATCCTGGAGAAAATGCAGCACTAGGCAGTGTTACCCAAGTTAGTTTCTTCAGAGGGGATGGGCTCTGTAACAGTCCTGTCTTCTTTCCCAAGGGAGGTTTCTGTGCTCTGACTTGGTTTCTGCCACATTGAATGCGTGAACGAACTGTTAGCTGCAAGAGAGAAGAGGGCATCAGTGGTGCTGGGGCAGCACAGTGGGCTTTAGAGGCATCATGCACTGCTCACCCCATCCATACCCGGCATTATCCGACAGCCCATCAGCTCCAGCTTCAGTGCTATCCTTTGGTTCCAAGTCTGAGGGATAATCCGCACGTAACGGGCCACTATGGGAGGGATGAAGTTATTGCGCACGATGTCACCAGCGTTGGAGTTGCCTTGGAACACCTGCAACGAATGGTGCACCCTGTTTTAAACGTCTCTTTCCTCAAAGTGCTCCTGACATCCAGCTTCAAAGATTTTCATCCTAAGACTAATGTGTTGATAACCTGGGATTCAGCCACAAGATTTTAAGAATTGAGAGTTCTGGAAAGAAATAATCTTTTTAGTTGTGCCAGATGATCACATTTTTCTGTTAGCTCGGAGGAGAAAGATTACCACCATTTCAATACTGTGTAATTTCCAGTTAATGTATGCTGGTATAATGCTATCATTTTTTTTATTTAAGAGCACTGCAGCACCCTTTCTTGGAAAAAGAGGATAGAAACATAAATATGAAAAAACAGAGGTTAACCATTTCTAGACATTTTAGTAAAATGGTCTGGTTTTGATATCAAGCTTGAAGAATGACTATTAACTAGACAGTTGTTACTGCACTTATACAGTATTTCCCAGAATCAGCTCAGCCCCTTGTGCAGAACACTAATATTGTCCTTGCAATATTAGTTCTTGGAGGTGCTTCAGCACGATCTAGGAAAACTGAAAAGCTCGATGAGATAGAGATGTAAGCTCAGCATATCTTAGCTAAAATGCCAGGCCACATGGGGCTCTGATGGGACAGGTTCTGTCATGCACCTTAGCTGAAACTAAGATCATACATAATACTTTCAAAGCATATTTGTAAATAACAAGTCACTGTGGGAAACTGCAAGCCTGCACATTTTAAATGTGCTAGCCTTTGCAGTTCACCCACTACTAGGCTGATTTGTCACTCTGTGGGCCAGCATCCCCAGTTTAACATTTTAAAAAATATTAACCCCATTAATGTTGGGCAGTGAAATTCCTTGCCATGCAAGCTAAGAAAATCAGAGCTAGCAGGAAATCTCTCCAGCTCTGCCAAGTTTCCAAAAACTGCCATCAGGCTTGAGGACCAGATACAGCCTTCTCCTGAGGCAAGCTGAGATCCCTCAGGAATGATGAGTGGAGGTCTGACTTTGAACACTGTGGGGACAGGGAGGAAGGCTTTGGAGATTTCTCTTATTTGAAAGGAAACATGAGGTTTTCCGGGGAAAATGTTTTCAGACAAACTCCACCAGCAGCTCTGCCCTTCACCTGAGGGGTTGTTTCATTTGGCAGGGGGAGGTGGATTGACCATCCTGATGCATTTGGAGCTGACCCTCAGCTTTGCTGGTGCCATACCAGCAGCATCCCTGGCACAGGCAAACACTGAGCTGAGCTAAGGACTTGCCCCAACAGCTGCTGTACAGCTCCAGTTACACTGCTTTTTTAAAAGAAGGGTGCAGACATACACATGCCTCCCTGTGTGTGTCCCACAGCTTCACCAATCCCTGGATAACTTCCTTGTTTCGACAAGCTCACTATCTACTCTGTAGCCATAAATTACACTGGTGAAGACAGCCCAAGTCTAGACAAGTTTGAAACTCCTAATCTTTCTTGACAGTGAAAGCCTGCCCTTCAATGTCAAGACAGCATAGGCATTATTGTTTTGTGTTTTCCTACCCTTCCCACTTTCCCTTACCTTTTCTTCATTGCTCAGAATCCCTTTGTAAGTTCTCCATTTTGAGTTGTTATTTTTATAGTTCATTGTAAATGTCTTCACATAAAAGTTGAAATTCATGGATCCAGAACCAGTGGTCTTGATCCCTTTTAGGAAAATGCAAGAAACATTTTCATTTGCTATGTGCCTATTTTAAGGGAACATTTTCAAATGCAAACACAGAAGCCAAAACAATTCTGAAAACTTGGTCTTCAAGATTTTAGTTTCTTTTTCAAACTGTGTTGAAATTGAGTTTAAAAGTTAGGTGAAGAATGAAAATCTGTTTTAAATTGTGAACTTAGAGCAATGGATATTTTTAACAGAGCATAAAAGGCTGGAGGAGCTGAGTTTGTTCAGCCTTGAGGAGAGATGACTGAGGGGACCTCATCAGTGTCCATCAGTACCTAAAAGGGGGGGTGCCAAGAGGACGGAGCCAGGCTCTGCTGGGTGCAACAGAACAAGAGGCAATGGACAGAAACTGATGTACTGGAAGTTCCACCTGAACATGAGGAAGAACTTCTTTACTGTGCAGGTGGCCAAGTACTGGAACAGGCTGCCCAAAGTTGTTTGTGAAGTCTCCCTCACAGGAGATACCCAAGAACTACCTGGCCACAATCCTATGCTGTTTGCTTTAGGATCATATTGCTTGAGGTTGGACCATATGACCCACTGTGGTGCCTTCCAACTTTACTCATTCTGTAATTCTGTGACTCCAAAATGAAAACTGCTTTTTGATATTATGGTCTGTATTGGCCATCTTTACATCTTTAGCAGCAACTGGAATTTACATTTTTTACAACTAAACCAGGAAATGGAAACAGGAATTTCTTTCACCTAGGCCTTGTTTCAAAGGCATGTTTCTTAGTGATTCCAGATCATCCACCCAGACTCTACTGCTGCTGTGTAAGTATTTTGTTCCATCAGCATGTTTACAGATCTGATATGCATGACAGTTGGGTTCAATCCTATATCCCCATAGGAAGACCAGTCTTGTAAATTGCCATGATGTTTTAAATAGGAAAATAATATTCCTGAGTGCAGAACATTTAATCATATTTAACAAAAGAAATGTTGCATTAGTGCACTATCAGCTTTCCAGCTGCATTCATTTTCTTCTCTAGCTGAAACACCCATTTCTCCATTTCTGATAACCAGAGAGTGACATACCTGTTATTCTCTTCTTCTCTCCCAGGTCTATCTCCAGCCATTCACGGTTGCTGCTGTGGTTAGAGGCCCAAGACAATCCTGGGACTTGTAGCCAAGCCTTGTCTGGGGACCACAGGAATAGTTGCCCAAACTCATTGGTCTCCTCCCAGTAGGAAGATGCAGTAACCTGGCTCTTGGAGAGGAATCCCTCTTCCAGACTGAGAGATTTGTTGCAGCCTAGGAGTCCCCACACAGACAGGCAGAAGGAGTTATTTTGCATTTTCACAGGATATTTTTATATTAGGCTAGCAACATTTGAAGACCACCCACAACAGCAAAGTCAGACGTTGCTGAATCTAGTGCTAGCCTGATGCTCCCCATTAGCTGTGGTGTTTACCAGTCAATTTGTAGTGTATGATCCAGTACCAGAATGATGCAGTCCCAATCCTTTACCAGTCTAACTCCTACATACATGACACCTTCTGACTACATCTGCTATTTTTGCCATTTAGTTTTTTAATCTCTGCACTTTTGTCTCATTCCTGTGAAGACATTTTTTATTTTTAAATTTTTCCTTCTGAAACATAATATTTATGTTTTGAGATTGGCATTAACTAATTCTGCTGTACAAAACATTTCACAGATGAAGGCACTGTACTAGGAGGAATACTTTACTGTAAATATTTCATGATTCCCACCTGCAATTAGGGCTAGGAAAGTTACTCGTTAGAGAAGCTCCTTGATACTGCTGCCAAGATGTGATATCATGAAGATAATATCTGTGAGTAAGTACTACAAACTCCACCAAAAAACCCACAAAGTCTCTGCACATCAAGGTTCTTCAGAGAAAACAGGCCACTGGAATATGGTTCAATGAAGTTAAAAATAATTCCTTGGCAGATTCAAAGGCCTATACATGCTCTACAGTTTTCAGCAGAATAGTAAATGATTTTATCTCAAATGAGTGAAATATAATTCAAATGAACGAATGCGAACTTTCCCCCCTCTTTGCTGCGTTTTATGCAAATGAACGGCTTGACAGATTAAAAGAGGGTTTTGCATCTTGGAAAGCCATAAACAAAAACTCCTTCTGTATCAGTACAATATAAATATATTTTCATTTCTCCTATGTTTTCTTTCTCTGCTTGTATGATGAAGATGGAAATTACAAATGTCTGAAGAAAAACTGCTTTCATTTTCTGTGGCCTAAAGTACATAAAAATGGGATTATCTGATTGTCATTTTTCATATGCTGGCACCAGAAATGTAACAGCAGAATACTATTTCTGTTTCTCATCTATGTGCATATGACCACACATATTCTGTGTTTTTTCTCTAGCTCACTTCACATCCCTTCAATTTTTTTATTCACTTGCCAATTTTAAAAAACTGCTGTCCTAAAATATCCTTCCTAGACAGAGCCTGACATTCTCCTGATAATTTTTTAAAACTTTTACAGAAGATACTTAAATAGCTAAAAACAAAGCAATTATTCTTACCATTTGAAGTAAATGTAAACCGCTTATCTGATAGAGAACCACTGTAAGAAAAGAAAAAGGTCGTCATGAGGTGGCCACAGGAGTGCTGAGGTAGAACTTCAAAATCACTGTTTATCCATTAAAATATCTCTGGCCAGACAGCCACTTTCTCTGCTGGCTGGATACTGACCCCTTTAAGAGCATACAGTCTCTTACTGTGACTGAATTCAGGTAATTTTTTAATGGTTTTGAGCATTTTTTAAAGCTTTAAAGTGACTTCCCATTGCATCATTGTTACTCCTGCTGCTTGTGAAAGAGTTACACTTGATGGAGATTAAACCACACCAGCTCTGGCCATTCCTACTTGGGCTACAGGCGTGTCATAGGATGAAAATGGGATGAAAACTACTCCTTGTTTTAATCTGGGTGGGAACCTGTTCAGTTATAACGATGGCCAACATCTCCCATCAGGAATGGTTCTTTATGCTCCATTAACCACATCTATGGCTCCCTTTTTCTTCCTCCTTCTGACATGGACTGTTTTGCTTCAGGGGAAAAGCCATTTCTTGGGCCACTCCACACAGCCCTGCACAATGCAGGACAAGATAAAATCACCACTCTAAGGGAAAGCTGAGTTTTCCTTTGCCTCCCAGAGAGCCACTCTCTAACTCCCAAGGAGATGCCCCTGAGGTTTCATTCCAGAAGCAATGACTTCAACTGGCTGCCTAATAAAAAGAAAAGCCAGGGTTTTAACATGAAATTAGTTTGGATTTCTTGAAAATCTGCCCCCTCTGCTGTCACTTGGATTAGCTGCACGCATCACTGGCCCCTTTTGAAAAGCCTTGGCCAGCGTGACTAAGCAGTAAAACAACTTCTGCACTAAGCATGGAGACAGTTTCCTTTCAGGCTGCCCTTTCTTTGTTTTTGGCCAGGAAAATTTCCCCCAAGGTACTGTCTGCAGCCTTACCACGGTGTGCAGGGCTATGTGTTTTGAGAGCACTGCAAATGGGGAATAGGAAAGTAGTTCCCATGTCAAGGTCAATAAAAACACTGCCATTTTTTGTCATTGAGAGAAAACTAATGACTGCAGGCAAACGAAGCCCTTCAGAGCTCTGGGTAGGAGCTGATTTATTTGGGCATGTAGGCGGCTGAGTAGCTAGAAGGGGAAACACAAGCCCTCCCTCCCACAGCTTCCCCACAGGCAATCCTCAGGGGCGATCAGATGCACTCTGCTCACTTCAAACCAGTTTGGCATCACAGCCAAAACAGTTTTTGATTTCTTAGTGAATGCAAAACAATTCATTTCAAGAGAAAAGAAGAAAATAGATACCTATGTAATCAGTAAAACCTACCCAAAACAGCAATGAGTGCTCCTTGAATACTTATAATGAAAAAAGTCAACCAGAACCCTTTCAAATAGAGGGCTGCAAATTTAGCAAAAAGAGGGGGTTAGCATTTCTAAGGCCTACAAAGCTATGAAATCAAGCTGATAAATTTCCACTGTAATTCACTAAAGAGAGCAAGCCAATTCAGCAAGTGGCAATTCATCCGTTTCCTAATGTGACTGCTGGAAATGGTCACTCAGGTTCCACTTTGTCCTTTAAGGTATTTCCCCATGTTCCTGATTTGCCTGACAACCTTCAGGATCCTGCCTTTTATTTTTTTTTTGCCAGCGTTGGTCTCGCACAAGCTTTTCCTAAGCAGTGCAGGTTAACCCTGAATCTCATCTTTCACTGTTGACAAGCATGCAGTCTCTTGCATTTTCAAAGGCAAATGATTCCACGTGTGCAGATGTATAGTCACAGGCCAGGCCATGTTAAAACACCTTGTGTATTTGAATTTCAGTTCAGTTATCAGCACTGCCCAATAAATCCAGCCACTTGGTCTTCATTACAGCATCTGGGGGTTCAGGGCTGCACATGGATCACGGGAAGTGAAAACCTGACAGATGCTGGAGCATAACAAACACACTGAGAAGTGGAGTGGGGAGGCCAAGGTCAGCTCTTGCAGGGTGTTGGGTGAGACATAACTCCACGTTAACAACACAGATACTTAACAGCTCGATGCGCTCCAGCAGCAGCTTTTGATGAGGTCAGTTTCAGCTAAATAATTTAAACCTTTAATACTGAAATCCACTATAAATGAGATTTTAAAAGCTTGAGCAAGCTCTTATTTAAGGGCATCTAAAAGGCTCTTAAGGCACTGCTGCTCAAGCACCAATTTTTTTCTTGCAGGCACTGGCTCATCTGCAGGATTTTCCTTCAGCATATAGGTACTGCAGAACAGGGAAGCCAGGCTTTGTAGATACCTCTTATTAAAGATTTTTTAAAGCACAAAATGCATTGGTTAATTTTCTTAGTAAACAGGCCTACTGTTTCTGGGAGCACTTTTTCATTTTTTGAAACAAAAGCATTTCCCTACATACCCCAACTTCCCTCTCCTGGGCTCACACTAACATCTGTTCTAGATGTCCCAGACTGTCCCAGCTGCCAGGTATGGCAGACACATCCTAGGAAGCACTGTGCTGGCACCCCCATTTTTCTCAAACTGTGCCATCTAATTTGTAGGCATACAGCCCAGTGTGAGCCTGTGGCTTCCTGTGTAACCTGTAGAAAGCTGGGGTTGTCTCCTCGGGGCAATTCCACCCCTTGGATATGCTCAAGGAGTGCCCCTGTAGGCAGGAGAGCTACAGGGGCTCTGCTCCTCCTTAGGGTGCTCTCTCAGGGGCCTCACATTAAATGGGCTAAACCCCCCAGCACCTGCACACTTGCAGTCTTACACACTTCACCCTTTGCCCACTGGGTCTTGTACTGGGAAAAAAAATGTACAAATGGGAATCACAACTGCCTTTCATTATAAAATTTTATGTGCTGCTGTCCGAGTTACTCCACGGGGATTGTCAAGGGTCACAAGCACACCAATGTATGTGAATATTCTATAACATCTTTAGATAAGGTACAAAATCTTTAATTTAGGGTTTCACTAAGCTGGCACGTGTGATGGAAAGAATTTGTATTATTTGTTTTATGGAGGGGCTTGGTGCCTGAGCAGAGTTCTCAGTCCTGCTTTGCTTGAGACAAGTTTATAATAATTTTCTTTGGCAACTGACTTTCAAGAAAAGTAGAAAATATTTAGGCTGTACAGTTCTTTGGCTATGATCGACATGCTACCCAGCTTTTTATACTCCAGTGCCATTGTATATAAAGCATTTCAGTCTGTGCTGAAGTTTAAGCACAGCAACAGAGCACATGAATGCCCTTTTTTAATGAATGAAACTATGATGGTAAAATTGTCAGGAGGGTGTGAGAAATCATGTAGAAACCAGGAAAATAGTATAAAAAATACATATTGCCTTAGCTCTCATAGGCTATGGGATGGAAATTTCCCTTCTTAAAAAGGGAAAAAAAAAAAAAAAGGCCTCATGTAAAATCCAGATAACATTTGAAAATTAAAAACTATAAACCAACAGCAATGACAGAAGCAGTTGCTGGAAGGTCTTACTGTGCTGGATAGAGATTAGAGGATTTATTTCTACTTCAACAGCAGTACAATTAAAAGTCAGAAGATAAGCAGTAAATATAACACCCTTGCTATAAATATTCTAAAAAAGAGAAGAACTCTGAACATGTCAAAAGTACAATGTTTAAGAAGTTGTTCATTAAATCCCCTGTGGCTCAATGGCACTTTTTACTTACTCATTTTTTCCCAGCTTTTTTTAAAACTTCAGCATGAATTTCTCATGATTTATTAGCACGTTGATTAAAGCTGTTTATTGCAGAGCATCGTACTCTCATGTATCTGCTAACAAAGCAATTTCCAAATACATTTTGGAAGGAACAGAAGAGGAAAAAACGAAAAGAAAATACCACCCTACAGGGTATAGAGCCACGAAAACCTGGAACCTCTTCTTATCTCCATGGCCAACACCATTTTAACAAAGCCTAACATCTTTTCCTCCCCAGAATGGTGTCCCTGCCTGCTTGTGCAGGTGCCCCGGTACTCACTCGAGCGAGGGGACACCGTTGGCCACGGCGCCCTGGTAGCGGCTGATGCCCTTGTGCTGGGTGACGCTGATCTGCCCGCCCAGCTCGTCCGCCAGCACGCCAGCATGGATCGCGGATTTGCACAGCAGAGACGTCTGAAAGGCAACAGCCACGGCTCAGGAAATCACTCTGACAAACCACTAATGCCTTCCCTTCCCGGCCACCGGCATACAGGTGTTACAGCTCACTACATCCAGCAAAAGCTCAAAAGGAATCAGAGGCAGGGGAGGGAGAGGGAGCAGTAATCTTTGAGGAATACACATCTCCCAAAGAGATTTTTCTTTTCAAATGAAAAAACAAATAATCTGCTTCTGAGAAGGTGCTGTAAGATTGTCACTCCTCAGGGAAAAAAAAGTCAAAGGCAAGGCAACATTTCCCTGGAAAGATAAATCAATAATGCCTTGGTGTTCTTGCCTGAAAGCAGGCCTATCTATTGCTGCACCTTAGGATTTGAGTCATGCTGTACATTAGGAGATTTGGCTATGTGTGAGTAGCTGCTGCTGGGTTTTAAGTGCAGCCCATTTCCCAGTATCTCAGGTGGGATAGTGCAAAATACAGGCAGGACAACTCATGTGCCAATTAGGTGGCAATAACAGGGCTAGGGTAAATAAGGAAAGGGACAGAGAAAGGTACAAAGGAGAGTTTCCTAGGGGTTGCAGGCAGAGGTTGGTCAGGTTCACACTGGCCCAGTTTGGGCTGTGCTGCTGGACAAGCTGGGGTGCTGGGCTGTCCCCTCCAGGGAGGGATGGGAAGAGTGGAGGCACAAAGGCAACACATCTCCAGGGGAGCCCTGCAGGTCCTTACCATTAGAAAATCCTCCTTAATGGTGGAGGGAAAATTTCTTTTGCAAATTCCTCAGTGCAATGCTGATAAAATCTGCATGAGGTCATGCCATGTACTGCTTTTCTGCCCTAATCATTGGAACCAAGGGCAGAATAACTACAGCTAATGAGAATGTAATGTGGCATTTCTTTGTTTCTTCAGCTCTGCCACTTTCCAGGCTGGAGCCAGCACGCTTGAATAACTGGATGAACAGGTTAAACGTGAGCACTGACTTTTTTGGAAGCTCAGTGACTGTGATAGGGTGAGATTTTTCTTCAGTGGTTTGATTAGGCTTACTCTTCTGTGAAAGAGGTAAAGATTTCACAGACACAACAGGAGAAAAGTCCAGGGCGAGGGGCACAGAGAGGGCAGAGCTCTGAGTGATATGCACTGTGGATAAATGCAACCACTTCAACTTTTCAGTTTAAAGAACAAGAATTTAAAACAACCCAGGAGGTTGGTAGTTACCTGTGGGATGTGGTTAGGCAGTGTGTAATACTTATTTTATCTCAGAGCATATGCTAGGATAGTGCAGGCATAATCTTAAAGAAAGCCCACGTGTTACTGAAATGTATCTTTTGCACAAGTGGATACGACACAAGTAAAAGCTGAAATTACAGAAATATTTCTTATATGGATGAGCACTGCCTCAAGAAGGAAAACACTGGGCAGGCTTTTTCCAGAAAGCCAGAAACCACAAGTCAGTATGTATATTTAACAATCAGTGGACTTTGTTCTCACACAATTGATTTGTCTGTTTGAAAAGTGTCTCTGTGTGCTTATATACTGATAACTTACCTATATACTGATAATAAAAGGTATAGCAAAACAGCCCAGAAGAATTACTAACAAAAGTCAAGCAGCAAAAGTTGAAACCAAGTTGTTCTATTCTTGTTTCTTTTGTCTTTATAAATTTCCCCCCATTATCCTGTGTACTTACATCTCTGTATCCTTCTCCAATATTCCCAGAAACGTCACCTGCTATGTCTCTGCAGCCAGCAGGACAGTATCTGCTGTAGTAGAGAAGAAAGACTTGTTTAAGGCATGAACTGTAGTGACAATACACACAAATAAACTCCTATAAAAGAAATGCTCTCAAACCAATAAATATTTTAGCAGTAATTTCTGGCTGATGCTCTGTTAGTGAGTCTAGGAGCTAAATAAATGGGGACTTGAGTTCACAGGTGGACTGACTACAGTAGCACACAAAGAACCAGAAAAGCAGTTTAGCAAGGGCATTTATTTCTGTTTAATTCTCTTGTTCTAGAAATGCTACCACACAAGTTTTCAGAGTAAGATAAGAAGCCTATATGCACATCCAGACAGCAGCCAGAAGAGCACAATTTATTACCATTTCAAACCTATCACAAAGTTCAAGGAACTGAGAAGTTATAGCTTGTCCTCAGATAATCTTGTATCAGCTGGGACGTGATCTGCTCCCAGAGGAAGCACTGGAATTTGAGGCTACTTTGAATTTCAAAGTGGAAACTCTTTTTACATATACCATGTATATGTATGCACTTAATGAGAATTGCTGAGAGCTCTGCAACTCCATTCCATCACTTTTTCTGGGCCACAATCTTCCATTCTGCACTACTGCTTGTCACAACCAGGAGTTAGACCATTACAGCACTGGGGCTCAAAAAAATTCACTTCTCCAGAAAACCAAGACTGTTTAGCATTTTGAAACAATTGAATCAGTTGACATACTGAAAAGCAAGCCAGAATGCAGAGCTGCAAACCCTCTTTACCTGAATTCAGCCTTTGTGTAGTGGTTTGCCCGTTCCAAACAGGTGATTAGATCTGTGAAAAGTTTACAAATGTCAATTCCCATTGTAGGATATAAAAATACAGGCAAATATTTACCAGAACATGAAATTATATTTAAAGACCTCTCTGTATAATACTTAAGCAATTTTATTAGACTGGAAGCAACAGCTATGGTTTTCTTTCATTCTTTTCAACTCCCTCTTCTGCTCTTCTTTTGCTTTACACCTTCTTCAAAGTTGAACAGACCTCCAAAACATTAAATGTGGGAATGAAAACTTTTGTCCCTCCTACCCCTCCATTCTATCACAGTGTGATGGATGCTGGAGCTCAAAACACAGCGGAGCTTCAAGGAGAAGGCACTGTTTTCCCCTCCACTGGCCCTGTATTGCAAATGGTCTAGGTATGATTTCAGCAGCTGTTATATCTGGTTAATGTTACAAATGTTTCTTGCACACACGCTATTAAAAATACCATGGCTCATGCTAACCTGGAAATACTTAGGAACAAACATTTAGGCTAAAGCTCTATGTGTGCAGAGATGATAGTTAAATAGAGGGAACTATGCCACTAATCTTCTAGTAATTTTGGATATCACCTTACCTGGGTGATCACTGCTGGCATAGGACAACAGAAAGCCTCGTCCTGACACATGGGATCCACTCTCAAAGTGAATAGTTGCCTCATTGCTATCTAGAATGATTTCTTTGGGGACAGGCATCACATTACCACAGTACGGCCCTACAGAACAAAGAAGATTTCAAAAAGTTTAGATGACGCAATTAGGCTGGAAAAGTCTCGTGATTAGCAAAGAATTTCATAACACACTCATTCCCTTTCAGTATCAATCCGAATGTTGACAAAAGGGTTTTGGCTTCAGTCCTTTATGGGTATGAGCTCTAAAGCTACCCTGACAAGGAGTGGCCAGGATCCAGTTGTCTCTGCATGGCAGCAATTCCAGCATCCACATTTCTCATTGCATAAGCCTTAAGAGAAAGATTAATGCCCTTCGACCTTTGAAGTACAGCTTACAACCAGCAGTAACTTATTAGAGAAAATGACACTACATTCAAAAGCAATCCAAGGAATCTAGGCAGGGTCCCCAGGATAAACCCTCCAAACACACACAGCTCATGCCCTTGTGGCACAGCAGCCAGAAAGGATTAAGATCAGAAACAGAGCACCTGGTTTTCAAGGAGCTGCATGCCACAAGTCGAATTGTACTACAAGGCAGTAACGCTTCCCTTGGCACATTTCCTAATACTTTTCCATTTGAAAACACCATTAGACCATGGAAGTATACAGTTCAAGTCTCTGGAGTTTTAAACAAAAAAAGAGAGGGAGAGAAAGGGAAAGATGAAGGGAGTGGGACAGGGAGACAACAGCCTTGTGCTTACAGTGAATTAGATAAGGGTTTTATAGCCACCAACTGCAGTATCTTGGAACAGTCTTTGGGACACTCCTTTCTTGTGACAGCAGGCGTGCCCAGGACTCCTAGTAATTACATTTGCTTCCTCAGAAAGTCAGTTCCTGAGGGGACTGTTCCTTTGAGACTGCCACAGTCTTTGCGCTTGCCTTCTGTCACCGTACCTGGGTGCAAACACTTGTCCCTAGCTGCCCTCAGGCAGAGATAAAACAGAAAATTCAAAGCAGTTTGGATATACTTGTTCAAATTTATGAGTCTAGTTACAATATAAACTGCAAAGAGGTTTTTGTAAGGTGGCAAACAGACTTTTTTCCCCAGAGGAAAAAAAATCCAAGTGACCCTTTACAAGCCCTCAGCCCATCTGTTCTGTTGAGGTGAATGGCAGCTTTTGTGTCTTAAAGCAAGTCGTTGGGATGAAAAATGATCATATTGATTTTTCCTAGACAACCTGATCTTAGTGGTGGTGGCTACTTTAGGGCAACTTGGAAGTGACTTCTGAGACACAAGAAATTACATTCACATCATAACACAAATTAGATGAGTGATACCATCGTAACAGGCTTCTTCATTTTGCATGATACCCTGGGTTGGGGAAAGGGCTCTTTTCCAAATACTTCATTTTCCCTATAACAACTATAACATCAGCCTATAGGGTAGCCCTATCAGAGCCAACGACAGCCAGCTGTCAGCAGAATGGGACAAACAAAAGGAGGAACTCTTGTCCTTTTGGCTTATAAAAATCATACGGTGAAGCCAGGCAGGCAGAGAAACAAGCGACAAGTGTGACATTTCCCTGGAGTACTCATGTGCTGAAAAATGACTCACAGCTTAGTCAGAGAAAACAATGTCTATAAAAAGGGTTAAACAAATTGCTTAGGAAATGAACTTATCAAAAAGACAGCATCTGACACTGTGTCATACCAGACAACTGCACGAGTGATTTATTTGAGAAGGTCTTTTGTGTCAGGTTGCAGTGGGAGAAGTGCTAACTTAGATATTTTTCGAGAGAGAGAGAGAAACGGGGAAAAGACAGGGAGCATTGCACGTCTTCAAAATAAAACACCTGAGAAAGCTTTAGTCTTTTTCTTCTCTCAAGGACTGTCTCTACATATTTTCTCACAAGTGTTCTTTGGCTTTCTCCCTTGCAGCGATTGGCAGTGACCTATCTACTCTGGAGGTATAATTTAGATGGCTGATTCATGCAACCACACATCAGCTGGATCAGGGATGAGTGTCTCCTCCAGTAGCAAGTCTACATACGTTCCAGATAATTATACAAACAAATCACACATCATGAGCAAAACCAATAAAATAAAATACAAAATAGTCTAGACACAGAGCTGTATAATCCAAATTAAAGCAAGAAATTCAGAAGCAATCAGCTTAAGAAACCAACACTCAGTGTCTAAAGACAAGTTTCTACTATTAAGTAATAAATCCAAAAAGGTTACCAGGCTTTGGTTATCCTTCTGCTGAGAGCAGTCCTGGTGTACCAAGAGATTCCCATGGGTAGCTCAAAATAAAGGGCTCTAGGATTAATTCCTTAAAGGATATAGAAGCAAGAGAGTATATACTCAAGGAAGGGATCTTTTCAAAGAGTTTATAAGTTTTCTGCAAAGATTTGTAAGAAAAAAGGGGGAGAGGAGCAGGTGGAATTTATTAATACTACAAAACGTTCACTTGTTCTTTTGTTGCAAACTGAGGAAGCCTTGCAAAACATTTCAGTATATTTCATCTCAATAATTCAGGTAATACTATATCAGCACTACACTGTCAGGTCCTCAGACTTGACTGGGACCTAGCAGAGTTTATTTCCATGTTATCGAATACAGAAACAAGTGCTGAGAGGGAGGGTTCAGGAAAAAGTCTAAGCATTATCTCACCCCTAAACTGCAGCTCTTCAAGAAACTGATCAGACACCAGTTTGACTCCGAGGTTCTTTACTCCCAGAAAGGACTAGAAGTGTGTTCTGTTTTTTAGGAAAAGGTGTTAATCCACCCTTTTTGGTGCTTATTGTGTTTAAAATGACCAGTGTAAAAGCACTCTTCTGATTTGATTTACCTAATAATACTGGGTTTGGTTAAGCAGCATCTCTCTCCATTTTGCCAAGTCTTTGCAGAGTGGCCTTTTTAAATTCAAATTCCCATATTTCCCCTAATCAATTTATTTTACATTGATAGTCTTCCAGGAAACTCACTTAGGAGACAACTAGTAACCCTTAGAAAATAAAGCTGATTCAGGGTCAAGACAATTCTTCAGGTTCAGTTTTGACCAATGAGAGATATGCCTTCATCTGTTTTAAAATTTTCTTTAGAAAAGTAATATCTTTGTTTTTATGTACTCTTTTCCCATGCACTTCCACACATCAGTCCTCTTATTTCCTTCCACGTTGTAAAGACAGGACAGTCTCCCAGGCTCTGCATTTTGGCTTGTGGCATGCCTGGTTAGATGCACTTGCTACAGACACAGAAGTGCCTGGTAGGTTTGCTCCATTGATTCACTATTACCTGAAATACATATATTGTGAGAATTTATAGACATTAGAAGACTAAACTCGGCCAGCATTTATACATGTTAGACTTCATCTGAAAACCGTATTTAATCTACTCAGTATTTCCCATTTGCAACTGAGGTGACAAAAATACTTTCACTGTTTACTTTTAAAAGTCATTCATATGTGCTCACCACCTTTTCTGTCGATGCCATCTGAGATTCATTGATTTTCCTGGGCTGTACAACCACAGTGAAGATGAGAGATGATGGAGAAAGCCCCGGTATGAAAATGACAAACTTGCTTATAGGGCCCTGTTAATTTTTACTGCAGCATTTGGGCTCGACTCCGGATAAATATTTAATTCCTAAACCTGGGGCTTAGCCAGAAGTTTTTTAAGATCCCTTTTGAGAACTGCCAGATCACGTTATCAGTTTTTCATCTTCTAATGCTAGTTGTGAGGTGGGTTGTTTTGCATATTCGGCTTGAAAAACGAGTCATGAATGCTGATCTCTCCCAGCTTCCTGTTAAAGTGACTTGGCTGGAGCTCTGCTGGGGTAAGTGGGCAGGATTATTTGGTTTGTTTATAAGAACAAAGGAAAGAGTTTGATTTAATAAACAGATGTGTTACATGTGATGAAGCTGAGTAGGTATGCTCCATATTTCAATATTACTGTATCTAGATGCCAGGGCCTTTTCTTGTTTCCGTGTCTCAGTAAGAAGTTGACCCAACTGTGGTTCCGTCTGTTCACTCCAGATTCCTTTTATACATATTTATAAAAATTCTGCAGGAGGGATATTAGAGGTCTAAGGATTTCAAGTATACTAATTTTAATATTCTCCATAATTAAACTAACTTTTAATGCCTTTCATATAGAACACTTGATCCGTTGGTATGGTTTAGGTGGTTTAAATAAAACACTTTTGTCTCCAAGCAGTATTAACATCCTGCAAGATACACGATAATTTGTCTCGTGGATATCCTTTGGCTGGCCTCTCTGGAGACTGAAGAGACTGTTTTACATGTTGTTTATTTTTAAAATGTTAGCAATAGCCTACTGCTTTTGTCTTTTTCACAATAGTGTTGTTTTGCAAATCTCATGATCTTTACAGCATTGTCTGGTTTTATGAGGTCTAGTTTACTTCTACTGTCAACTAGACTCTGGCACAGCTCCTCAACTTTCTTTGTTGAATTATGTTCCTTTATTTTTTCTACTTTCCTTAAGAAGTACTGTGCCCAGAGGACTCTCTTCTTTCACACCAGCTGGCAATGCCTACATGCTGCTTGTTTCTCTAGTTCTTAATACTTTCTACCTCTTCTGTAAGGCTTTTGCTTCCTTTTAGAAGCAACTATTTCCTTCTTCAGCTATTGAATGGCCAGTTCAATACGCTCATTCTGCTTTCAAATTCTTCAACTTCATTTGAAATCTGAAGCTTGACATTTGCAGATGTCTTTAAGAAACTTGGTTTGGATATTATCATAATGATGTCCTGTGTTCAACAGAGACTCTTCTCCCTTTTTTCAGTCTTTACTTGCAAGAGTACGCCATGATTGGAAGGCAAGATGCTACAAAAATCCATCGATGTGCCTCTATAAGATTATCACGTCTTAATGCATTTATTTGGGGAAAACAGTGTTTTAAATTGTAGCCTTTTCTCAAATAAATCAGTTTGGAATTACCTCAGTAGCTGGGGAAGGACAGGGCATAAGATGAACACAGATTGCACTTGTTTTACTTCAGAGCTAAAAAACTCATCCAAAGTGCTAGTCTTTCACAAATAGCTCACAAAACCAGCAAGGATCTGTTGTATGAAAACACCTTCAGTCTCAAAATTCCAATCCATCCCACAATCACACAAAAACTTTGATAAGCAGTAACTCTTCCTGTCCCCCTTACCAAGAGAGGTCCTCTTTGCTGCAACCCTGACACCCACATGTGCAGTGGGAACCAGCAGGACCCTGCAAGGACACAGAGAGTGCTGCTCTACGTCCTTCCTTTCAGGATGCAGGGAAGGTGGTGTTTAACACTCTGCAGATATGAGATGACACAGTAGTCAGGATGAGACAGCCTGGTTATTCAACATTTAACTCTGTGCAACACAGTCTGACCTCAGGCTGAGTGGTAAGCATTTCTTGTTTTAGGAAAAACAAATAAAACATTCAGTTAGCGTTGCCAAAGACTGCAATAAAGGAAAGAAAAAGGCATCTGAGTTAGGCTGAGGAAGTAATCACAACTTTAAAATGGAACATCTGGGCCACCTGCACAGGCTGGTCTGACTGCTTGACCTCAGGTGAGATCCTCCCTTTCAACATTGTTGTGGTTTTAGCCAAATCCAAAGACAGAAACACAGCAACAACCAGGAATCATGAGTGAAGAATTGTAGTTTAACAAAAAACAGCGACTAATATACAGTATGCAGCTAACAGGTTAAAAGGTCCATTTGATAAAACAAAGCACTGACATTCTTTGTTGCATCAATCCTTCCAAAGCTGAAAACTCAGGATACTGCAACCACTCAGGTGAAACCCAACTGTTAAAAGTTGTTTTGATTGTTAAGAAACTGCTCAACTTGATCTTCAGCAAGAACTTGTCTGGGCATTTCTCTGGGTTTCCTGAAATACCAGAAACAATACAGTAATAACAAGTTTCCTTTGAGGGATGAAAAAGAAACCTGGACACACCCTTTATTCTAACAAGATATTTATTTCAATACATAGTAAGGAGTGACTGGTTTGATGAATCCCCTCAAGACACAATGACAGGCAGGAGGTATCCAAAGGCACTCTGTACCTGTAGCGATGGGGTGTGGGGAGAAGAAAGCATTTTCAGTAAATTCTCTAGTTCACATTAGTTACCAGCTGTAAATTATGCAAGAACAAGTCAACTGCACTAACTCTCCAAATTATTACTAGTCACTCAGCAGCTCTGACATCCACCCCAGAGGAACACATCAACCTCCTACTGACTGCAAGTGAATGAGGAACTAAGTAGGCACTTATCTCTTCTTTTGGCTTTCTCTCCAGTCAAGACTGATGATCATCTCACAAAATTAAGGAAAAAAACACCAAGCCATTAGATGTGGAAGAGACAGAATAAAGCAAAAAAAAAAGGGTCAAAAGAGGTACAGAAATCTGATAGAGACATGAAAAGAAGCAGACTAAAAGCAGTTCCTGTCAAACTTTTAAAACATTTATGATCCACCTTCATAGGCAGTGCAAATTTTGTTCTTGAGAACTACAGGGCTGACATGGTTAATCTTGTTTTCACATATCCCTTTAACTAATTAAAAAATCAGAAGCTCTACTTCAGAGCTCAGTATTTTTAATATGCTCAGATAATGCAATTAACTCGAGAAGAAAAGCATTTCAGAAAAGGCTGCACCTTGTCTGCACTGTGAGATTATGCTCATATTAATTTTCTGTGGGACAAAAAACACCATATTTTAATCCAGTCAAAAGCTGTGCCTTTGAAACAGAACACGATCATCTATTTATTTCTCATAGAGACAACCCGTGCAAAGCTGTGCTAATATTTAAATGTTTGTCAGACAAAGGTGACTCAGTTTCACCAAAACGGGTGTTAGACTCCCTTTGCCGACTGATGATTAATATTTTCACAGCTATGTCTGGATACAGAGCTAACAGCTTGAAAGAAAAGGCTTGCTACAGGTTCCTTTCTCCAGTGAACACTAAAGAAAATAATTTGCAGAGTAATAACTCAGAGATAGTGTTCAGATGCCATATGACTCCAGTTTCAGAGCTTCATTAAGATAATTTAACTATCATCTTTTAATTGCAATATTGCAGAAATTAAATTCAATAGCTGCTTTCACAGGTCCATCAAAGCTGAGAAGTACCAAAGGTGAGAAGAACTGTAGTGTCACATTCGTTTATTAGTTGAGGCTGAGAAAGGCTTCAGTAGATCAGCATATACAACACTGCACCCTTTTCTAGAAATGAATCATACCCTTCTGTCCATTTGCAGAATTCAAGGAATGTCCTGAACATAAAATTTGCATGTAGGTGTTCTAATCTGTAGTCACCAACTTACAAAAGTAGCATCAATGTTCCCACAAACATAAATCAATTAATCCCTTCATTTGTATTTAACAGATTCCCTTTGCTGCATGGAACACAAATACCCCAAAGACAAATTGAGTTACTCCTTGCTGTATTGCAAGAATCCCTGCAGATGGTTATAATGATGAATGAATCATAGTTAAATGTAAAGACTGGAAGAATTTTGTAAAGAAAACAATACTTTATCATCTGGAGTCTTCTTCACACTAATTTTATATTTGTACGCATAATCTAGTATTTTGCCTCTGACCAGTTTTCTAAGCTTCAGATATATCCCTCAACAGATGTTTGTACTCATACTGACATTCATGCTGTTGTCTTCCATAGATCTGAAGAACTCAGCATGATATTTAAAACATATTTCCCTTTGGACCTTATTGTCTTGTAATTGCAAACCTCTTAAATGAAGAGCAAAGGCTGCTCAGAAGGCTAATTTGAAACATGAGCAGTATTCACGTTGCCAGCTTTCACACTTTGCTTTTTAAGTTTTCTTTTTTAAACCCAGGTCAATTACAGAAAACACCCAAAGATTAGTTTTTAATTGCTCAGATGTTTTCAGTGCTTGCAAAATATTTTCAACTTCCATCATCCCTTGAAAGAATTTTGATGTCTAAGGTCAGTATCTCCTTGGCCAGAGGGGAGATGCTGACCTGCCTGTAGATGTTCATGAAAGAGGAGATCTGAGTTCAGAAACAGCTGTCTAAAAGGACACTTAACAGATTGAATGGATGTAGCAGTGCTTATTCACAGAGCTTCTTTTGCTTGCATAAATGCATATTGAAACCCAAAGCTATAGCAAGACTGTTGAAAAAAATGACTTAGAGAAGGTCTAATCTCATCTCAGAATTCATGTGTCCTATAAAACATAAGCAACATGATGAATTTGTGCCTACAGAACTATTTCCACATCCACTCTGCATGGATTTGCCTGAATGTAGAATAGATGCTTTGTAGGTATGCTGGTGGGAAAGTCTACAGTGAGCTGCACACCACAAAAACCATTACAGATGGTATGTCTGGGTAAACTATAAAACTGGTTTAATCAGATATGACCAAAATCTGCTAATTGTGCAGTTCATAACTGAGAATGTAAATTACAGTCCACATGCATCAGACATTACCAATCGGATCTGAAAATGGGTGTGGGAATACTTAAAAAAAATTAATTATGCGGACTTCATTGTGCAATACACAGCTATTCTGTGCTTATAGGCTGAATAAGTGCAGTATAATTGATGCAAAGATGCCTTCAGGCTGATCTGTAAGGAGCCAGAATTTCAATCAACATCCAAGCTTCATTTTTCACTTCAAAAAACAATATATTGATTCATCCCTGTTTCCAAGAAGATCCTTAGATTAGAAATGTCAAGACAGTATCAATAAAAATTATTCAAAAATATGCTAATGCAATAATAGCCACCTATTTCTTACTGCCAAGTACAGACAGATTGCTTCAGGTGAACACGACCCATTGTTTAGTTATGAAACAGATTACAGAATCACAGAATGGCTGGGGTTGTAAGGGATCTTAAAGAGCATCTAATTCCAACACTCCCTGACATGGGCAGGGACCTTCCATTGGATTAGATTTGTCAGGTCTCCATCCAACCTGGCCTTGAACACTTCCAGGGATGGGGCATCCACAACTTCTCTGTTCCAGTGCCTCACCACACCCACAGCAAAGAAAGAAATAAATAACATTAAAAAATCCCAGCACACATGAACAGAGATGTTCCTTATGCCTCAAATCAAGCTCTTTGCAGGCTCAGATATCAGCATGTCACTGCCCACTCCTAGTGAAGGTTGTTTCAAAATGTAATACCTCCCCCACGAGAACAATAATTACCTTTACCTTCCTTTGTGAGCAAGCCTTTAATACCTCACTTGATCTTCACTTACCAGATGAGTGATAAGCCTATCATGCTGATAAATGAAAGGCAATCAACCCTCCTTACTACTAAGATATCCTGTGAGATCACATACTTTTTGGAGCCAAGCAGCGAGGTGGAAAACCGGCAGAGGCTCTATGCAGCTCATATCTTCATCACGTTTTTCCCTTGAATCCATTCTGCTTGTTAAGTCCAGTACAGCACATTTAGCCTCAGCTGACTGAAGGGCTACACAGCCCACTCCCAGCAGGCAAAATTTTATGAACTGTCAATTCAGGAGTTTATTCCTACATTGCAGAACTCCTTGCAGCTTTGAATTTAAATTGGATTTCTGAAAATGGGTGCATGACTTGAAAAGCAGTTTGACTCTTCTAGAAAGCGTAGATCAAAAGTTTCAGTGACAACTGGTTGGGGAAACCATTTTGAGGAAGGCCTCAGGGTCTCCCTGGGGAGAATCCTGTTGCCATTATGATTGTTTTAAGTGCACAGCTGTAGCAGATTATTTGCTTATCTTCCTGAGCAAATCTCTTACAAGAGCGCAGTCTGGCTGTATGCATTTAATATCTGCAAGCATTAAAGCCTGTACATTAGTAAGCTGGCTAACAGCTAGCAATAGTTAGCAAAAGGTTATCTCCTCTCTGAGCCATGGACTGCCCAGGAATAGAGACACACTGGATCACTGACTCCAATTTCTCATCTTCATCTCATTTGTGAGGAAGCTCTTTCCCCACATGAGAAGGGCACAGGGCTGATATAGGTCTATGGACTTGCTGTACCAAACTGTGATGGTTTGCAGTGATGGTTTTGACCAGCTCTGCAGGTCTGAAGGCAGAGCCCTCAAGACTGCTGTGCCACAGCCTGGCAGCCCCTGTGCAGCACAGCATGGCAGCACCCTCAGCCTTGGCAGAACTGCACACAGCGGGACAATGGCTTCCCACACAGAGAACAAAACACTTGAATACAAAAAGAAGGAGGAGAGGACAAAGACTGACATTTCTTGCATTTTGTTAAGCTGCCTTTCACTCACACTTTTACCAGTTCATGCATCAACCATGGCCTTGTCTCTTACATACCATGCAGTGTTGAAGAGCTCTGGATGGTAAGGTAGCTGGACTCGCATTTCTGTGATTCAATATCCAGGTCTCCAATTTTCAAGATCAGGCGTTTTCCTGGAGGCACTTGGATTTTCTTTTCACAAAGAGTGTAGTTTGGGTATGTCCCAGGATAGTTCTTGGATGCCAGAGTCCCACTGTCTTGATACATCACTGTGTGCCCACATCCATCCCCTGCAGCAGCAGAACAGAAAAGAAGAGAAACTGAATGTATTCCTCAATAAAAAAAAGTAAGAAAATACTGGCTACATAATCATGTCTCGTGCACTTTTCCCTTTTAAATAAGTATTTTGTAATACTCCACCTCAGTTCTGCTGTTGCTGCAACATAGGTAACTGAAATAAATACAGTCACATTTCTCTTGTAAAGCACTAGAAAGAAGGGTTGGAAAGACTTATGAACGAGGGTGTATTTGACAGTAATGTACAGACAGTGTCTCTCTGGCTTTCTGCTTTATAGCCAAACTCTACTAAATCCCTGAGGATGCAATTCCACGTGTAAGAAGCAGGATCCTTCCTAAAGTAATTTTCTCCCAGTTATCAGTCAGCATTTTATTTCCATAGCACTAGCCATCACAGAGAGGGTAACTGAGTCATCCATGAAAGCACACACATGATTAAACTCCATACTATCGCAGACCTGACACATCTTATTTTCCTGTTGTTTTTCTTGTGCCACTTGCACAATACCAACAGCACAGGGGACCAGGTGAAGACACAAGAGTGACTTCCAAAGTGGGGTGTGCACTGTTAATGGTACACAGGCTACTTTGCAGCAGCATGCCCAGAAAGGCATGTGCAGCTGCCTCTTTGCTCGAGGAGTGAGGGCCCTCAAAATGTGTCTTCGTGGCACTGTACAGGAGCCAGCTCAGCTTTGGAACATCTTCTTGGTGGAGAGGCATCTGAGGAGCAGCTGCAGCAGATCAGAGGACAACAGGAAAAGGCACATGGAAATACACAGGGGGATGTGTGGACTGACATGGAAAACAGGAAGCAACCACAGAGAGGGAAGGAAGCAGGTATCAGATAAGAGACCTTGACTACTAACAGAAGCAATTTTTATTGAACTGCTTAAAAGCATATTAGTAACTTTAAATTTGTATGCTAAAGCATTTTTTTTCTGCTCAATCTTCCAAATAATGGAAACATTTGTGACAGTGGACTAGTGTTGTATACCCATACGTGTAACAGGCAGTCCTCAGTTTCACATCATTTAGGGCACAGGCATACTTTCCATAGGAGCCTTGCATACTGTTATCCTTTATCTTGGCAAAACTGGAGCTAATCCCAGAAGTGTTAACAAAATAAAGAATCCTGCAGAGCTGGGAAATCACGATGTTCACTTTAACTACCCAAAATTTTCCTTTCGGGGATATTTTGGTTAAACTGTTTTGGTCTGTGCCATTTTAATTACTATCTGAATTTCCTTCCAAAATCATTACAAACAAAAACCTTAAGGTTTGATAGGATTATTTTAAAAGGAACAACTAGGAATGAAGTGTTGAAAAAGAAATGCCATACCAAGGGNGCCATACCAAGGGGGGGGGGGGTGGGGCATGCTGGGCTAAGATAAGCTCCAAGCTATCAAACTTTGACTTGCTACCGTATAATTACACTGCCATTTCATCCAACTCACTCAACTGCTTTTTCACAAGCAACCACATTTATTTTGAAGCTTTGGCATTACTACTAGCTTTGTTGCCTGCTATTTATTTCTGTCATAGGTTCACGCTGGGAATAGAGGTGAATAGGAGATATAGATCCAAAATCATATCACCATAAGACATATTCAATATGTTTTTTTTCAGATTTCCTTTTTCACATGCTTTAAAAAACATCTGTTGTTCAAGTTTTTTAACCAAGCACTACTGATTTTAGGATGCCTAGGAAAATACTCAAGATGAAAGGCAAGCTGGCCTCATAAGCAAACCACCTTTTAATAGAAACTTTTGGCAACAGGAATGAAGATACAAAGAACGTTATGGTAGATGAGCTGTCAGATTTTGAACAGAGAGAGGGGTCCATAGAGGTCCAGGCAGTGTAAAACCGGATCACTTCCAGCAGGACACAGGGCAACCTTGAAGCCCATGTAGCAAACTGCTGTGCAGTAAAAAAAGAACTCCCTACAGCCTTTAATTTAAACTGCGTGTTTCTAGCTGTGAGCATTTATTTTAGCTGGAATAAAGAAACTACAATATTGAGTTTGGTTTGCAACTTATCCTTATTAGGAAAGAAAAGAAAAAACAAAGGGAAAGTTACAGAACCACATGGGGATGAACTCCTTAAAATGGAAAGTTTAGTGTTCACATAGAATTCATCTTACTGGGCTATGTTCTGGCCTCTGTCACCTTTGCTCAATGCCAAGGATCTTTTGTGGTGTAAAATGCTGCTCAAAAACTGTGAAGACCTTGTTATCATGATAAGACCCTAACAACTCTCCAGGTCACAGAGTCTTATATTTCTGCAGAAAGTGTACAGGCAAAACTGTGCATGAGAGACCTCAGCCTGCCATCCTCCTCTGTTGAGGTTATACAAGGTCTTGTTCCCAGGGAAACTTGTTTTGGCTTTTTTTTTTTTTTTTTGTTAAATCTGTCTTTGAGCGAGAGCATTAACATCAGAACATCTTTTGAGCTAAGAAAGCATAAATGCTATTTTCTGACTTTTCACTGGTGGAGCATGGCCATCCAAACACTCCAGCTGAGGAGAGGAAGGCTCAGCATCAGTCTCCACCTATAACATCCCTCACTGCCTCAGTTCTGCCCACCTGCCATGAAGTAAAAGCTAATGATAAAAGCTTGTTTGGCACAAGAACCAAAGTAATGTCCAAAAAGTCAGACCAAGTCCTAGTAACTATTGCTTCTTACAGAGAGGGTTGGCTGCAGTTCTGAATTCTGAGTTTTTCAGCAAGACTAAGACTTTTCTTTGATCTGGTACACTGAAATTTGCTGGAAAACACACCCTAAAGAAGGAGTCAGAAGATATAGAGAGAAGGTAGAATAAAGCTCAGGATCTGACAATTCAGAAAGCAAATTAATGACTAAATGTTAGTAAAAAGCTCACAAATATCACTGTATAACAAGGGCTCAGAAACGGAGGCAAGTTGTAAAGAATTCAAAACATATCCCTAGTCATATTATCAAATGTAAAATGTGAACAATACTGCCATTAATTTTGTTCTTATTATTTTCCACAGGAAATTTTGATTTTCAGTAGAAATGTGTTGGCCAAACTTAAAATACACTGAGTTGAAAACACAACTCCTCCTCATTATGAAAACTATGGTTTAAACATCTGATGTCACACTGTTTTCTATAGGCACAGCTCTTCTGCATGGAAATATGTTTATTTAACCAGTCAGTTTGACACAGACTTTCTTGCTGACACTAAATTTTCACTTATCATTACTTCTGAGAATTGTTTTCTATCACCCCATTTGGCAAGAAGCTGGCAGCCTTGCCTCAGATATCCAGGTTTCATCACTTTTCACTGGACAGCAGCAAAGCAACATATTTCAGCACAAGGTACTAAACAACCAGAGAATCCAAACCTACCCAGATTTAATAAAATCTCTCCTCAGCACCAGGAGTTATTACACATCAAACATGCTTTGTAGAACACGTTCCCACGGGCATTTGAATCAAGACCAAGATCGTGATCTCTGAATCGTGGGCGACCACCTGTTGGCCCACATGCAGGTTGTGCCAAAGATCAGCACTGGAATCAAGGCTGTTTACCACAGATAAAAATAATCTCCCATGGTAGATGATGGAAACAACTCCCCAAGCAGAAAGAACCAAATTTGGCACCGTCTGCCACAGCAGCAGGCACACCACTCACACCTTGCCCTCTTCCCTCACACGGTGCTCGCCAAGAGCAGTGCACGTTTGCAAACCCAAACCTGGGACCCCACCAGAAGACGCCAGTCCCCGTGGCTGTGGAGAGGGCAAGAGGAGGTACCAAGAGGCTGGCAGGTATCCCCACCCTCAGACACACAGGTAATGGATGCATGTGGGACAAGGTGGAGAAGTATCTCCAGCAGCTCTGCCTGGGCTAGGTCTGTCCATGGCTGCTGGCACACAGGCAGGAGGGCCCTCTCCAGGATCTAACCTGCCTAGAAAGGACAGAGGTGGTGAAATCAATGCCCACAAATGAGCTCTGGCCCCATCCTGTGAGCAGCCCCTGAGATGTACTGGAGCTTTAGCAAAATGGTGGTGGTGCCAGAAGCGGCACAGAGAACCCTGAAGAGGATGCTGGTTCCTTCAGGTACCCTCCTGTGACCCAGAACCACCTGGCTGGACTGACTCTCTCCTTCCATCCCTTCCTAGACCCAGCGCACAAGCTGAGCCATGGTGTCTCACTCCTCTGCTCCCTGGACTTTTCCATCCCCTGGCTGCACACACATGTGGATGTGCACAGTGCCTCCATCCAGCCACTCAGCATGTGCCCTTCTGAGAAAGGGAAAAGAATACTGTTTTTCAAATAAGTGCTGTAAAAAGTTTCCATGTGCTGCACCTTTCAGAAACATGTTGATTGGGCCAACTATGAAACAGTTACAGAGTATGATATCAAAGCATTTTCAAAAGCATTGCTACAGTATCCTGGCAGCAAACAGCTGCCTTTTTCATCCTTCTGATTCACCCTCACCAAGCAATTCCTAACAGCCTTGGACTCACTCCAGTGCTAAATACATGTTATACCTAGGCGTGATCACACACTCAGCCTGAGGCTCCCTGCCTTCTTCCATTCCATCGGACAAGCCCTGTGGGGCCCCAGCATTTCCCACTTGGTCTCCCTGGTTACAGACCACTGCTACCTGATGTGCATTGGCTGCCCACTCTTTCCACTGGGATGAAGTCCCCCAAAGCAACCTTATTTCTCCTCCCTGCCTCCTCTCTCCCAGTTTGACATCCTTTTGAAGGTCACCTTCATGGTGGTGGTGCTTGGGAGAAGCCACACTCCCCCTACTCCTCATGGAAGACAGGGAACAGAGCTGTTGGGAGCTCATGGTCTGTCCTTCTTCCTTTCCACTCCTTCCTTTGAGAGGAGAGCAGAAAACTGGCTTTGAATACCTAAACTCTGAATTCAGACAAAAAAAATCAGCATTTTCTGAAGAGCCACTGCAGCAAATGGGCACAGTCAAAGGGAACAGAATGCCACTGAGTCAAGGCTATGGCTCTGAGAGCTCTCATGAGAAGCCTCACAAGTGAAAAGAGATTTGTCTCCTCTTCCACATTGCTTTCACTGAAGTAATAACTCCAGCTTATTAAAAGCTACAGATTTGAGTTATGCATAACTCAAATGAAATAAGATTTGAGTTATGCATCAGAACAGATAAGTATCTGAAAAAGAAATCAACTCCTTCCAGTCAAACCTGTGCCCTCTCTGTTCATGTGGGACAGGAGAAAAGAGAGAAAATCCAACTTTTCTTGCCAGATGCTATCCAAATCCACTGATGTGGTCTGAAAACACTTTAGGTTTTCATACAGCAACTCTAACCTTCATCACTAACAGACCCATGCACGCTGCAAACACAAGTGGGTTCAGGCCTTCACTGCTTTCTGAGGTGATGGAGTAAAACACAGAGTTAACTGCTTCATCTCTAACCTCTCTGTTGCCAAACCTGGGTCAAGAGCATCATTGTGCCATTATAACAGAAGAGACACCTTCCCAAACTCAGGACCTAAACCCATCTCTTCCACGCAGAATGGTGAGATGTCAGAGCTTTGTCCTTTTCCTGGCAGTGAGCTCAAACAAGGGCAACATCACAGCCCTGAGGCATTGCTGGGCAGGTGAGAACCCCCAGTCCTGCTCCCCAGCAGTGCTGGAGCCCAGAGCCATAGGCACCATGGCAGAGGTAAAAGGGAGAAATGGCCACACATTTGAGGATTTCACAAGCTCCTGGATTCAGGGCAGATGCCATTTACACCAGCCAAGCAACTGGCTGAGCCCTGCTTCCAAAGTATATAAATCCATAGCAGGATTTTTTCAGAAGTCCAGCTTTACATTCTTCACAATATTTTGTGGATATAGAAAAAACTATTTTCAAATTACAGAAGAAACCATTAAAAATTAAGGCAAGTCTATAATGAAAAAAAGAGAAGTGACTGTCATCCTCCATGGCCTTCAAATTAGTATTAATATCTCTTTAAGGGAAAAAGTCTCCCACATCACAGTACGCCCTATTGCAAAAGGAAAAACAAATAGCACATATTTTCTTTGAGCTGCATTTTAATTTAACTCCATCAGGAAGTCAGGAAACATTTCATCCTCTGTGTTGCAGCAGTTCCTAAGGATACTTATTTTGCTGCCCAAGCTAACCAAGTGGTGGCTGGCAGGAGGGCCAAGAGCAGGAAGGGAAGGTAGAGCAGCAGAAGAAACAAAGGAACACTGTGGAGTGCTGATTTTGTTACCCAAATTATTTACTTACCAACTTCAAAGGGATGC
Source organism: Pycnonotus jocosus (assembly GCA_013400435.1). Classification (NCBI taxonomy): domain Eukaryota; kingdom Metazoa; phylum Chordata; class Aves; order Passeriformes; family Pycnonotidae; genus Pycnonotus; species Pycnonotus jocosus. The sequence continues at coordinate 102,881 of VWYP01008597.1, read as the reverse complement.
AAAAGGAGAAGGAGGTCAAACAAACCACATGGCATGTTTTCCCCTCCTCTTCACAGACATTATTTGCTGTAATGTCCCTCTTAAAGTAGAAATGAGAAAGAAGCAAATGACCTCCAATTGGTTCCACAGCGGTTCCATAAATCACAAATTCCCACCACGTGCCCAGCTAAAATCACTCCCACAGCCATTCAGGCTGTGCCTGGGAACTGGCTTTCCTCAGGATGTCCCCTGCAGCCAGCCTCAGGAGATGCTCTGCCTCAAACATATGAAAAGTTATTTTGGTAACTAGTTGGAATGCCATCATCAAGTAAAGAAAAAAAAAAAAACCAAACAACCCTGACAACCCTTCTGAATGTCTTATCTAGCAACATAGCTTACATCCATACTACCATCCTTCAAAGTTTGAGGTTTTTAGCCATTGCAGGACAGCCATCTGGGTGTAGTGAGGGAAATCATTCCAGCTACATGGCAGTGACTTTGCAGGACTGCCACAACTGACCTGGGCAGCCTTTACTACCCCAGAAACCTCTCACTTTTGCAGAAGTTCCCAAAGACAAATACATACCAACAGCTGAGATTTCATTTATTTAGCTGCTAAAAGGTCAAAAGAAAGAAGATATCTCCTTATAAGCAAATTCTTGTATCAACAGGAAGCCATGTCCACCAGAGAGAACTTTACACTCAGCATGCAGGTTTGAAACCTGAACAAGTAGTAAAGTCTTTCTTACACTAACACAAATGTGAATCACGATCTGGTTCCACTGCAATCTGTGAAAGACAGGCAGCACCAGAGTACATGTCAAAAATAAGTATGTTTTAGTCACTGCTTCCAGGGCTTAGGCACTATACCCAAATGTAGCCCGCCACAGAAGCGAGCTTCAGTACTGGAATTTGCTTTTCAGCACTCTAAATACAGCACTCTTGAGCTTGTGGGTGTGAGAAAACTTCTATGCCTTTTTAACTGCTGAAACAAAAGAGATTTGTAATTTATTTATTTACTGCATAGCTCCATTTAAATATTTTTCAATGCTTTCCTTTTATGAAGATGGTATATTGTTGCAACTGACCACCTCAACATCTTATTGTTGTGTGGGTTTGGACAGATATGAGAAGGGAACTACACATGTATGGAAATTTCAGAGGGATCTTAGAGTCCCATTTTTGCAAAAGGGAAACAAACTGATTTTTTGTTTTCTAAATAAATAAATGATTACTATGAGATACATGTCCATATCACATACCTCAAGTGCAGAGAAGGCACAGAGTCCATTGCCAAGCACTTCTTGTACCTACATGCTCAGAAAGAACTGAAGGACTATAAATAAATGGAAAGATGGCCACATGCCTCCATGGAGAGTAACTCAGGACCCTGGTGATGGCTCAGAGCTATGAAGAGCAAATATCCCACAGGTAGCACTTTCCTCTCTGCCTACAACATCCCAGAAATGCGTCAAAAACACAGGGCTGGATGGAGCAGGAGATGGAGCTCTCTCCCACCCTGTGCTGGGCTGTCCCTGGGTCCAACTATGGACAGGGGGACATTTTGCTATTAGGGCATCTCCTCTGGTTCTGCTGACTTGAGGCAAACATGAAGTTGGATTTTTATTAAGGGCTTTTCAGGCAAAGTAGGAAATGCTAATCTTAACTAAGAGTCATATCATATATATGCAAATTGTTTGCTCTACTTTCTCCATCTGTTTTCTTCCCAGGTTTTTCTCTGTGCTATGCTTTACTGGAGATTAACTTACAGTATATTGCACCAAATTTGGACTGTGTGGGAAACATATGCTGCAAGCTCAAGGCCAGACTCGAATATTGGGTTGCACAGGAATAGGAATATTCACAGCAGTGCTAAGGACTGACAAACCCACAGGGACAGGAAATTCAGAGACACCAGGGTAAGGAAAGGCTGGAGCAGAGCTGTTCCAGTTCCAGTAGCAGGTGGGAAGGCAAGATTTCAAAACAGTTTTAATTTGAGCAAGAGGAAATGGCTGAACATGATAGAATGAAACCACACACTCCCCTTATTTTAATATGCAATTACCTTGTTAGTGAGATGCAAGTCAAGCAAGATAGACAGTGATCAATGATGAAGGATGGTCTTTTTTTCTAGAAATCAAACTTGCCCTGACTTAGTCAAAAAATCACGCATCCACCTTTTATGCCTCTATGCCTAGGTGGAATATGTAATTTGTTAATAAGAAAGTACAAGACAAAGAACGCTACTCGTCTCAAAGTGTTATACAAACACCCCATTATCCCCAAGGTGTAAATCAACAAATACCTCAAGAGAAAACAAATTGGTTTGTGATAGAAACAATAATTGTCATTTATCAACACAAATTTTTTTTTATATGTCTTTGACTCAGCGAGCCCAATGTCTAAGAAACTATTTCCTCCACGGTTACTGCAAACTAACAACAAATGGTTTCTTGAAGAAATAATCAAAGAACTACCCTGACCTGATGCACTAAAAGCAAGAAATACCTTCTGTCAGTATTGTCACACAACCAGCCTGGTTGATACTCATCCCCAAGGTACCAAACAAAATGGTACATGCAGAAGCTCCATAAGCTTTTGTGATCTTCCAAATTCATTGTGGTTACATATAGTTGCTGTGAAAGACGTTTTAATTTTAAAAAAGAAAAAAAAAAGAAGAAAGGAAAGCAGCTACATCATTACTTAAGTACTACAGTGTTGGTTGTGGCATTGCATGTGACCCATAGCATCATTTCTGTCTTCTGCGACACATTAATGAGACTGCATAAAAGGTATTTGCTTATGGATGTGGAAAATAGCAGAGAGGACTATATTTTATGCCACGCTGTGATTAGCAGTAGTATTAAACAATCACAATCTCAACTTCTGAAACAGGATACAGCAGAAAGATCTGAACAGTTTTTCACTTAACTCAGGAGTGAATCTCTCGGTGTAACTGTTAGATACAGTTTTATTTTGCTTTCCACCTACAAAACACAGCAAATAAGTTCCATCTAAAAAAAATAGCGGATTAATTTTCAAAACACAAGCATTAGCAAGGACCATGAGTTTAAACATGTCTCTTCTGTCTGCGCTGAAATATTACCAGATCAGTAAGTGTTGGTTCCTTGGGTTTGAAAATGTTAACACTTACGACCACTCAAAAAGCCTTCAGCAGCTGAGGCATTTGAACTTCGATTCCCCTGTAGCATGCTGGCACAAGAAACATGGGATAATACAAACCCCCACCCTTGGGAGAAAGCTGAGACAACTGGGAAGGCAACAGCTCAAATGTGAGCCATGGACCTTGGTGCTAAGGCATCCCAGCAGAGGGAGACCCACAGGATAACTGAATTTATTTTGCAAGTTAAAATATATTTTTGCAGACCTGGAGGACAAAGTGTGGACTTTTTTTGTTGGTGTTGTTGTTATGAGTTCATTTCACAAGTGAGGCATTGGTGATTATTAAGGCAAAACAACAGACCAACACAGAACTGGTGTGGGACCGGAGCAAAACACGAGTAATTTCAGGCAGAAGCCACACATCTCCTTTCTGCACAGTTAGTGCAGCTGCAACAACAAAGCTCAGGCATATAACAAAGCCATTCTGTTAGGGTGGGTGAAGAAATCCACCTATGTTTCCAGCTTTTTGAAGTCTCTGCTGCCATTCCATGAAGAAAAGTTTTGTTTGATTTCTGACAGGACACACATAGGCCTTTGTATAGCATGAGGGATCACATCCAGAATTCCCCATGTGTTTTTGTAATTTGAAATAAAACAAACAAACAAAATTTTTATTCAGTGGACATGAACATCTGGAAGATGACATCAACATGACTTCAACTTTAATGTCAAAGCATTAGACTGAAATACAATATTGTTGAACAATTTGTGGTGCAAATGCCAGAAACTTGAACATCATGGAATAAACCTGTGATGGATATGAGGTTTCTGCAGCAACTGAGGGAAGAAACAATGTTTTAGAGTTTAACTAAATGCCTGATGAACACTAATGTAATTACAAATGTAGCTTGGGCTGAAATACGTGATAATAAATATAAAAACGAACACCTTGGTCCTGTAGGAGGCCTGGGAACTGAGTTTCTAGCTTTGCCCAGCTCTGCTTTCCCCAAGTATTCTCCTGTCCCTCATCATGGCTGGCTTGAAAACACCTTCACTGAAGCTCTTTGGAGATGGGCAAATACTGCACAGTATGGGTGCATTCATCCTTCTCTGTGTCTAGGCATGGGAGCAGAATGGAGCTGCCACCAGACAGCAACCCCATCCCATCAAGGAAAAGGAAATAAAGAATGTGGTCACACTGGGACTGGAAATCTTGCTCAAAGAGGATGAGAAAGTACCACCACCACCAAACTAAGCCTTCATGTCTTGGAAGGAAACTCCTGAGAGGCAAGTCCTGGCTCTGCCAAAAGAAGAGACAGGGAAAGAGGCAATAAAAGACCAAAATGCTTCCTCTCCTCAAAACACTCAGCTCCCAGGCCTAATTATACAGGATCAACAATCCTAACCAAAGCTACTGGCAGCCTCTCTCTATGTACAAGCATACAGCCAACCTCAAAAATGTGGCTTTAGCACTCACATAATTTTTACAGACAAAAATCAGTTTAATTAGATGGTTTTTAATTTCTTTTGAAACAAAAAATGAAGGTATCTATATAGTCTAAAAACTAGTCAAACCACTATCCATTTTTTATTTAAGCATCACTATTAGCTTGTCCCAGTTTGAAGTTTCCCACTCCCAGTTGTAACACTAATTAAACCTTTTGGGGAAGTTGCGTGCTCATTCCTATGCATTGCTATTAATATTTTTTATTGCAGTTAGTTGGGATCCAACGCCATTCCACTGAATCCACTCAGAAGGATTTTATTTTGATTTTGTCTGGCTTGTTTTATTCTTAGCAGATGGTGCAAACCCATATGTTGATGAGTACATGCCACAGGAGAGCATCTGATCTGATACAGCCAGCCCCAAACTACAGCAATGTCTATGCTGAGGACTTCAGTGCCTGCCACCACACAGGACCACGCTTCTCAGCATGGTGTGAGAGCTCAGATGGGCTTTCAAAACTATACTAATCCTGGTACCTAAGATACTCTTGGAAATGCACCTTAGGCATCTCTACACAGTAGCATGACTGTCCTCAAAATTGGTATTTTTTCAAACTAATTCTTACCATACTACTCACCTAACTCAGGTGGACTAAAGGTGACAGAGTTTTGATAAATATAAATGAATATATTTTTGCATATGCAAATCAACAAATAATTTTCATTAAAAATTATTCAACAGCCATGCAGGTAAAAACTTCCCCAAAGCATCTTTTTCTCCCTGCATTGTCAGAGAGACTCCTGCTGCCCTCCCTGTCTTTGATTTTGTTTGAAATACATCCCCTGATAACCTAAAGAGAAGTACTGACGAAGAGCTTAGAGCTATTTATAGCAAAGTCTGAGTGACTGAAAACATTGCAGTTTTCTTGTGGTGGGTACGCGCATTGCTTATGAACCGCCACTGGAAAACTGTTGCCTCCCTCTTTAGCAATTCTAGTCAGCAATCCCAAGGCAAGAGAGAGGGAGCCAAGGAAGGAAACAGACATAAGGACAAAATGCAAACAAACTGAAAATTTACCAATCACTTATATTCAGAAAATGAAGTGGGGGGTTGGGGGGTTTGGGTACAAGAAAGACTCATCTCGATCTGCATTTCAAACTGCTGGAAATGGGCATACAAAGTGGATTAGCATGATCACACCAGTATTCTTCAGCAAGGGTTTTGTGCAAGCCCCTGTGAACAGGCATAATCTCTCGTAATTACTGGATACACTGTTGTCACATTGAATAACAGCCTTTCCTCAAAACATATGAAAATCTGCTCCCCATCGATTCTTCCAACTGGGCATTGGGTGTAACTGTCAACAGATCCAGGAACACGGCAAGCAAAGCTCACTCCTGGATGCTGATCTGCAAATCCCACATGAACTAGTTTCATTGTCGTGTTTTATTTGGAGTGAAAATAAATGAGGTACAGCAAGAGCAGTGGCTTAAATCTTGTACTTAATAGATTAAAATCCCCATTCCTCTTATGCCTTCCTACAAACAACCAACCTTTGGATCAGTTTTAAGTCCTACTGGCCAGAAATGAGATAGAAAATGAGTCAAAACTCTGAAAGAATCAGATTCAACTCTGATTTCTGCTGCCCACAATTACATGGTTCAAGGTCTTACTCAACAACATCAGAAAAAAACCCCAGGGAATGGTGAAAGGCAAAGATAATGCGTTCAGGTTTGCCTCCCTTCTGCCTTGGGTTCTAACTGCTGGAAGAGATTTTTAGAAGGAATACCAGGATATGGGATGGCTGTCTGAGGCTGGCAAACAGGGAACAAGATATATTTTGTAGTTGTCAGCAGAGAACTGGCAACTGAAACTCCAAGAGAAGATCTACGTACAGCAGAATAAAAAAAGAACCACCTTTTATTATAAATCCCAAAGCTATTTATTACTTAAGGGCAGTCATAGATGTAGTATTTGTTCCCAGGTGAGACCTACTAAGCCTATAAATATTTTTTAATTAGTTTCCCTTAATGCTCAGCTTTTCTTATTATCATTTTATGGACAAAATCCCACGTTCATAGATTCCTCAGACAACACACACATTCAACAAATTTTCAAGAGCAGAAAGAGAGCTGACACTCCCTTAATGCTCAGCTAGCCATTTTCTGAAATAACCGAGCCATACTGAAAAAAGAGGTCTTTCCTTAATTTAAAGCCAAAGTAAAAGAACAGAAACTACAACAGCCACTTCATCCTTGTTCTGTAGCACCTCTCAAGAAAAAGTTAAGAGGAAGGTAAAGGCTGCATGTTGCGCAGTCAGCTCATGAGGAGTCAGAAAAATGTAATGCTTCATTTTTTCAAATGGGTATTTTAAAATCAATATACTTAAACCAGTGCAACTTTCTTTGAACCAGCTGGTGGGAAACACCAGTGGTGACGAGATACAGAATTATCTGAAACTCGAGCCTGATTCACTCTGGCACTTCTCCTGCTCCATTACAACTTTTAAATCAAGTCAAGAAGCTTGTGTAACAGGAAGTTTGTATCCACTTATCCCTATCTCCTTTCTCCACTGGTGTGACATCAGAACACTTAGCCCCTAATTTATAGGGTAATAGTAATAAACAAACACAGAACAACTTCCCCGGTGAAGAAATGAAGTGGGGGGGATCAACATCTTTTCTGCTTTCTAGACACTGGACAGATTATCTTGTAAGTCTGAGTTTGGTTCAAAGAGAACCAGGCAAAACAGTACTTGTGTTTCCATTCTGTTGATTTGATAGTAGAAACATTTTAACATGAATAAAACAAAAGTGCTCTTACCAATTATTTTGGAATATGGACAAGAAGGGACATTCGTACTTACTACTGTGTTACTGTATGCACCAGAACCCCCTGAAATACCAGCAGACTTATTATTACTCACTTACTCCCTAAATGACTTACTACCCCCTGGTGCCATTGAGAGAGGGACAAGGATTAGTGAAAGAGAAAACAACCCCCAAAAACCCCTCAAAATATTGATGAAAAGACGGGATTACGGGAATGATTTTTCTTTGCTACATATATTTCCTCGAACATATCAAATTGGAATCCCTGCACATCGAGAACAGAACAGCAAAGCTACCATGAAGCTGGCAAGTGGCAACACGACCCACACCAACTTCTCCCTTTTGTCGATATGCACACCAGAAATCTCTGTTAATAGGAGGTTACGGGAAGAACAGGTATAAATAAGCCCAAGTACTTTCTGCCAATGCCTGTATACACCTAATGCACACTGCTGGGTTCTGGAATTTGCAGCCGAGTCAAAACATTAACATGGGACTTCTAAGTTATCTGAATGTACTGTCAAGCTTATTATGATGCTTAGTTTCCAGCATTAGCGATTTTATCAGCAGCTGCCAGTGAAGTCTTCCAAGAGGGATGCATCAGGCCACGCAACGCAACAGCCAAGAGGTTGCAACTCCGCGGTCAGAGATGTCAGTTGAACTGGTAATTTACACAGGAAGCTTAAAAACAGAGGGTAAAGAGAATGGTACCTGCATGCAGTTTGCAACAAACTGCACCACCACAAAAAGGCTCGTAGCATTTCCTTGGGATTCCCACGAAACTTTATCCTGGCACAAATATGGGCATTGCACTTTCCCTCTCAGGCAGTGGGAGAGCAGAGCTGCCTGTACACGGCTGTGGGACAGGGGCTGGCGGCCCCAGCCCCAGCCCAGCCCCGGCCGGAGTAGACGCGGCGCTGCCGCTGACCGAGCACCGCCCGCCGCGCTCGGGGCTCCCGCCGGGGCTGACGAGGCGCG
>VWYP01008597.1:18978-94435 GCA_013400435.1 Pycnonotus jocosus | reverse complement strand
CCGGCCCCGCACTCACCCAGCGTCTCCGCCCGCAGCCAGAGCGGGGCCGAGGCTCCGAGCAGCAGCGAGAGCAGCAGCGAGGGGGCGGCCCGCGCCCCCCCAGCGGGGCCCATGGCTCCGGCTCTCGGCGGGGCGAGCAAGGCACAACTTCCCCACTTCCCTCCTGCTCCTTTCTCTTCCTCTCCTCTTCCTCCTCCTCCTCCTTCTGGTTGGGGCGGCTCCGGAGCCAGCCCGCGCTCCCGCGGAGGGGGGCGGCCACCTCCCGGCATCCTTCCCCCCCGCAGGTGTTTCTGCGGAGGCGGAGAAGGGGCCGTGCGGGGCTGCCTCTGGCCCCGTGCCCCGCCGGTGGCCGGGCTGCAGCGCTGCCGCCTCCTGCCTCCCCGGCCTGGGGCTGGGGGTGGAGAGAGGAAACGGGAGAAGGGGAAGCGCCACTATTCCCATTGGGCTGCCGCTCGGGGTATCTCCTCCTCCTGCCGTGGACCGAGGGGCCGGCGCGGCCCCGCGGCCCCCTCCCCTCGCCGAGGGCTGCTTCTCCCACCCACCGCGGCTCTGGGGTGCTCCGCCGCGGTCGCGGCGTTTCCCCAAACCCACGCGGCCCTCAGCATCGCCTGCGAGCCCCCGAAGTTGGCAAGCCGTGTACATGCCCACATATATATACACACACACACTCGTATATACGTGTATGTTCTTGAGGAAACAGGATTATTTTGCCGTTTGCAGGCTAATTCCCAGGCGTCGCTCCCGCTGCCGCGGCGGGAAGGGGCGCGGGGCTGGACACGAGCGGGGCCGGCGGGCAGCGCAGCCGGACGGGGCGAGCGGGAGCGTCCGGCCCCTTCAGCACAGCTCGGGTGGCGATCGGGCTCCTCTGTCCTGAGGAAGTATCTGTATCTCCACAAACCGCATGGTCAACCTGTGCCAACATTGTTTGTTACAATCATGGGCCGAATTAACTAGGAGTTTTCTAAAGTATGTCATGGACATCTCTCCGTCTGGGTGGGACCTTGACTGTCCGGTCTGAAGAAACCTGTGGCACAAGCAGGGTTGCAGAACACAGTGCCAGCAGCCGCAGGAGATCCGAATGTTAAGCAGGCCCCGGTGGTCTGCCTTTAAAAAACACGCTGGAGAATGGAAGGTGGGCTGTCTGCCTCTGTACAGTCTTTTCAGGGATGTGTTGCTGTGAGGCAGGTGGATTCACGCTGCTGGCAGGTCAGGAGAACTGTGCTGCTATGCTAAAATGAAGCACAGAATTAACCTGTATGTCGGAGAAAACGTTGCTAGATTTTATATTATGTTAGAAAGAGTCGAGTTTGGTAAACCTTTATTCTAATTGAGCTCTTGTTTTGTAAGTGTTAATGTCTGTTTTTTAACTTTTCAGACACCATATGTGATCAGGCATATTTTTTGCCATGTACCCAGTACATTATATTCTTGGTATATGTATTTAACACACGTTGTTAGTATTTGAGACTTACCCTTTTCAAAGGAGAGTTTGAAATCTAGACTAAAATGTTAGAGATGGTATAAGGCAGAGAGAGTGTTTGTTAGTGCAGCAGTTTGGTGGTGAGACTAATCCTCACTGGATTTGCCAACAAATGCCAGCATCCTTCTGGTTGAAGGAGATTGGGATATGGGTTACTCTCTTTAAGACTCTGAAAGCTGAGAGACTTTTAAAGAGGAGTGTGTCCATGTAAATAAAAGTGGCCTGTTCTTGTACTTGTCTCATAGATTGTCAGGAGCAAATCCATGCAAATGAGGAGACATGAAAATTATGGAGACAAAGGAGCCAGAAACTCAAATTCTGCAACAGCCTCAAAACTGGATTTAAAGACCCCACAGAGTTGGTGAAAATACTGTGGTCACAGAAAATACTTTTTTCCAATACCGAATTCTGGTTCAAAACCTACAAATGAGACTCAGCATAAGTGGAAACATGAGGAAGAGAGATGGATAGAATAATACATATTTTGCAAGCCATATATAATCTTTGAAAAAGTAGTAGTTGTTGAAAAGAAATATAACCACATATGAATGTGGATTGTTTTGTATCAGCAGGCAATCAAAACCTGTCAATCCTAAATGGGTTGGCACTGGGAAGTATACTGATTTGTATTCCATCAGCTGAGATCTAGAATATATTCTCTAGTAATAGTGCCAGATTCTAGTTCTATTTGTGAAAGGTTATCATAAATATGGACAGAAGAGTCCTGCAGGTCCATCCTAACTAACCTTAGGGAAGCAGTACTGAGACAACCCAGCTTTAGTTGTCTAGTTTGGTTTAGATCTTGGGCAATTTAATGTGCAGAGTGCTTTGCCATAGAGCTTGCAGATAGTGTCACTAGTGCTGATCTCTCCACAGAACTCAGATGGTTGGTAATTGGTAGAGGCAAGTTAGGAGCCTTGGAAGGCCAAATCAGTTTTGTCTGTCACACACCTCTAGGAGGCTCAGAACAAGAGGGAAGGTAGGTTGGCACACACCATGAAAGGAGGCTTTCTTCATCTCCTGGGCACTGGAGGCTTGGCAGTGCCCTCTGAGACAGAGAGATAATGATTCAATTCACAGTTATTTTTATTTCAATGAATCGTAGTGAAATGATAAGTCATGCCCTTGAGATTGGGGCTGTAAAATGTCTGGGAGTGGTATTTGTTTTCTGTTCTGTAAGGAGAGCACTGGTAGAGGAAAAGTGTGCAGGCTGCCTTTTCCATCTTCTCACCACTCTGGGCTCAGCCGGAGCTGGTCTCTTGTCCAAGGCCACGTGTTTCCTGTTGAAAACATGTAGTACTCAGGGGAAAGCCCTGCTCCTCTCACAGGTGTGGGGAACACAGCTTTCCTATTGACTTCAGCAGGATAATAATCATGCAATCAGTGAAGCAGCTTCTGTATTATTTATTTTGCTATTAAATTCTCATTACTATGCCCTCTCTCTGTCAGTTTTCAATATGCTGTAGGGAAAGAACTTACTGTCAGCTTCCAAGATTAAATAATCATTAAGATGAATAAAGTAGTTTATGGCTTTCGAAGCTGCTATTCACAAGGAGGACTTGTGTAACCCTTCTCACATTGCTACACTGGTTCGTGTGTACTTTTCCAAATTTCTCTTTGTAAGGAGGAGAGTTAAATCCAGCTTTTAAATAAATATCGTTTTAAAGGCAAGTGCTTTGAGTTAAGGCAAAACATTAGTTCAGAAAGAAGGTATACATTGAGCCTAATACGTTGTCACACAGTGGGAGCTTCACAATAGGAAAATTCCCTGCCAAACCACTTCTGACAGCTTAATGCAACTGATTTTGGCGACTGACACTGACTTAATTTGGAAGAGACCTGATTCACCCAAACATATAGCTACCTTTTAACACGAGCACATGCCTTTCCTTTACAGGTAGCTTTCCAAGGGTATAAGTTAGGAGTATTTTGTGTGTTTGTTGCAAATATTATTAACTGAGTCACCTACAACTAGGTAATGTGTCATATCGTTCGTTGTATGGATACTTTTACTGTGCAGCCACCTGCAAAGGAGCAATTGAGTTTTTACTCCACAGACCTTTGACCTCAGGATGAACAAACAGCGGGTGAGGACTTCAGATCAAAATCAGCTCAAAACTTTAGAAGGTAGATGGTCAGTATGGGCACATGCTCAGGTTTAATTTGTAGACTTGCACAGTCTCTAGCTTCATGAATTTACTTTCTTGACCTATACTTTTTATATATGATTGCATAATTGTACATAACACACAGAAAAAGAGCTACTTCTAACCAGACCTAAATCGTCTGATGAGTCCTTGTGTTCCTTGTATGATGTTAAACTGGTAGTTTTTCTGGGACAAGGGGCAGGGGAGGAAAGAAAAACACACTGCAGAGTTCACCTAAGCTTATCTTGCAAGCTTGACACCGTATATATTCTTCCTTTCAAAAGCATCTTGTTCTGTCCTGGTTCTAGAGGAAAAAAAANAAAAAAAAAAAAAAAAGAGAAAACAAAAACTTAATTTATACAGAGAAGTTTAAGTTTCATCTTAATGGAGCAGTCTTGCTTTTGTGCAGCTAACAGGAAAGTTCCTGTTCTTAGTAAGTGGAAAGCTTTTTCTTTGCATAGAAGAAGGGGGAGGAATTGAAAACATGATGAGGTGGAGAGGACCCGAGGTTACAAATTACAAAACGCAAGAACAATTCTAGACATTGAGAGGTATGTTAATCTCTTCATTAGCAGAAGGATAGCTTGCAGATTGAGAGGCCTTTTAGCAGTCTTTATACAGGGGCCAGGTTTTGCATTTTCACTGGGGCAAAAGCAAATGGTATTGTGGATTTACAGGATAAAGCAGAGAACAAAATGCTGTGGTTGCTGATCTCTGTGTATTCGGAGTCTGTGTTCTGCCAGAAGTGTATGTGGTGCTTGTATAAAAAAATCAGAAAATAAAACACATAAAGTAAAATAATGAAATGTCCACCTGCAACATTTATATACACTACGTGAGGAATCCTCTCTGTTAAAAATGATCAGACTACAGCAAAGTCAGTGCTGCCACAAGGCTGTGGCATGGCTTAGGAAGGCTAGCAAATTCCTTGAGATATACATGAATTATTCTGTGTATGTAGAGTATTTTATGGACACAGTGGTCCATGTTTTGTTTTTATCATTGGAATCTAAGGCCTTGCCCATGGGGCAGCATGGACATTTCAGCCTGTAAGACCTCCCCTAAGGTCTGCATCTCCGTAAACCATGAGGAGATGGACTGACCTCCAGGACTCCTCTGGATGTTCACCTAACTATTGTTCCAAAAATTTTTACAATTTACCCATTGCAATTAGAAAAAATCTACCCATTTGTAGTAGACTGTGGGACTGTGCCCTCCTTAGAGCCAGCCTGGGTTCTAGTGAATTTCATGTTAGCAGCTTCCCTCCTTGTTTAATGTAAGCATCCCTCTCCAGGTGTGAAAATGTCCAGGAGGGAAGGAGTAAAATAACATTTCCACTTTTCAGTAAAATAACATTTCCACTTTTTAAGTAGTTCTGAGCAAGTAGCTAAGAGGATATTATGACTGAATGCTTCCTTAATACTTTAAGGCAAACATGAGGCAAAAATCAGGCAGAAAAAAAAATCTTCTGACAGAAGAAACAGTTTAACTTGCACTAGCACAGGTCACTACTGCACCCATATGGATGAGCTGGAACCATAGAGTGTCATTATGTAATTACACTGGTAGCAAAAATCCCCAGCTGGGAGAGACCATAAATATTCTTAGACCTTAAGAACATGGAAAAAGAAATTACAGGCAGTAAATTCTGGGAGAGAAAACTAAACTGCATCAGGCTTCAGGACTTTTGTCTTTTCAGCAGCCAGAACTATAGGTCTTGTCTGGATGAGGGTGATAGCAGGGCCCTTCCCGCTATCATTGGTAGGGAATGTCTATGGGATAATTGGATGCTAAGAGGCAGCCTCATTCACTGCAACAGCAGCAGTTGGGTGTAACTCTAATGAGAGTCATATAGGGGATGAATGTGCACTTTTCATCACTTTAATTGCTGTAACCTATCCAATCATGTCACCTATTATGATGTAATTATGAGATCAAGTTGAAGACTAATCATTTGTCCCACTGCCACATATTTTGCAGTGTCTCACAGCTGCTTGGTAGTCTTAGGCCATAATTTTTCATACTTTCAAGGAAAAAAGAAATAAAGTTGCTAATCATCTAGATTTTGAAGACAATCAACCAAACATGCTATGCTGCTGTCAAGAAATATGGGGAATGTTCCTTTTAATTTAAACATATTGTTTTACAGTTGCCTTGAAAAATATTATGATCTAGAGATTCATGACGCTCTTTGTCAAAACAGAGCCTACTATTTTATAACTTACTAGTTGGCAGCATCCTTGGTCATTGTCAGTGACAAAGCTTTTATTGTTTTTACAGGTGTTTTAAAGAGTTTTTGTGTTTCTGCAAGATATCAGTCCTCATACATTTAAAAAAAAAATGTCAGATTTTGCCCATTAATACATAGGTAGTATGTAATTTTTAACAGTGGCATGTTTGGGATTTTCAAGAGGGAGTTCACAGCTGAATTTGCACTGTCTGCTTTTTTTTTTTTTTTTTTTTTCCTGTGGTAAACAAGTAGTCTTAATCACTTACTCATGTGCATGAGGTTGCATCCAAGTAGGAGCTAAGAAATTATTTGTGCAAAATATGATGCAATCCAGTGGTCACTTCCAGGAATAACCAATTATGTTTGAATCATATGTCTTTTAAATAAAGTTAGCAGATGATCTAGTTATAATCTTTCCCAAAAGGTGTCGAGTAATGGGAGATGAATGCCATAAGCAGGGCTCACTAATTTCACATATAGAGAGTGTGCCACTTATGTACACTGGAGAGGGCAGTTTATGTGCTGGTTTATGGATCATGATATCCCTGGCTGTATAACTAAGAGAGCTGAAAGCAAACATAAGTATGAGTAGAGTGACTGCTTGATTTAAAAGAAGCCATCCAGTTTACTCCAGACCTAGCTCATTTTCCTAATTTCAAGTGTTCATGCTACGTTGCAGTTTTCTTTCAGGGTATGATATGAACTCAGGCTGAAAGTCTTGGGAGTTGAAAGGTATGACCGTCCTTCTCTTCAGTTCATTTGTTTCAAGAGAGAGAGATGGGAATCATGCTTATTAATTTAGCAATTATTATGTGTGGGACTGTGGTCCCTCCCCCCTCCCTGAGCTCTGTACAGGCCCTGTGGAAGTCTGCACAGAAGTTATACATAGAGGAAGCATAGCTCATAAATCTGCAATAATCATTATGTGTGGAGAAAAAGCTTCTTGTGCAACTTTTCTGCATAGCATTGGGCCACTCCACCAATGAATCACAAGGTCAAATTCTTGTAATTCATACTGTCACAGCTGTGGATCACAACTGTATGTATAGTTTAAGGATTCACTGTGAATTCCTTTTGAAACCAGGCTATTTGTTAAATGTAAAAGCCTGATCAAATGTAATCTGTCTCTGTAAAAAACTTTTTTGCCTTTTTGCAAATAATTAGAAAAATATGAGTTTGAGTGAATATTTTCTCATATTTTAGTTATTTTAATTACATTAGTTTTAATGTACTACTGTGCTTGTTTATGAAATACAAAAACTTAGAGCCTGCTTTAAGTTCCTTGTCAAAGATAACTGCACAACAGAAAATAAATATAGCATTTTGGTGAACACTCGAATTACTTCTGAACATTCCTTCTTCATAAAATAATAAAATATCAATAATCCAAATTTATTGCCACCTTAAGTTAGGTTGGTGTGGACAGTATAATTTCTCAGATATTCCTTCCCAAAGCAAGAACTTTTAACTTTCTTCTGTCTTCTTCTTTTCATTAAAGATCCTATATTCTTAGTTTTGTCAGACATGTTGGTAGTTGTTCTTGGCCCCAGAGTTCATAAATAGTCCTAAAGCCCTTTTTCCAAATGTGATATGTGATATACGCAGTTGAGCTCGAGTTAGGTCTGCCTCCAAGACTTTAAATTCAGCCTGTATTTTAATTTTTTGCTCTATATCCAGTATGGCATTTGTTCACCAAAATCAGTTGTTCTTACCCTCCTTCCCTTGAGCATGATGAAGATTTTGGTGCAGGGTGGTGGGGTTGGGCTGACTTTCCAAGCAGATTCAGCCCAGGCATTCACCTCCTGTGGGCTGCTTGCCTGCACAGGTGAGAGATGTTAGAGCCAGGGCCAGGCATTCACTGTATGAGCAGCTCTGCTGCCTAACCTTAGTTTCTGTCTCCTGCTGCCTGGACATGTTGAGTTCCCACACAAAGCATTATCGATTTCATATGCATTCGTCCTCAACAGCTTAAAAAGTTTGAGTGAACCCTTCGTGGCTTCATTCTCCAGTGAGTGAACAGCGCTGAGCATCTGGGAACGAGAAAATCTGGCATGACCAGCCATGGCAGAGAACAGCTGTTTGTGGCCTAAGTCCCTGTAACAACCCCCAGCATCCAGCCACAGTTCCTCATGTGCCCAGAGAATCAGGCAGCTTCACAGAGGAGATGCCTTGGGACTAGTCTGGCACAAAAGGATGCAGGATGCACACTCAGAGTGCCCAATGGTGAGCACGGTGTTGATGCAGTCAGCCGCAGCTAAGACTGTTTTCAGCTGCTCCAACCAGGCCAAAATTACCAACCCTGGTAATAATTACCTGTTCAGCTTCTGCAGTTACCTCTTCTCTCTCAAGAAGGCCTGAGTTCCTGCAATTTCTGGCTTTCTCATGCAGCACTCTGCTCATGAGGGATTTACAAGGACTCTGCACCTTTTCTGGAATTACCACAATCTTTTAGGCTCAGACTTCTGCTATCTACATTTGAATACTGTACCACCTAGGATTTATAGGTATTTGACTTACTTTTTCATTATAGATGAGCATGGTATATTAATCAATCATTGGGATTCACGTTAGTATGTGGAACTGTTTTCTAGCTGACTTTGTAGCTTTGACTTGGAAAAGAGAGCAACCAAATGGATTTTGACTCATTCTCATGGCATTATCTGATTGCTCTCCCACACTCCTGCCAATATGCTCCTCTTGCTAGGGATCTAGAGAGACAAATCTTATCCTCTAAATGAGCAGGAGCAGAAAGCCTGGCTGCTCTTCAGCCTCCTCTCAGTTACAAACCACTCTGGAGCACAGGTAGGTAATTTCACATTGGCTGGTTACAGCCTGGATTTGGTGTACCTTCTCTTACTTCCTTGCATTTTATGCCCAGTATTTTTTCTTGATGTTTCTTGTTCTATGTTACTGTCCCAGAATTATTATTTGTTGTTGTTGTTGTTGCTTTGATCTGTAGAATTGCATTAATGCAGTAAAATAGCAAGCACTGAAACAAGGGAAACAAAAACAGCATGACAGAGGTACCATAGTCAGAAAACAATAACATCTGCAGACAGCCATTCTACCAAGTGAAGGCTAACATGTTGCTACATAAAAGAAATATTTATAGCTCTTTAGTTTTGCTGGTCTTATAAAAACACACTTATAGGCAATTTCTTGTGTATATTATATTTATCTAAAAAACTTGTGTGAAAATGCAGTAAACTATTTTTGCTGGCATACAGACATTGAAGTACATCTACCTGGGCACTCTGTGCAGCTGGAATCTCCACTAAATGAAACATTACTGCCTACTAGTCATGTTTGGGCAGAGTCTCTTTCGTCAGATTAGTTCTTGGGCCTAATCTAAAGTACCTTGATATTACTGGGGGAGCCTCTGCTGACAGCAGTGCCAAGTGCTCCTTTGGGTCCACGGTTTCTAGATTCTGATATTCTGTGGTATTTCAAGATGTTGCTGTATCCAGAGCTCTTCACTGTGCTCAACTTCTGCAATTTGCAGAGCAATGGAAGACAGCATGTGTGTGCACCTCATTTAAATTACTGTTAGGATGAGTATCTGCCAGTACACTGGACTGAGAATACAAGTGCCCAGGGAGGTTAAAAAATACGGTCTTTACTTAACCTGTGGATTATCGCAAAAGGGCACATTAACCTTTTTTCAGAGAATAGTCTTTCTCTGGTTTGCAATTGAGTAGAAATGCAAAACATGGCTGGAAAATAAATTTAAAAAAAAAAAAAGGCAACGAAAAAAAATGCCCCCAACCAAGCCAGAGGAAACTTCTCAGAAATAATTGTTTTAGTTATTGTTTTTAAATAATTCATTTCTCTTATATTCATTTTGGTGTAGAAACTTCCTCTTTTTAGTGCATCCCTTTCTTCTCTGAACTGCACTGAGTCCTTTCAGCCTTAGAAAAGGCTTATCATTGTGTTTATGCGTGTAAGTAATACTGGAAAAATAATGTACTTTTCATAAACCAATTTAGATCTTAAATCTTGGGAGCATAAACATATGAACCTGTATGACATCCCCTGTTTAATGTTTCTCCTGTCTTAGCCTGCTTTGCATTGAGGCAGTGTTTGCCATTACAGCTTAAGCATGTCATTGTTCTGCAAATCTTTTAGGAGTCCAGATGCGCTCACAATTAAATGCCACCTCTTACTATTCGTGTTATCATAATGCAGACAGAGGTCACTGCTCTGTTGTGCAAGATCACATTCAAATATGTCATGAGCAGCCGACCCCGCTCCCCAGGCTTCCCTCTATTAAGGGACAATGATGTATCAGACCTAAATTTAGTTAACAATAGCAGCTGTTAAAGTGAAGGCTCAAACCAGCTGGGTCAAAGGGTTCCTGTCTTTGCCTTACTTCCCCTCTTCCTGGAGCTCACCTGATGTTGTGTCGAGCTAATTCAATTTGCTGAGCTAGCAGAACATTCTCTTGACAACAAGGTGAATGGCTTTCTGCTGTGCTGGGGACCTGAATTAGCTCAGCGGAGAATCAAAACAGCACCAGAGCTGGTGCAAGGTGGAGAGAGGGACTACACTGCTGGGACAAGGCAGGAAAAGATGTCTGGGACCATGACAGGGAATATCAGGGCTGATGTCCTTCAGAGGTGATAAATTCTCTCGGCATTGGGGTACACTGGCCGTGCACAGGTGTTGATCTATGTGCCTGTCCCCTCCTTGCTCTGGTGTCTGCTTGACTTCCTAGCAAAGAAACAAGGTTCCTGAGGAAGAAAACTTCTCTCAGCTGGAAGGAAATTTCCTCAGCAAAAGAAAATAAAAAAGCTGATTTAACACCCAAACCACCATCTTGCAGTGATTCTGGCAGCATGTCTGTGTCAGCTTGAGGGTCAGCACATATGGCTGTGGGCAGATAATACTTAGGCCATTTAAAAGCATTGCAGTTAATTTAAAATCAATGTGCCTAAATTCAAGTGACTGCTGCTGCAGTCAATGGAGTTGGCAGAGTCAGTTCAGCGGCCTTTTGAGATTCTTGGATGATCCCTCTGGCTCTCAGCTACTGCTCCAGAAGGGCAGGGGTTCCCTTGCTCTGAGGTGACACCTGCCAACCACGCCCTGAGGGCTCACCTGGGATGGGCTGGCTCTGCCCAGCTGCACTGGGCTCCCCCATCCACCCAGGGACCAGAGGGCCCCATGCCAGCCCCTGAAGCCACCAGCCCCTGTCCCAGCAGTGCAATATCAGGGCCACTCTCCAGCCCTGGGCCCACATCCCAGCTGTGGCTCCTCTGTGCCCCCAAAGGTGCCTGATGATGGCCCTGGCTGCCCTGCTCTTGGCTAGGGGTGGGATGGGCACTGCCCTGGGAGCCCTCTGCCATGGTGCCTAAACACTGCTGTTCCTGGGTGACCATCTGGGGCTCCCTGCAGCAGGGAGGGTGTCCCTAGGGACCTGTGTTAGGGAATTGGACCAGGCCCCATGTTCTCCATAACAGGAGAGTGGGTGCATGGTAGAGGAGCTCAGCTGGGTCTGGTCCTCATCAGGTTAGTCTGAATTTGGGAGCTGTGGAGCTGCGCTCAGGCCTTCCCCTGCACCCAGAAGGGCAAGGAGAAGACTTGTCTTAAGTCATGGCAGCTGTTGGTGTTCCAGAGGGGTTTGAAACCCTTGGAGGATAAAGCCTGAAGTTGACTGGGCTGCCTGTGGCATTGGTGCATGTTAGTGAGTGGAGATAAAGTGTTGTCTTGCCCACAGCATTTACCTTTTTAGCTGTTACTGCACGTGAAAAGGATGTGCTGGATTACCATCACCAGGATTTCTCCTGATGGTAGATCCCAGCTAATTATGGTCTTCCCAAGGAATGTTTTCCTCTCCCTCAGAAAAGGAGGGATCAGATGCATCTCCAACTGTTTGCAACAAGCCTGTGTTTTAGATAACATCCTTAATATTTTTCCTCCTACTATGAGGAAATTTGCTCTTGTTTGCATGGAGAAAGGGATCTGCTTGTTCCTGTGGACCAGTGTCAGTGCTTGTACCCAGGGGCACTGCTCAGTCAAGGAGAGGAGGATGGGAATTTATGGGGGGAGAAGGACTGGGACTCTAGGTACCTACCAAAAGGTCAGTGAGCAGTACATCCTAACAAAAGTCCAGCAGCACACTTTCTCGGGCTGGTGATTGAAATGGTCAAATGCAGTCCTAGTTAAGTCCTGTCTCCATAGTAGGCACGGTTGCTTCTCAATCTGTAAGGAACTCAAGGCAGATGGGTTCTTTCCTGGATTGCTGGATAAGCAATTTCTTTTTATGGAGCTACTGGGAGATGAAATGTTCAGGTATCTGGGAATGCCATGGAAACCAGGAGGTGTTAGAGGTAGAGACTTCTACGGGAGATGTTTATGCAAACTGAACATCTACTGTTCTGAAGATCTTTACTAAGACAGTGTAATCTGCACTACTGCTTCTGCATCTTTTGTCTTTTTCTCCTAATCTTGATTTGATATCTTCTTACACCCTGATCTACATGCTCAGAGTGGTAAGTCACTCCCTCTGTGGTATGCAATCCTCTGTCCTTCTGTTTCTCTCTGAAACCCTTTTCCATTTCTCATGCAATCCTCTTCAGACATTCTGCATCAGGCCATTTTACACTCACACTGGTAAGTGTAAGTGCACTGCCTGCTACTTGTGTATGTTGAAATTTAGTTTTCTTCAAAGTTCAGATATCACATTTGATTAGTAATAATCAGGAGATATCTAATAGACCACACAGTTGAACAAATCACTAAATAGCTTTGCAAATACCTTGCCAACCCTTTAATGTAATACAAAAAAAGTGCAAGCTTTTCCTACTTAACTGCAAGGTTTTTATTGTCACTTTGTGCTCACTGTCTCTCCTAATGTTGTGTATGATGATCACACAAACATAGTTTCATAAGCCCCAATGTATTATTTTTCTTTTAGATTTGAATTTTTAGCAATATATCTATAGATCCATGTTACCCTTTAACATTCCTTATATTTTCTATCCTGGACTAGCTTTTATGTCTCTTTCTGTTGTTGATCTGCATAGCTCAAATTTGCCTAGTCTGAAATCCATCACTGTGCATCGTTTAATGAGACATTTCTCCAGTCATCATTACTGCAGATCAATAGAAGCAAATCCCTGTCTCCTGACTGGTTTAGCTAAGGATCTCATGCATGACTGTCTTTTCAATTTGATCCAGTTTAACAGTCTGTTTCTCCCCCCTCCCCAACCCCACTTCTCTAATCTGCAGAGATAGATATAAATCTTGAGCCAGACTCCAGGGGGTTTCTCTTGTATGGCCTTTCCTCTGTGCACAGCTCTCCCTGACCGACTGGCTGCTCTTGCCAGACAAACAGCTGTCCTAGCAGTTGCACTAACAAATAAAAGGGGAAGAAGGGAAGCCAGGGCAGTGGAGGGAAGCTTTTTGCCCTAAGGGTCGTTATTCACTTACTTTACTAAGAAATTCAAAATCTAATGGGGGCCCATTGCTGGAGGGAAAATGGGAATAATCTATGACCTTTGGAAAAGAATGAAAATCCATCATCACTTAGTGAGTGCTTCACATCAGCATATCTCTTCAAGATGACCTCCCCAAGACAAAGAAGGTAGAAACTGATAAGTAAAAGCTGAGATTTTCCTTTTCATTGCTCTGCCCTGTAGGCTGGTTGAGGCATTGGCAGTCTCTCCTTTCTCACCTCTCCCAACTTTCCTTCTCATCAAGACATGAACCTTCAAGGAATTTTTAGTGCTGTGTCACTGGACACAAACAGCCCAGATTAGGCACAAACATCTGTGGGCTTTGGCCTGCTTCCTCAGCCATCCTGTGCTCAGATTTTGTTGTCCTCCTGGGTGCTGCAATTTTGTGAAACTGTGCACAGATTGTTGAAGTGGCGGCACATAGACAATTGTTTCATTTGATGAGATTTTAGGTGCCTGACTTGAACGTGGGAGGAGATTTAAACTAGATTCCTGGAGTGGGTATTATGTTCAGTTGTTTGGCCTACCTTTGTGATGGAGGTTGCTGCCACAAGGACAGAAATGATGGCACAGCTCCAGGTCTGGATCAGCTGGGAGCTGACCATTTGAGAGCTTTTGTCCTGTACAATTAAAATAAGCTGAAGTTGCCATCAGTTTATGTTAATGTGTTGGGCTGTAACCTTTTGACAGCCCAGAAAGTGTTTCCCAGCTGAGCTTTCTGGCTGTCCATGAAACAGCCTGTGACTGTGCACTGGGGTGAATGGTACAGGAGGCTGCCAGCCCACCTTGAGCCAATAATTTTAATCTTCTGCTGGAAGTGCAGCAAAGCACTAAAGCTCCGTGTCTTTGATTCTCAGTCTGCTTATATTAAACCATTCATGTATACATATGCACAGTTGTGTGCATGCTCATGTACAGGAAAGGTTTGTCTTTATGGATCATGAGAATTTCAGGTATAAAGAAGCTGTTAGTTACTTGCTTTACTGGCAGTAATAATGTACATGTTTCTCCTCAAGGTATAGCCCTTATTCATTGCTATCAGGGCTTATCATTTGTCTGTACATAGTTCTATTTGTCTTAAAACAGACTCAAAAGGTCTTGGATGATGAATCCATAATTTGTAAAGAGCTCTGATATGTCCTTCTGCCCAGGTAGGGAATTGTGATCGGGTTTCCTTTTCTCTGTTTTTCTCTTCATTCTCAGTCTTCTCTCTTGCAAGTGTGCTGATCTGCAAGCACATCTTCCTTTTGCTGGTCTTTGGGATAAAGGAAATTATATTCTTAAGGAGATCTATAACATAAAGGACAAGGTTTATTAATGATATCTCATAAAATTTGGATCCCTAGTTCCATGTCAGGATGCACGAAGGGATATACTCAAAAATGACAATTAATGCTTTGTCATTTATGGATATTGCAGGCAGTCCTTTTAAAGCTCGGCTTCTAAAGCCCATAAGTATTCTCTTCTCGTAAAATTCCTGAAATTCAGGTTAAAAATCCAAAGACTCAAATGATTGTTACTATTTGTTCTCTTAATGTGTTCAAAGGAAGGGAAACGAAAGGAGATAATTCAGTGCTTTTTTTTTCTTTGAAAGTCGCGGTTTATGGGATGTTAGAGTGACACCTGGTGGAAAACGGTGTTGAAAGTTTAAGAAAAAATTCTGCACCGTTTGAGAAGCTCATTTGAACAGTGTCTTTAATGTTACTATTTTATTAACTAACTGTAATGGTTAGAGCCCATTTCTGCGAGGCATGTGTGCACTACCCCTGTATGAGTGTGCAAAGGCTCACTGACAAGAATTATCCTAATCAGTAATAGCCAATCTTTCCAGTTACACAGTGTTTGTTATGTGTATTTGATAGTATTTCCTTGTCCAAAAAGCCAAATACTGTTTTGTTATTGTTGTGATGCTGTGGACCTTTTCTTCAGACTTTAAGATGCACCTTGATTACATTCCTCACCAGGTTCTTAACCTGGCAGAGCCACTGTCCCTGGAAGCATTCAAGAAATCCCTGGATATGGCATTTGGTTGGCATGGTGGTGTACAGCCAAAGGTTGGACTCCGTGATCTTGGAAGTATTTTCCAACTATAATGATTCTATGATTCTCTGTTTCTCTGTTTCTCTTCTCCCAGTGCTTCTCCCTATACAGCATGAAAAAACACTCTAGACATCCTAACAACTAGTTACTTTAAAAAACTTAAAACAAATTTTAAAAAATATGTTGACTATTTAAATGCCATGAAAAGATTTTTTTTTTAAAGTTTGAACTCAGGCATATTTTTTTACCTGCACTACATGTAAGTTGGTAATTTAAATCCATGCCAGCAAGCATTCTTAATCCTGAGTGACCACATAGATCAATTGTTGAACTCTGTCTGTTTTTGATCCACATCATCACTAGCCCAAGTAATATCCAGGAACAGGTTGGGTTATAGTAAATCTAAGAGCCATTGCTCATAGGTATTTCAGCTGTGCCTATCCTCTCTAGGATTATGGGAGATTTTAAACGTGTGGATGTGGGTTATCCCATGCCACTTTCTAGGGTATTGGTGTGGGTATACATTGAATTTACTAATATAGGCCTAAAAGTCCTAGAGGCTAAACCTCGAAGTTCCTAAATGTCTTAACTATCCAAAGTCAAAGTTCTTTGCCTCAGGAAGAAATTTCAGCCTCCATCTGTCTGTCACCAGCTTCCTCCTCAGTGTTGCTGGTCATGTGAGCTCTGATGAAACTTCCTCAGCCAAAATGAGCTGGATTAACAGAGACCTACTGTTTAAGCAGTCAGACTAAACTGGCTTATTTTGGCTGGATCTAAGGAGCTCCTTCTTGAGCAGCTTTGCTCATGAGCTGGAGTGGGGGCAGCATCCTTCTGGAGTGGAGAAGTGACAAGCAAATTGGGCAGTAATTCCCCCACACCTGTGTAGCTGAAAGCCCTGAGCTGAAAGAAAAATCTCACCCTAAATGAGCCTACTTTCATCTGGAAGAGTTCCCTTTAGTAGCTTGGAAAAACTGAGATAATGCACAAGGAAATCCCCCAATGCTTCCCAGGGCAACTGGAAGAAAAGGAGGGAACCTGGTCCTAAAAGCCTTTCCTTCCTTGGACCGCTTTGAGCCACATGCTTCCCGATATTCATTGTCTATCTCCAGCCTGGCTCTCTCTTTCCTCCTGCCTTAGTGCATTTACCCCGTTCATTGCATGGACAGAACAGCATGGGGGATTGTACTAGAGCCTGAGCCGGAAAAAAACCCAGCATCTAGTTAATGCCTACCAGTTCACCTCTGCTGTTGCTGGGTTAGTGTTAACTTGGTTCTCAGCCTGTTTTATTGCATGACTGCAGAAATGTTTCATTGGCAAGTGAATGGGGCTTGGAAAAGTATGGTGGAAAAGCAGGTGTCCTTTCTAAGCAGCAATAACAGGATGTGCCAGTCTCAGTTGATCAACAAAATGCTATATTGTTTATAAAATATAAACATTTGATTTATAATGAGTAATGCACATGAACAAAATGACAGCATTTGTATACATATACATCATATACATATACATATACATCATATACATATGCATATACATATACATGTATGTATGTGTGTGTGTGTGTGTGTGTAAACTGGATTGATTTTCTACTGCAGAATTACTCTGTGGATATCTCTGCTGGTACAGCTCAGATGTGCCACAGACCAGGATCTGGGTGTGTCTTAATCTTGACTTTCCACAGACCTCTTTAGTGTGAGTCTTCAACTTTATGTAACACTCTTCACCACTCTTTAAATCAGACACACAATTTATCTATCAGCTTCATTTTTCTTCCATGATATGGATGCAAACTTACTTGTATAATTGTGCTTCCTCATCTAGAGAACCCCTAGCAAATTTGCTCTGGTTAATTTGTGTCTAGGTTGCATCTGAAGGCAGACACAGGTTTGTTCTGTGTGGTGTCTTGGTGTGAAAATGAAACATTTGTAAACAGTCATTAAAAAAAAAATTGATTAAAATTTTTGCCATGTCTGATAAGACCAATGGTGTTCTAACAAAGTTATTCATCATCACCAACAAATTTTCTTAGTTGCATCCACATACAAATATTTAGAAATAGCTTAATCTAGTCAAAATTAACTTTAGGCTGATTTTTTCCCACCGTTTCCCTGTTTCTGTGTGGCTTGGAGCACCTGATTAAAAGCATTGCACTTAGTTTCCTTTTTACCTTAATGATATTTGTGTAAGTAGATACACTGACTTTCATTGGTCAGGTCTTTTGTTTCAGTAGCTTAATAAGAAACTATGAAATAGAGGTTGCGTAAGTTCAAGACTCCAGCTCAAGTGCTCCGGGAAGCTGAGAAGGAGCAGAGTGTAAACAAAGATTCAAAAAATATTTTAATGATCTGATAGGCAGAAATGTGACCATTGCATCTCTGTCACTTAGACTAAAAGGAGTTTGTATGGCCAAGTCAAGGGAAGAGTCAGATTAACAGATGAAATAGTTTAAGTTATGAAGAACACTTGCCTGTGGGATTTCCTGCTAAGAAGTCCTGTTGCTTTTTACTGTCTGTGGATGTCTGCAGTGTACTGTGCTTTCTCGAGGAATTGTCAAAACTTATGTACAAGTAACCTGGTAAGTTTTCAAAACCTGTACCTGATCTTTTGAAATACAGACTGTTGATAGTACTTTAAGAACTTCATATTACATATCAGTGTTTTCAAACTTACTCTAAAGAATGTGTTTTACTAAGAGCAGGGTTTGAGAACTAATGTTTAACATTTGAATTTGTAGAATCTGGTGCATTACTATAAATGCTAAAGACCCTGGAGGATGGAGAAGATAAACCTTTATTCTTTCAGTTTATTCCCTTTCCTTATTCATTTCAGTCTAGTCCAGGGCTTTTGTTACATAATCAAGGAAAACTGTAAAGTCACAAGAAATTTTCTTTCTGTGACACGTAGCTATCCTGAACTTAGTTGCAGCTTAATTTTTAAGTTAGCTGGTTTAAATTGTGGGTAATCCTGTAAATATTAAAATTAGTGATCAGGTCCTGAGTTTTATACTTTCTTAATATTCCTTGGAGTATGCAAGACATTCTACAAATGCAAGACAAGCAAACCCTCTGAAATCTTAACAATTATTCCAGCTTCAGGAGTTGCCTTCTTGCTTCTATTTGCCAGAAATGTTGGTGTGCTTTAGAGCACTGTGTATCTTTGCTTTGCAAAAAGGACATTTTGTGCCTTGTTGCTAACTGTGGAAACCTGCTGCAGAGAAGTATCACCTGCTCTATTTTATTTTATACACATGTCTGACAGTTCCTTTAAAACTATTTGGAGCTCTTGCACCAGTGAAAGAGTTAATTGTCTTCTCTGATGGAAGCCTATCATGCAATGATAACTTTAATGGGGATCCTTTGATTTGACTTTAAATTAATTCCGAATAAGAAATAAGTTGCTCTTCCTTTCAGCTTTGAAAGACAGGAAAATCACATTTATGTTCAGTGAATGTATTGATTCAGGTGTGAAAAATGTAATCTTCGAGTCTGAGAGTTGTAAATCTTATTTTTCTGCTCTGGTCTACTTGTTGTCTTAGCCTATTTTTTGTGACAACTTTGATCCTCACTATTGTCATGGTGTACCCAGTGTGCTGAAAATTTTTTCCTGAGAATTGTTTTATTAAGGCTGCTCTTACTTGGTTTCTGGTCAAAAATTTAAGAGCTGCTATTCAGCTTCTCTAAGGTTGTTGCATACATCCTCAAATCATTTGCACTGCAGTGACAGTGATGGGTTTTGCACACTTTGAATGATGTGGAAAAGCAGGCACGGTTCGCTGGGGAGCACTTCTGGCAGGAGAGGAAGGGTGGTGGCCATCACCATATGGCTGTGTAAAACTCCTTCAAAAGGTGGCCAGACAAAAGGCATTTATCTTGAAGGAAGGTCTCTCCGCTCCCAAGAGGTCAAAGCCACTTGGCTTTGTCACTTAAGCCCAAAATATTTGTGAAGCATTTGTTATTGACTCAGTGAACCAGAATGGGGAGGTAAGAGCCAAATTCCTACCTCCCTCCTACCTCAGATAATTTGACTAACACCAACTGATTTTGCCAATGTCTTTGTTTGATGGTATCTCTGAAATTAGCTTCAAGTGAGAAGCCACTGGTGGGTCAACAACAAGCTTCTCCAGATGGGGAAATATCAGCCAAAGAAAATTTGGTTTACAAGAAGCCAATGATTTAATGTGTTTTAATCAAAGAATGTTGGGGAAATATTTTGATTCTTTTTAAAAATGATATATTTTCCTATAGGAAGGAGAGCTTGGAATTACTAACCTTTGCAATGTTAGTGACATCGCTGGAGCGGTGAGTAATAATTTACTTTGTTAATTACCGACATTTTATGTTCCTGCTCTTTGAATACAATGGGTGCAATGATCATATTTTCAAAGACTTCATGAAAATGTTGCCTGTCTAGTGTAAATCACTAAGTTGAGTGGGTAGATTTGGTTCAAATTATTAGAGACATTGCTGTATTTTTATTTAAAGAAAATGTGTAAAGGGTGGTGATCTCTGCTGTGAGTTTCGTTCACATTTCTGAGCTAGAAAGTTCATAACCTCTCATTTTTGAGACAATGAGTCAAAACTGCTGTTGCATCCAACATGCAAATCATTAAGACTCCCCTAATCAGTTATCTCTGTACAGTTAAGTAGTTTATTTTGTTTTTTCAATGATTCGATGTAAGAAAACTTATAATTGTTGAACATTTAGAGATCTCTAGAACTTCAAATGGTTGTGTCTGTCTTGGGGGCTTAACATGAACTTCCCATAGGAGAATTCTTGGAGGACTTCCTCTGATTTCCTAGTTGAGATTGCAGATGCAATTCAAGGTGGTGGTGATAAATGACAGAGAATAAAAATTTTCAGCTCCTGTGAAGTTGCTGAAAGGCTAACAGGAAAAAAAAAAAAAAAAAAGCTGTAAAGGTATGCATGCAGGATGATAAGNTCCCATAGGAGAATTCTTGGAGGACTTCCTCTGATTTCCTAGTTGAGATTGCAGATGCAATTCAAGGTGGTGGTGATAAATGACAGAGAATAAAAATTTTCAGCTCCTGTGAAGTTGCTGAAAGGCTAACAGGAAAAAAAAAAAAAAAAGCTGTAAAGGTATGCATGCAGGATGATAAGCATGGCTGGAACCAGTGGAGAAACAGATAAAAAGGACTACAGTGGGGTTTTTGCAAGTTATGTAACAAGAAGCAAAAGCGCATGCCCAAAGAAAAAGTTCAAGGCAAGGTCACCTTTAATATTGAAGCATTCAGTGAATAAAGCCACCAAAAACCCCTCTTGATAAACCTTCAGGACCGTAACAGGACTTCCAGTAGGAGGCAGATACATGGAAATTAGTTCTAGGAAAGTGATGTTTGTGTATTAGATCAGAAACGCATTTTAAAAGATAAAGAATGCCTGTTTCTAATGGCTCAGATTTTGTTAGAAAGTTTCTTCCTGCCAATTTCAGTATCAGTGATTATAGGTATTCTTTGAAGAGTGGTGGAGAATTCAGTCTTCAGTATTTAACACAGAGATTAGTGGCAAGCACCCCTCAGCACCTGCTATCTAATGGGGCTGGGCCATTTATGATGCTGAGACCATAAAAGTCTGTGTTGTCATGGCAATACATAGTGAGGTTGACTCACCTGCTTAAGTTACTGAGTATCTTTGCCCAGTGTTATCAAGTCTTCACTATATTTTTCATGAGGCTTTGCGACACTCAGTATCAGTCTTCTGCTTCTGAAGTTGTTCCAGCTTCCCTTTAAAGAGAAAAACCTTCACAAACACTAAGAAGTAGATGGGACAGCATAAACAAGAAAGGTCCAGCATCAAAACTGAACAACATAATATTTATTACTTCTCTGAAAACTCATGGTTTTAAAACCAATGCCTATTGGTGAGCAGGTGTGGGAGGGCTTGTGCTGAACAGCTTTCCTCTGTGCTTTGCTGTCCTGCACACTGCCTGTCTGCTGCTTCTGCACAGAGAACAAGCGGTAAAATAAAGCTGGGAGGGTGGGAGTGCTGGCCACCTCGTAGCCAGCTGAGGAAACTCATTCCCAGAACAAGAGTGAATTATTTTTCTTTGTATTTGGTTTTGCATTGAGAAGGGCACTATACAACATAACTCTCTTACTGTGGGATCTGAGTACCTAAAATACCATGTGTACCTTTAATGTGTTGCTAATGCTGGAGTATCCCTTGCCTTTAGAACTCTGCTTTCAAAGTCATTTTTAAAGCCATCCTCTGTCTTTGCAGTGTACACAGGGATGTCAGTTTTGGAATGACACTGTGCAGACCGACTGTCCACTGAAATGTGTGAGTATTACCCGGGCTTAGGCTCTACAGGACTTGTCTCCAGCCTGTCAAGTATCTTATCCAATGGCAGATGTTAAAAATTCAATCAGAGCACTGTTTCTATGAAAAGATGTAATGTCTACATTTTTTCTCAGTTCCTTATAAAATCTGTTTTAGGAAATTAACAATTCTTGTTTTGAAAGTTGCCTCTAATATCAAAACTTTTCATTGGGTTTGTCAGAATATATGTATTTTGCAGTTCATTAAGCTCAACAGAGATTTTTAGACAGTAAGAATGCACTAGTGCTTTTCAGGATTTTACTCTTCTGGGTCTGTTTCAGAGTTGCATGCAGATGTAAATGAAGCTCATGGCCATCAGTAGATTGATTTCTTGTTTTTACTAAACCAGGTGGATGAGAACTAGCATTGGTCTGGGACAATTGCCACGACAGCTTTTAAACTTCTCGTTTTTCTGCATCTCTTGAACACCTGAATCTCATTCAACCTTAGCATCACTCTAATGTTGACTTTGTTTTTTTCAAGTGTGGGTTTTCCTTCTTTCATTATTTGCCAGTGATAAGACTTTGTAATGTATTTTCACTGTAAGAAATTCTAATAAAATGGTATTATCTGTCTGAAATACTCTGTGATTATATTTTTGCTAACCCCACGTTTTATTAATTTGTTTCTTGGCAGAATGAGACATACACTAGAGCATGTGAGGTAAGTTAAATGCTATCACAGCAATACAAAAAAAATCACTATTTCAGTAATTGCTATGTCCACACCGTACTAAGAAATACAATGTAGATACAGAAACTTATCAATTCAGGTCTAATTGTTTTGTACTCCCTAAAGCTGAAGAGTGAGTTACATACCTTTTCAGCATGGTGACCAAGGACAGGTTTGCATTAAAAACTGCTGTGTGACTAAGAACATTGCTGTAAAGAAAGCAGACTAATCTCAGTATTATGAAACAGGACAGAGCAATGTAAACCACGTTCTACGCTCTCACAAGAGTGTTGTTCATTCGGTTTTCATTAGTTCCATCAAAGACTATCCACAGAGAATGCTTGTTAAGGCTGGTATGATACCAGCTTGGCAAGAAGTGGAAACGAAGAGTGAGAGCTAGAAGACACAGTTATTGACTGGATAGAGAGTTCAAATGAAATAAAATGCAATTCAGTAAAGGGCAACATGTGACTCTTTAGAAAGAGATCTCAGGTGGGGAGTGCTGTGGATGGACGGGTGTTTACAGTGATGAATACAGGTCAACAAAATGCTGGTAAAGAGATGGGCTCTTTCAGCAGGAATATAGAACATAGGATAGGATAGGATAGAGATGAGATGATTGAAAGACTGTGTTTGATGCTGCTGAGACCTCAGGATGAAGGTTGTTCCTGGATGGAAGCAATTGAAGGAGGTGATGGAGGAGTTGGAGAGAGTCATGGGTAGAACACAAACCCATTGGCAACCTGGAAATTTGATTGAAATGATTTTGGGTTTTTTTATGCTTTTTAGTCTGTCAAATTGTGACGATGACAAAGGGTTACTGAGGCACTAAATGGTGGTTTTGGAGTGTAGGAACAGTCCAAGAAGTAACCAAATTACTTTAGTAGAAACATAAAATGAGTGTGAGGGGTTTGTTGCTTTTGTGTTGGGGTTTTATTTTTGCTTGTCTGGTCACACAATATGCCACTTAAATATGCTGACTCTGCAAGGGCTCTTTTGGGATAATCTTTCCACTGGATCAGCTCATTGACTTGACTACCCACATGTCAGGCTCACACTGCATCCAGGTCGTTACAGCCTGCAGAGCAAAGGAGTGGGGATAAGAGTGGGAATTCTTTGGCATTAGCTCAGTTCTGTTGTCTGAATACCTTGGGACTGAAATCTGGTAGTATTTCTCCTTTCACCTAGGAACAGGGGATTGCCGCTGAATTTCATGGGAATAGTCACAAGAAAAGACATCAGACTTTGGCTTATATAAGAACACTGCTGATGGATGAAGAAAATATGAGGATTTATTGTTTCCAACTAGAGCAGCTGGCAAATTTCCCTCAAAATTTAGGATTAGGAGCTTTAGCAATCCTCTTACCTCAAGGAAAAATTGGATTTATGGTTCAGGTTCAGACAAAAATCAGAAGAAAGAATAACTCAACAAAAAATGAATGTTCAGAAATACCTGTGTTAAATGAGGCAGAAGACACTATGAATCAGCCTATAATCTGGAGACACTACACCTTAAAACAAATAAATATTAATCATAAATTAAAGCTCCAGTGCACACTAGATAACTTATACCTGCTAATACCTGAATTTTCACCTGGTAACAGTGGTGATAATTTATTTGGAAATATTTTATTTCTCTGAATATGAAAATATTAGAAAACAATTATAAGGGCTTGAAGTTGGCACTGAATGTCTAGATGTCATAATGTACATAGGAATATATAGCTAAGAAAGTTTTTAAATCTGTCTCAGCTGCAACTGTGTTGCCTGAAATATCGTGTCTTATCAGTTTCCATAGGGTGCCAGAAGCATGTTTCCTCAAATCATAGGAAGAGCAATTAAAAAACTTCCCTCATCTGCCATAATGAATTGCTTCTGAATTATCTAAAGGTTGATTATCACTTGAAAGGTTGCTACTGTATGGAGCAAACTTGAAGATTTTAAAGGCTGAGTGAACTTGCAGAATAAAATGAGCCCAAATAAACCTCCTGCCTAGAAAAGCTCAAATCACCACTTCTCAAAAGTTTTGGATTTCCAGGAGACTCAGTCTTGCATGTAATTTTAAAGCTACCGAGACCCACCTAGAGCATGTTTCTACTTCTTAAGTTCATCTTTAAGCAGGATGACACTATATTTATCTTCCCTACCTGAACTGAGAACTCATTTTGTGTTCTTAGGATGTCAGTGTGGAGCTCACTGCCCTGGGGTATTTGTTATGTTTGCAGCTTGTAGGCATAACTGTTACAGAAGGAGTAGCTGCTGAAAAGGAAGTGTGAATTAGGCATGGCTGCTCTTAAAAAATGCCAGTTTCAGCTATTTTGAAAAATCCACTGGAAATACATTGGAAGAATGTGCCTCATTCATAGGGAATACATGAAGCAGGAAAGGAATATATGGAATATATTACTAACTAGTCAAAAACCTTGTCTTCCTAACTCCATGTCATCACTGAAGTCTTTTTCCAACTGTAATGTAGCCCCATGTTCATATTTTCCACAAAAAGAAAGTGTGTAAGGAGGAAACCTTTAATTCAGGGACCAGTGAATTGATGAAAAGGCTCTCAAGAAAATCTTTGGGGTGAGTTCGTGGTAGTGCTATTTTTTAGATTTAATATAATCATTTCCACAGGTTTTGTGTATATGCAAAATGTCCACAGAATTCGTGTGTATTTAAAATGTGTCTGCATGACTCTGGAAGGAGGTTTGCCTTTACACAAAGCTAACCAGTGAGTTCTCTGCCCTACACAGACAGTTTCCTGTAAGTTTGGCTGTAGCTGTGCAGAGGATGCATATGGAGTTGAAGCACTAAGTAAGTCTGAATAGAGTCCTGTGTCCAATTGACAGTCTGATAAATTCATAGTCTTGTTCTATGGTCTGGATTTATTTTTAAAACAGGAATGTTTTGAGTATTTTCATTAATCAGAAAACTGTCATTCTTCTTTTTTTCTTTTAACAAATGCACTGAAGTTTATCTTGGAGTAAACCATTTTTCCTTCCCTTTCATTGACATGGGACTTTTTGAATCCAGTTTCAACTATTTAAGATGACACCTTGGGCCAATACAGTGCTATTGAGATTGTCCACTGAAAAATCTTTTCAGAAGTCTCTCATGCCTTCTCTCTGTTTCTATTCAGAAAAATTTTACTAAATATCTGTAACTAAAAATGCACTTACATAAGTATGGGGTTTTAGTCACAACTGCTCACATTGAACCTGGCCCATATCTGTCTGACTTACCAAATTGTCTTTAAAATGCCATGCAAGTTACTTAGCAACATTTTCAATATATTCTTTTTGTGTGTTTTTATGGGCCTTGCAGCTTTTACGTGTGTGAGGTAAAAGGTTTTTACCTTTGAGATGCAAAGACTGCCATGGAAGATTTTTTTTCTTACTGTTATATTGTATTTTCCCCTCAGACTACTTGAACAAACCTAGTGCACCATTTGCATCTGTCATTGGAAACCACAGTGTCACATTAGGGTGGAAGGCAGCTAACATCTCTGGGGTGAAATACATCATCCAGTGGAAGTTCAACAAGCTCCCTGGTGGCTGGAGGTACACAGAGGTAAGGGAGGACACCTCCTTTTACATTGCAAGGATATTGGCTCTTCTGTGCTCTTAGGTTGTTTGTTGTTGTTGTCATTTTAGAAAAATATTAGAAAATGTGTTAGGTACATGAAAGAGATTTTCAAAATCATAAGTGGCATGAAGAAGCTGAGAACCAGTGGATTATTCCTCATTTCCTCCAGCACAGGAACTCGGGACCTCCATGGAAACTATCAGGTAGCAGGTCCAAAACTAGCAAAATGTATTCTCTTACTGAATGGGTAGTTGAAATATTCAGCTGCTTCCTGGCATGTGTGGATGTTAAATTGCTAAATTTAAACTCCTGAATATTAAAATTGCTAAAATTACTAAATAGGGCTTGAAAAGTGACTGGAAAAATTAGCAGAAGAAAAAAATTGAGTTCTACTAAATGCAAATATTCCCATTGTTTCCTGTTGAGCCATGCTTGTGAAATACCAATGAGAATATTCAGGAGAAGTATGGCTGTAGGCTTTCTTTCCCTTTTTTCTTTTAATACCTTTCCCTAGAGAATTTTTTTTGGTTCTTGTCAAAGCACAATACTTGGCTAGAAAGACCTTTGTTCTGACTCAGTAGAGTTATTCTCATAATTTGTTCTTTTGCGTCAGCTGTACACTTGTTATCTTGCCATCATCTCTATTGGATCAATTTACAGGGCACGACAAGTTGGTGCCACAAATCAAAGGTAAAGGTAATTTGCTAAGCAGGAAGTTATTCTGAATGAATCATTGATGAAATAATAGGGAGCAATTACTTCAGACAATAAATATTTCAGTGTAACTAGGATCTTTTGTATCTGAAACCTGTGGTATGTGTTTAAAATACCTTGCTTGTAATATGCTAGTATTTTAGCTTTTTAAAAAAACTTTTTTCTTAAAATTTACTATTATATTTCATCAATGTTTTGATCCATCTGCTCATTGTTGAGATTTGATGCCACGTTCTGAGGAAAGAGAAGAGAAAGTATTCTGACGAGATGGAAAATCAAAGTCAATGCTGAAAATAACTTTCAGAATTTCCTCTTAATTAAACTTAGGATGCTGCCCTTTTTTTTTATCCTGAAATATGTATGTTGTTGTATGAGATCTCTTTTGCCCTCATAACATCCTACATAGCAGCTGCAGCTGGAGGAAGGAAAAGCCCAATTGTGTTTTGTGTATTAATCTAGGTAGTATCTGAAACTTCATATACCGTCAAAGACCTTCAGGCCTTCACAGAATATGTGTTCCAAGTAGTTTGGATCATTACATCTCAGCTGCAGCTCCATTCTCCACCCAGTCCCAGCTACCGGACACATGCTTTTGGAGGTAATGAACCGCACTATTAATTCCATCTTTCAGGACCTTAACAGAAACATTTGGATTTCATTGTTGTTTCTTTGGCAGAAAACATTGGTGCCCAATCTTCAGAATCACGCATATGTTGTCTCTTGGGTAGCTGCAGAGGAGCAAACTAAAAAACTGTGGGTTCTTTTTGTTAGACCTAGAAGATTTAGGGCTTCTCCCTGCTTTTGATTTCAAAAGCAAGCACAGAAAAGTACATGGTCAAAATTGTGAGGGCACATGGGATACTTTTGAACATAATTATGCATGTATTTGATTGAAACTCAGTCCTGTTTTCCTGGACATTAAAAAAACCATGAAATGTTGCTGAAATGTTAACTGTCCCTAATAATATTTATTGGTGTATAAATGAATTAACAGGTGTGAAACCTAAAAATGTATTTAAAAATGAGAAACAGTTAATGTCTTAATCAAATACTGGAGTCAGATATTTCTGTCTTGCAGTTCCTGCAACAGCTCCTGTCATTAATGACATCCAGAGTTCAAGTCCAAACAGTGTTGAAGTTAGTTGGTCTCCACCACTTTTTCCAAATGGGTTGATTATTGGATATAACTTGCTCCTGACCAGTGAGAAACATGAATTGTTGAGAGCCTCAAGAGGGCACAGCTTTCAGTTCTACTCCACCTTCCCAAACACCACTTACAGGTACAAAAAGAAAAGATAGCCAATGTGGCCGAGTATGAGGTCACACTTCTTGCCCAGATAGCACTGAGCATGCCTTAATACCACTTGTGCACAATTATGCTATTTACTTCATTCTTGTCAAAAGCAAGGGCATCTTCCTTGAGGAAACATTTATCCCAGGTAACTTGGAAGGAAAAGCAACTTGATATAAGGCTGGGAGGCTGCATATTCTTAGCTGCAATTTTAAATTTTTTTAGGCTTTTGTGGCACGTTGTCAGTATAGCAGCAGAAAGATAGAGCGGACTTCTCTAGTCCTTTAAGCACCTGGAAAAATTCCTTTATTTTTATTAAGTGCAAAGGTCTGCATTCTGCTTGCACTGATAAATACAGATTTTCCTTTGAAATGAAGTTGAGTTGTTCTTCTTCTGAGTCTGCAAACTTATTTTGAATTTAAATTTAGAAGATTCTGTTGTTGTTCTGCCTTTGGGCAATTCAGGCCTTGATTGGTTTTGTTTTTATTTTAAATTTTCCCAGAGCATTATATTTAAACGGGCATTTTCTGAAAGTCAAGCACTTCTGTAGCAGCTTCCTTACTTGACAAATTTTTTCTCAGGCAATCTTTCAAAAGAAACATGCCAACCCAAACCTGTCTCTTTGGTGTGCCATAGGTTCAGTATTGTGGCAGTTAACGAGGTTGGTGCTGGACCCCCTGCCGAAGCCAACATCACAACTCCTGCATCCAAAGGTACAAGAGCAGCAGAGTCCTTGTCACTGCCTGTTCCTGGGGTCAAACTCATGGTCCTTGGCCTGCCACATACCTGGCAGAAGACACAAATATTTAGAGTGTGAACATGTCGAGGAGTTCTACACTGAGGGGTCAATAGCATATCAGAGAGAGTCCTGTCCTTCAGCTCTGGACATGATTGGGCAGCACAACATGAGAATGACCAGTGAAGATGGCAGGCCCAAGCAGATCTGAATTTTATTACAAGTGAAAAACACCACAGTGGTCTGAGGTGGTGACTGAAAAAAACACGATTCCATTTTCTAGATGAGATTTCTACAGATGTCAAACAAATGTATTTCTTCTAATATGAAATACTTAATGTGAAACTCTTGCCAAAAATTCTCAATTATCTCAAATACGTGAAATCATACCAACTTTTTTTGCTCATTCATGGAGGTATTTATTTTACTATATCAACTAATTAATATTGAAGGTAATGATGCACTACAACTATTACTCAAAGAATTGCAGAATTATTAATTAATTGGCAGAGAAAGATACATGTAAAGATAGAACACAAGAGTGAAACTGATGTTATCAAAATGTTCTTTTAGGAAAGAAGAAAAAGAATTCCCTTCTCATGAAAATATTCAGTTGTCTAACACCTGGAAATGCTTCAGCTTTATGAAAACACTTCAAAACTGTCTCTGAATTGCCACTTTTCTGCTATTGGTTAGAGAAACTGAACTTGCTTCTCTAGTGCTTTTTAAAATATTACTTGTGTGTGTGAGTGTGTATTAGCTCTGACACACTGATATTTCCTTACTTGACAGCTCCACAGAGGTTTGTTCTAGTGTTGGCTGACCCTGAGTCATAAATATTTGTGTCACTTTTTAAAAGTCCAGCCTGTGTTCACTACATCACTCCTATTGCCAAGCAATTAATTTAAAGTAGAAAACAAACAAAACCACAAACAAACAGACAAACAAACCCTATTGCCCCCCAAATCCCCCACCACCCTCACTAGTCACCACATAACATTTCAGTTGTTTCCCCCTGAATTGTACAGGCACGTGCTTTCTCTCTGTGCAAACTTGAGCAGGAACAGCCCTTGCTCATATATCATGTCCAGAAATGGTGTTACTGCACCAGGCACTGAGCTGTGTAGATCTGAGCCCTGAGAAGAGTCAGGGAAAGAATCTGATTGCTGGTGTAGATTGCAAGAAAGGTTACTTGAAAAGAGATAAAGAGGTAATATTGGCCTCTTGTACTCTGCTCTGAAGGCATCATCATTGAAATTATTCCAAGTGTGTGCGTGCAGCTCAATCTATGCAGATTATCTGGAAATAAATTAAGACAGCATTTGATCACAGTTTTGTGATATCCATATGAGGAAATGATATCTGATTGCAGACAGCTGCTTAAACTGGAGAGGAGAAAAAAAAAAATGAAGGATTGTTTGCCAATGGAAATTAGCCAAAATCATTCTCAAAATAATACAGCATCTTTAAAAATGAAGGTAACAATCAATTTAGCAGGGTGTGTGCTAGATTTCCAAGGACCTGAGATTCAGAAGTGAGGCAAGCTGTCTTTCCCAGGGCTATATATAGCCTAGACAGAAGGTATGGATTTACTGCAGAGGTTTTGATGTAAATTACTTGGGCCTTTATAAGCATGAAGTCAGTTTATGTGACCAAAACTATCCCTGTTGACTTTAAATTCTGTGGCTTTATTAGGAAAAAAAAATTAGTACATTTATCACCTTTGAAACAGATTATATTATCCCATTATCATCTTTATCTGTGATAGGTACTTGTTTTTTGAATAACCCACTAGTCATTATAACAAAACACATGAAATAAACATACTTGCCTTGCTTTTCTCCAGCTCTGTGGGTTAATATTCTAGTTTGACTGGGGTTTTCAAAAGAGTCCAGAGGAGTTAAATATCCTATTTCTGCTGGATCTTGAAGTCACATGGGTATCTTGGAAATATGGGTGCCTCCATTTCCTCCATTTAGTAAGGCTTCATTTGCTCCAGCTTACTTTCCCTCACTAGGGAACTGACCATTGTTGCAGGAATGATGGCGTGAAATTCACATGGTGTGCTCTCACCCTGTGTGAGGAGCCAGAATCAACTGTAATGGTGAATTACTCCATATATTTTCAACCCTCAAAGAGTTTTAAGTTTTGGTCTGTCACTGCTAATGTAGAAATATATTCATAGGTACATACATACATATATTTGGGTACACGTGCATATGCATGTCTAATAATGATATATCTGAGTTAGCAACATGCTGCAGTCATCTAAATTCTGAATTTCTCTGTTTGCTAGTTAAGGAAAAAGCAGCATGGCTCTTCCTATCCAGAAAAGAGTCTTTGAGGAAGAGAAACACAGAACATTTCCTCGAAGCTGCTCAGTGCCTGCCAAATGGTATTATACACCACAACATCACAGGTAAAATCAGATTGGGCTCTCTCCTTTTCTGCCACGTGCCACAAAGACCCCTTTTCACCAAGGACAGAATGCACCTCACATAGCTTGAGACAGTATCTAGTCTCCCTTTATAGTCAATCAAGAGAAATAGGACATGATTTGATGTATTTGAAGTGACAGGCATTAGGAAGAGGTAAATCGTTCTCCCCAGTGCAACTGTTTCTTCACTGTATCCAGGCAGCTGGTTCATTTTTTACATTGTAGGTATCTAAATTGAGGTAAGATGAACCCATATTTCCGTGCAATTAATATCTACTTTTTCCTCAACATGAATAATGGGGAAATGAAGTGGTTTGAACTTATGAATAAAATAATGCCAAGTGTTAAAAGATAGTGCTAGTGTGTTAGTATACTAATGAGGCATTTAATAGCCAAAGCCACAAGATAACCTTGTTATCTCAAATTACTCACCACTCCGATGTTTCTTATCTACACTGGTCCTTGGTCACAGTGTAGAAATCTGAGTTTATCTACGAAATTTCACAGTGCCACAAAAGCTCCAGAGAAAGAATATTGCCCCTGACTAAACAGCCTTTGATAGTGCAGAGGTGGCAGAGATTATCTCAAGCTTGAATTCTGGAGTGAATGGTGCTTTGTGAGGAGATGCCAGTTCCATCTGTTTGACCTGTAGAGGGGCAATCAGTGTCGGTTTGCATATTACATGTCCTATCTTTGTCTGATTACCTCTCTGAAGGACAATTCTCTATAATAATGTCACTTACATAGCAAATTGGAATGTTTCCTTATTATCTGAAAGAAGACTAGAAGTGAGGAGAAAAAACAGTTAACTTTTCTCTGATGATGATGGGTTGCAGACTGAAAAATACATTTTTAAGGCAAGTAGAAAAATTAACTGAAAAACCGAAACCTTTCTTATATTATCTGTATGCACATATCTTTCTATTTTTAGGAATTTCTTTGAATATTTATCAGCAAGTTGTCTATTTTTCTGAAGGGAATTCTATCTGGGTGAAAGGAGTTGCAAATATGTCTGATGTATCTGACCTAATGCTCTTTTATGCTGGCTGGGGGAATATTGTGTCCATCTCAGTAGACTGGCTTTACCAGAGGATATACTTTGTCATGAATGAAAAGGTAATGCTCTAGTGCTTAATTAATTTCTTGCTTAATTTGAACCATTACATGATTAAGTTTACATGAGAAAATATGATTTATGTATAGATATGTATGCACAAAATATAATTACAAAAATATATTTTAATATAACATTAATGCTCACATAGTTGTAATTTAAAAAAGAAGAAGAAAGGTTTGACTATCAGGTCATATTTAAAGTAAACACCCTATGTGGAACTCCAGTTCCTAGCCTTATTTTTCTCCTTAGGGCATAACTGTTTTGGTTTAAGACTGACTTCACACCCTCCTCATACCCTGTATAGGCACATTGTTTCTCTTAGTTACCCATCTACTCTGTTCATTTCCTACTCTGCCTCAGGAAAGGGCTCAGATAACTAGATAGTGATTTTATTGTCTGTCATAATTGACAAAATATGTTAAGTGTTTCATACAATGGCAACAGCTCAGATTACATCTGTTCAGTTTGAAATAAAAATGGAGATGGCAACCCTCCACTGGATTTTGTGCTCATAAAACATCACTTACACTAATGGTCAGACCTTGCATATACCCATGTAATCCTCTAATGTACAAAGGACTAGAAACTTGCCCATAATGGTTAGTGGGGGATTTTTTTTTTTTTTAATCCTCTGAGCCTGTTGGATTTTTTGCTTACTGTTCAGGGATCAGGGAGCAGAAAAAGCAGTAGTGATGAAAAGATACAAATGAGCTGTAGATTAACAGACCGATGGCAGTGATTTCTGAATTCCAAGGTATTGCTCCCAGGATCAGAAAAGCACTTCCCTTCCCTTCCAGATCATTTTCCAAGTACAGTCTGCTTATACTCTCCAAACTGAGTACAGGAAGTTGAATGTACAATTTCCCCTTCAGCTCAGAGGTATGACTGACAGCTTCAGGGTAAGCTGTCATGGCTTTGTGTGCAAGGGTTATACTTGGCTGACTAAAGGACCTAGGACTGTGAGAGAGGTGTTTCACTCTCTTGATCCCCTGAAGGAATCTTGGGTCAGCTTGTCTGTTCATTAGTAAACACCCTATGAATGCATCACCTGTTTTTCTTCTCATTCCCCAGATATATGTCTGCCATTTAGAGAACTGCACAGTAGCTGAAGACATCACTCCTCTTCATGTGACATCCCCTAGGAAGATTATAGCTGATCCCTACAATGGGTAAGTGAACTTCTTTGAGCACTTGGTGCCAAAGGTGCTATAAAGCTCCTCTCTAATTTTCTCCACTTCATTAGTCATCTAGGTTCCTGTTTCAAGCACTTAAGTTAACAAAACAAAAAATGCAATTGGCAACAAATAACAAACTACAAGACAACTGGAGCAAGAGAGATGCCATGTGGTATTATCTCCTGCCTTTTCTTCTTTAGGGTGTTAGCAGAAGAGATAAAGATTTTCCAATACAGAAATCTGACTTTTGGAAATTTCATGCTTTTATGAATATGAAGCTCTATGAATTTTAGATGTTCATGCTTAACATTTAAGGTATTATAGAAGAATATTTTCCAATAATCTGCTGTGCAAATCCCAGAAGGTAAAATCTGATGCATCTACTTCCCCAGCATACAGACACTAATAGTGCCAAAAGCATTTTTTTATTGTGCAAGGACAGGCACATGTCTTACCTGCTAAAATATTTGTGGCTCATCTACAGACTTCTTGCACTGTAGTTATTTGGGTTTATTTTGCTCTATGGCCAGTTATATTTTCTGTCTCCTGGAGGATGGCATATACAGAGCAAACCTTCCTGGCACTGCCTTTCCTGGCACTCCCTCTGCAGCTTCACTCGTGGTGAGATCCAGCGCCCTGAGAGCCTTCACAATCGACTTCCAGTCCAAGAGACTCATTTTCTTCAACAAAACAGACCAGGCCTTTGTGTCAGGCTTTCTTGATGGTTCAGAGTTTCATACACTGCGATCACACGTGCCATTTAATGACATGGAGAGCTTCGTTTACGAGGATAACACATTTACAGTCACAGATGGGGTGGCAGTTTTCCACGAGGAGGTCTCCCCAGAGGGAAGTTCTAGCTTCAATGAGTACATTGTGGACTGCAGCTTGGTGTACCCAGAGTACTCTGGGTTTGGCAACTTGGCTTTCTGTGGGCCATCAACTCAGCCTTTTCCTTTACCAACTGCTCCTCGTCTTGTCACGGCTCTATTTGGATCGGACCGAGCCGTGATCAGCTGGAGACCACCTGAAAACGCCATTGGAACCAGTAAGTTCAGCTGACTCTCCCTGAAGGGAGAATCTACTTCTTTTCTTTCTAGAGAAGTAACTTTCTGGCTTCCCTTTTCTTGATTTGGGCTTTAGTGACTTCAGTAGCAGATCCTCATCAAAGTTATGGAACTACTTCTGTTTGAAAAATTTAGCCCATAATTTGCCAGTAA
Organism: Pycnonotus jocosus; assembly: GCA_013400435.1. Classification (NCBI taxonomy): domain Eukaryota; kingdom Metazoa; phylum Chordata; class Aves; order Passeriformes; family Pycnonotidae; genus Pycnonotus; species Pycnonotus jocosus. The sequence continues at coordinate 59,807 of VWYP01008597.1, read as the reverse complement.
AATGGCTAAATTGTCTGTCTAAATTAACAGAAGTTTGTGGTTGGCAACTCATATGCCCCTTACAAGGATTTTAAGCAAAGCTTGATCTTAAGTATGTTCTGGAGTAGAAGTAATGTTGGGTACTGATATCATACAGAAAATGCATGGCAGAGATGTAATGACTTTTGATCAGTGACTGTACTATGGTTTCTACTGTCTGTGCATGTGTCTTTGAATAGCAGAAAATTACCTGGTCAGGGAAAATTTTTTGTTCTAATTTCATTCTTCATGGGGGATTGAAGCATGGAGAGGAAGAGTGTAAATTTTTCACAGAATTGCAGAATCACAGAATCATTAGGTTGGAAGAGACCTTCAAGATGATCGAGTCCAACCCATGCCCTAACATCTCAATTAAACCATGGCACCGAGTGCCACATCCAGTCTTTTTTTAAACACATCCAGGGATGGTGACTCCAATGTAGGCATGCACTCCCACACCCAAGCAGGTGTTTCTATTTAAGGAAAAAAGTTTTGATCTACCTTAGAACATATAAGGAAGTTAAACTAGAATTTTCCATAGCCTTCTCTTTGTAATTGACCCACAGCCAGCACAGGAGCACTGATTGGGCTCTGGAAATATACCTCAAAGCCTGTAGCTGCAGCTATTGGCAGCAAGCCAAACTATTCCTCCTTAATTGTTGTACACTTAAGAAGGTGCACAAAGGGGCTCAATTGCTTTTTTTGGACTACCATGGCCACTATAAGAGTGTTCTCTACACTTTGTTCGACTTATATTTATTTGTTCTATGATGTTTATTATTTTTGTCATTATTAAAACCTTTTGTTTTACAAAGCATGTCCAGAGAAGTTGTCTCACTCTTATTAAGCCACTCTGGGAAGTTGCAGGCTGACCCTCAGACCTGATTAATCTTCACGTACCTTATTCCATTCTGGCCACGTGCAAGATTGTATGACTCCACCACCACCCCAGGCAGACCATTCCACTATTTTATCACTCTTTCCATTAAAAGTTTTTCCTTTTTTTTTTTTAATGTATCCCTTTCCTAATTCTACTGACACTGACATTTTTGAAAGGAGTCTCCAATATCCATCTCTCTCAAAGGATGTGTATCACCAGTTACAACCATTTACTCTGTAATAACACAATTATTTGCTTCTCACAGGTTTATCTGCTTGGCAGAACTGGACCTATGATGTGAAAGTGTCACCTCAGCACTCACTTGAGGAGGAATGGGTTGTCTCAAATATTAGTAACACGAGCCTTACAGTGAAGGGGCTGGCCAGCTTCACAGCATATGAGGTGTCAGTCAGAGCTGTGTCTCCTGCTGGTGCAGGGCCATGGTCAGAGTCATTTAGAGGTACAACTTTAGAAGAAGGTGAGAATTGCTTTGTCACACAGGAAAAATTAAGAACAAAGTGTGTATAAATCTTTCCACCTAGTGAGGCACACACTTTGGGCAAAGACTTCAAAATAAGAGGCACAAAAAGAGTTTTCTTAGAAATATTAAAGAATACAGGATAAGTAAATTGGCTTTTAATTAAAGTAGTAAGATTCTCAAACTAGAATAATGATATTAAGCATAATTTATGGATTAATATTGGTACTTATCTACATTTTGCTAATGCAAATACTATATCAAAAATAGTATTTGTTATGGTAAAAGAGGTGTTGTCCCTTTCCATTCCTGTGTATGAGGAAGTGGTTTGTGCAGCTCCCTAAGGGTTAATGACAATCCATGGAAAAGTGCAGCTCACCAAATGCTGAAAATCCTTGGTTTGAGCATAGATAATCCAGGGAGATGGATGTGTGCAAAATGTCTGAGATTTCCATTTCTTTGGAATATTTTTTGAAACCTATCACCCAAATTAACCTATGTCTGAGGGGAAAATAGCTTCCAGTTTAAGGCACTGGACTGGCTTAGGCATGACTTTTACCTGACTTTGGTAAGGACAGGTCCACACCCACAGTGTTTTTTCAGCATCTAAAAGGATTCCAAATTTCCTTATTGTTCTAGATCTGAACCTGCCCTGAATCTCAGATTTTCTCAAATTATGGTATTTTCATACATTTCTTCTTTGTCCTTTATTCCTCAGGACAGGGGCAGTTTTAAGGTGCTTTTGTAACTTTCCAGAAACAGGATCTGCTGGTATTGAAATACAAGTATTATACATAAATTGCTTGTTGGTGTGCACAAACTGCAGTTTTCTTCCTTTGTAGTGGAAGAAGATCCATATATATTGGCTGTGGGGCCTGAAGGTCTTTGGAAGCAGCGGCTGGATAACTACAGGCCAGGAGAACTCCTCTCTCCTCATATAAGGAACATTTCAGGTACATACTAAACAAACTGCATGCTGCTGCAGCAAAAACAGGCTTTTTGGCATTTATTAGCTCTCCATAAATTTCACCAACAGCGCTGAAAGACGAGAGTTCTCTAGACCTGGATGTCGTGCAGTGTGGTACAGCAGCTTCACTGAGCCAACTCTTTGGGTTCATCCCCTTTCTTCTATTTTATGAGTCAAATTAATCCTTAGTGAAACCCTTCTGACATCACCACAGTTACAGGAGAGCTAAAATACACTCTCTGAATTAAGTAGTTCTGTCTCCAGCATCCCAATATATATCATACATTTACAGTAATCAGGGCTATATATGTACAATACATTTACATTATTTCCTATAAAGAAACATCTACCTTCACATTAGCTGAGCCTAACTGTGCATTTGTATTGAAATTTAAAAATTTTTACTGATTTTTGACTGCTTTTCATTCTTTAAAACAATGTTTTTAATTTTTTAATTTGCATGTTTGTGTAATGCTTAACATCTTCCTTTTTTCTTCAAGATCTCGATTGGTATAATAACACTCTTTATTGGATTAATTCCATGGGGGAAGTTCAGACCTGGACACCGAACAAAAGAAAGGATACTACTGAGAACACTTATGTATCTGACGTCAGAAATGCAAGGATGTTGGCCTTGGATTGGTTGGGTCAATGCTTGTATTGGGCTGGTAAAGCAAATACGGTAGGTAGAGATGCATTTCTTAAAAGAGAAGAACCCCTTAAGTCAACAATAAAGACTGTAAGGCAGTATTTGGGAAAATAATCCCTACTTCTTGCAACCTGAGGCACATTTGACCTTTGCTATTATAATGCAGGACAAGGAAGTCTTTCTTTCCTTAAGTAATTTTCCACAGTTATACAAAAGTTTGGAGTAAAATATTCACTAACATTCATTAATGCAGGATACTGAATTCACCAGGTGCAAAACAGGTAAATCAAACACTATCAACAATTTTGTTGGATTCAACATTGTAAATATAAATGAAGATAGTGAAAATGGAGGCTGCCCTGTTGATCTCAGCCAAGAAGTAGATGGACTTTATTTTAATCAAATTTGGCACTATTTGTTTACATGGAGATCTTCAAGATTGACCTCTGTTCTGTGATATTTTGCAGATCACTGCAGTTAAAAAATAATTACAATTGCACTTTGTACACTCTCATATCAGGAACACTGACATGTGAATTATTTAAAAGGTATCTGACTTCAAAATTGTAGTGCTAATTTATGCAGTGCTGTCAAATTATGCCTTTCATTTCTTGTAAGTGCAAAGTCAGAAGCTGTTTTAAAAACTGGAGCTAGGAGGCCAGATTTCACACTGCCTTGCACCCTCATTTACACTTGTGAATAGTGAATGTGAAGTGGGTGAGAAATTCTGTCAGACAGAAGGCTGCCAAAACTGGGAAAGCAAAGGGAAAAGCTATTTCAGCTTTTTTCTTTTGTTACTTTCTGGCAAAAATGAACTAATAATTTTGCATTTTTCTTCATCATTTTACTCTGAATGCAAAAGGTTCAAGCTTTGAAAGCTGAAGGCTTGCACAGTCTTTTGATAAGCAGCTGGGGAAAAGTCACTGATGTACACTCAGCTGATTGTAGCTGATGATTTAGATGTGATGCTAAAGTCAATTTTTTTCTCTCTAGATCTACAGAAAATCACTGTGGGGAGGCCATATAGATGCTGTAGCTCATGTTGTGTTCCCAGTAAAGGATCTAGTTGTGGATTCAGTAAATGGCTATTTGTACTGGGCCACAATGTATTCAGTGGAGAGCACAAGACTGAATGGAGAGGAGTATCTCGTGTTACAAGAGCAGCTACAGTTTTCTGGTAAACAGGTGACTGATATTTTACTTTTCTTTCTTTTTGTGGGAGATGGGGTGGTGTGTGTTTTAGTATTTAGATCTCTTGAATACAGTCAATGTTCATAGCTGTCAAAACTGTGGTCATAATGCTGCTCCTTCCCATATTTGAAAGGTTCTTCTTTTTTTCCCAATAATTTAAGTCTAATGGTCAGTTCCAGCTTTTGCATCAGAGTATGGGACCAGAGCTTCGTAGCATCCTGCCTCTTTTGTGATGTTCCCCAGCTTGCAGGACCAGACAGGGCCAGTTTTGAGGCATACCAGGGTTGCATTTCAGGTTGCAGAGGTGCTGTTACAGAAACAAGCTTTACCTGTGGTGATGAGAGACGGGGAACGGCACCTTCCCCTGTTGCACCCTGGCACAGCCTCTTGCTCCTGCGGCTGCCACAGTGCTAGTGAGGGTGCCACATCTGCCACTGACAGTCCCCATCTTGCTTGATCCTGTCCCTCATGCGGTGGCAGGAACAGCAAGTTCAACATGTTGAGAGTTGTTAAGGCTCTTCTTGCCCAACCCACCCTTTCCCTTCCCCATCCTCTCTTTATCCCTTGCCCAAGTCAGACACAGGCCTGGTCCCAGCTTGGGCCCTCCTGCTTTGCCCCAGGCTCACGAGGAGCTCCAGAAGGCTGTGGAGAGGCTGGTGCTGAGCAGAGCAGCTCCTCAGAGAGAAGGGAGGGCTTCATGCAGGAGTGAGTGAAGACATTGGGCAGCACTGGGGGGAAAAGGGACAGGGGATTGTTGTTTTATCTGTATTAGGGTGGAGAATGGGTCCCATGCAGAAGTAGAAAGGAGAGGAAAAATAGAGATGCTATTTCCACCAACAGTTCACCAAAGATCCTGTAGTATGTGGAAGCTCATCAGCTCCCTTTTCATACCTGGAGACATTTTGTTGTGCTCTGAGGCCTGCACAGACAACCTCCTGCTGACATATTTCTGCTGACCTCTCCCCTGCCTTTCTTCTGCATTCACCCTTCTCTGATGTCCTATCAAGTCTTCAAAACTTGGTTCACTTCTGGCTCCTCATAGATCATTGTGGTCTTCTCCAAATCCATCCTGCTACCATGTGAGACTTGACTGCATTCTTGGCAGGTGCATTTGATGGCCCTTCATAATGGAAGAACTCTGAGACTGAGTATTCTCCTCATGAAAAGATCTGTCAGGGACTTAGCATATGCCTGCCTTCCTTCTTTACTTCCTGCTTACTTCCTGCCTTCCTTCCTGCCTTCCTTCCTGCCTTCCTCCCTCCCTTCCTCGCTCTCTCTGAACATTTTCCAGGCTGTGTGCTGAGCAGATCAGGCTGAGGGACCATGCCATCCACTGGACTGCTTTTAGTCTGTGGGGTCTCTCTCTAAGAGCTGAAAGCTCCACAGCTCAAAGCACAGCCTGTGTGGGGTTGTACCATCTGCCCCGGGTGCTGGAGCGAGGCATAGTTCCACTGTGACAGAATAGGTCAGCACAGGTAAATTATTGCCTACTTTAACAACTGACTTTAAAACACAGCCCTTGCTAAAGAAGACTTTGTTTTTATTCCATTTGTCATACAAACTGTACTCCCATTTTTCCTGAAGACAAGAAAGACCCTTTCCAGTTTTAGAGATCTATCTTTCTTAGTTAGCTTTGTATCATTCCCCAGAACATTTCATTTTCCTTTCCAAAAGAAAAGAATTTGGTGTTTCTTTGATTATAAAAAAAAGCCAGGCCTAGTTTAGTCCATAAAAGGGAATTAATATTCCAAAAGGCCAGCTAATCTCACAGGTCTTTTACTTCCATGAGGGCTTAGGAAGAAGGAAGGCAGGTTCTGGTGTGCCACCTACTATACTTGTAATCGTGCATACAGAAGAACTGTAAAACTTCTGCACATGAGAGAAAAGTCTGTGCTGCAAAGGACTAATCTATCTTCCAGCACTAGCCTCTCTACCTCTCTGTGGAAACTGGCTGTGTTGTCCAAGCTCAGTGGCACACTTGGACTCAGCACATATCTTCTGGATGATCTGTCAGCAAATGACCGACAAATTCCAATTTATTCTCAGCAGCAAACCTCAACTTCCTTGTCCTTCTCTTTTGATTCACTACTTGCTTCTCTGGATTGCCGCATACTTAACCTCAAATTTCTTGTTCTTGCTTTCAAGAACCTTGGCAGCAGTAAGACTGCTTGTCTGGTCCTGTCATTTTTTTTTTCTGCACCTTTCTCTGTGTCAGTGATACCAGCCTTCAACCATTCACTTATTCACACCTCCTACAAACAAACATCTCCTCTCCTGCTTCTCTGCTGCCCTAATCTATGCACTGACTTCCTGAACTCAGCCTCCTGCTGTGATGCACACAGGCAAAAAGCCAAGTACAAATGTCTAGATTGAGAAGTGACCAGTTATAGCTGACAGGTGTTTCTTTATTTAAATGAAACTTGGAATAAAACTCTCAGAAAAAAAGGACAGCACGACATTCTTTAGTAGTGGAATTGTTGAGCTGGTTGTTATTGTCTCAATATCAAGAGGCAAATATATGTTTTCTCAGGTACTAATATGTATCTTCCTCGCACAATGAAGTCCTTTACCTGAAAAGAGCATGTCTTACCTCAGTATTAAAATACAGATGTAATAGTTATTTGCTGTTATCCAACAGTTAAAGTATGTTCTCCACATAAGTGGTTCTTACGGGTATTCACCATCTGTTTTTCTAACAAAGAATTGCTGTTCAGCTGGATCTTCAGCAGTTTGTAGCTGTACCTCCTTTTAGTTCGAAATCTGAATGCTAGGAATAGGAATAGAAGGGCCTGCTGTGAAAATCACAGGTTTCTTAAACAAATACAAAGCCAGAGCTTTGAAAGTCTAATTTCTTTGGCAGGAAATAGATCCTTTTATGGCAATTATTTTATTTTCTGATCAGTTGTTTAGCTCAGCTGGTGTGTATTGGCAGAGCTTGATTGATTTTAGCAGAGCTACTCTGATTTATTCCAACTTAGGATGTGGCATAGACTTTCCAAAGCACTTAAGTTGTTTACACTGTACAATATGACTAGAGCAAAAGTAATTTATAGGGGAGCAGCAAAGTTCATTAAAGAGAAGGAGGCCACTGTCTTTTAGGTGTGGTTTCAATAATTCAAGTCAAAGGGTATTTCAAATAGCTAAGTTTATCCTGCATCTCGTGGTGTTCAGTTGCATTGCACCATCACAAATACATGTCGTGCCCAGAGACTAATACCTCTCATGAACTGGGAAATGTTTGCCGGTTTTTGAAGCATAACAGAAGGGAGGTGTTAAATTACTGCCTAACACCTGGAAATTAATATTACAAATATTTATTTGCCTTTTAATAATGGTGATACAGGGATCAGGATAAAGAAGGTGGACACGTCTATAGGAAAGTATAATAGCTGCAGAAAAAAAATGGGGCAAGGAAAAAGGACTCAAATGTTCAAAAAAGCAACATAAATTCAGGAAGATGTCTTTTGGTGTTGAGCATGGGAGGGAGAATAGGTAAATGGGATAAAATATAGCACAGCTAACTAAATATACACTTGGGCACATACACGCTGTGAGATATTTTTAACAGGACAACCTACAGGAGCAATCAGTCAAACCTTGATTTTCTGACATACAATGTCAACAGAAATATGTCAAGAATGTGATTACATAAGGAGCAACAGACAACTAAGTGATATAGCATTTGCTTTCCTGTCATCATCTTCTCCAGTTTATTAATGAAGAGTTAGGAAAAAAAAAAGGCTGTTCCACCTACATACATAATGGAAATTTAAGCTTATAAAAGAGTAGTTATGACTAGTGTTTGCATGAGAAGTTTGAGAGCTGCTGGAAAACATGTTCAGAGAGGCCCCAAACAACTTGTAAGCTGTGCTAATGATATAAAATAGACTAAACTTGATAACATTTAGCAGACTAACTTATGGAAGCAAATTATTTTTTATTCACAGAACAGATTATTAAATGTCTTATTTTTATTACTGTTGCATATGGTATTGAATCTGTTGTTTACTGCAGAAACAAGAAGGCTCTATTTTGAATATTAGATCCTATTAAAAAGAAACAACAAATCTTTCACCTCCCTTAAAGGAAGATGAAACATTGAAGTAATGAACAGGAAGATAGTTCAGGATTTCCTTTCCACCTTTATTAAATAATAAATTATTTTTTAAAAAATTTAAATATTCAAATTTCCTGCCTAATCAAATTAATTAAAATTTTGGATCTATTTTCCGTAAGTAATGCAGCACTTTAAACTGTTTATGTATAAAATCAAAGCTGGAAAACAAAGACGAAAGACCTGAAATACTTTGTTCGGAAGATGGATCTGACTTTCAGACTGAATATCATCCACCTGTTTCAGACAAAGAATGTTAAAATACCAGAACTATTCTGGAGATTTGGATAGGCAATTCCACTAATCACTTGGTATGCTATTGCCATCATATCTGAGGTACTCAGATACTCCAGGGATGAACACTGTGACAGGTGTTAAAAAACTATCTAGAAAATCATCAGCTGCTATAAATAGGTGTCCACCAAGGACCTGATCATTTTCTAGTGCTATCTCTTTTTGTGTCAGAATAATCCTTCATGGTAATAATGCTATTTCTGCCAATAAAGAGCTACTTATGATGTTGTCTAGACAGCTGTTATGCCTAAAGGCTCTTAACTCAGAAGTGAAGATATGTTCAAATTGCTATTTGGACTGTTTTCTCTTAGGTGGTTGGTGTAACTTTGGATCTCACCTATGGTTTTCTTTACTGGCTTGTCCAAGATAGTCTATGTCTAAACCTATACAGAGCTTCTCTCTGCAAAGAAGGGTAAGTAAATGTTTAACAGAGGTAAGAAAGTCTGTATTTTCTTGGTTTTGTCATAATCTTTAAGAAAAAGATGTTGTCCAATGCTGGGCACACTATTTACTAATTTAACAATAAACGAAAAGAAGACATAATGATCATGGCTAGCTGATGGCAAACTACATATTGTGATGGTTGGTAACACAGTTTTACAGTGAGAAAAACGTGGTATGGAACCTCAGCTGAACTGAGGTCATGCTCATCAATTTTTAGACTTAGCTTTAGGAAATAAATGCTGCTTATTGTCTATTTTATCTTGGCATTTACAGCACTTGACAGTTTCCAAGTGCCTGGAGCTCTGTAACTGGCTCATCTTTCATGAATTTCAGGACTTGAACTGACACCACTTTCTCACCTGAGCAAACAGTACCCAGCAGGCTTTCCTCTTGATCATCCTAAATGTGAAATGGCTGCATTGCTCCAGAAAGGCAAAGTCTAACAAGACAAAACATAATGAACAATGTTTATGGGTTAGCTTGACTATATACACTAAAATCTTGAGAAAAATGGTTGTTTGTTCTCTAAGTGCAAAGTATATAATGCATAGTAGTTTGTGAAACTATGTTTTTGCTCCCTTCCACTTGGAGAATGAGATTATTTTAATTTTTTTTCAAGCATCAGATTAAACTGTCCAAACTTAATTGAGCAGCATCTGTATTTACATATGCCCATAATGTTGCTGACTGGCTTTGTGTGGAATCAGATGAATTTTCTGACTGATTTTAGACTTGCTATGATTAATGGTAAACACTGAAAAAATCAAAATATGATTAGTTTTAACTGGAACATGCAGCTCCATTATGAACCAATTGGCAGCCATAAATCACTGTCCCTGGCATGCCAGAATACAGAGATTAGAAGTGATCCATCCTAATGGACCTGATGGTGTGTCAAAGCTTTTCCATATTTGTTCTGGATGGCATGTGTCTGAGCTCAAAGACATTTCTGAGTTTTTTAATGAGATTATTTTAAATTTAATGATGGCAAAATGATGCCTCTTATATTTAATCTCTTACCAAGATAAATTGGGACCTAAAAAGGCCTAAGTAAGTTGTAAGGCCTTGTAAGTTTTGACATACAATATACAAGGCAGATTAAATCACCAGTGATCCCAGTGAAGAGAAATGTTAATAGATCTAAATAAATAATGGAAGGAAACTAGCAGGGTCAAATAAGTTTGGGTTCCTGATGCAGTGAAGTACAATGGATCTCATGCTCTGAAGTAGACTTCGCTGTTTCAGTGGAATTTCTGAGAGAAGGTGGGCTGATTTTTCATTTTTCTGCATCTATGCAGCAGAATCTTAAACAATTTTATAATTGTTTTCCAATGAAAAAAAAAATGAAGCCTTTTTCTTCTTTCTGCAATGTTTCATATTCTGAAAAGTGTTCTGCTTTAAAGAGCTTAAAGAAAAAGTTTTGATTTCTTGCCTCCTACATTTTAGAATTTGAATTATAAGTATTAAGAACTTGAATTATAAGAAACTTAGCAATATGTCAAACATTGCATAAATCTGTTCCCTCGACATGTGTGCTCTCAGTTTGCTAATTTCATACATGTTTCCACAGTTGTGGTAAGGCCATCATCACAGAATTTGCAGGATGGAGTACTTCTGAAATATCTCAGGGTGCACTGGAGTACTACAGTGGTCGTCTGTTCTGGATTAATAGGCTTCAGTTCATTACAGTCCAGGAAGTCAATCAGAGCCTTAGCATTCCCTTCTCACAGCCAGCAGAGTTTACAGCTTTTACCCTTGTTCAAGCATCACTTAAACCTTTGCCAGGTACATTATTTTCTTTATTTAAAACCAGTATTCACTCTCAGCCTGCAACTCTTCATTCTTGAAATTCTTTAGTCATTTGATAAAAGATAAGGACAAGAGCAACTTATTAATAAATATATCAGGATACCCCTAATATATGTATATACCACCATATATATAGTTTTGATGTGCAATTATAAAAGCTGATGGTATATGTATGGACAAAAAGAATACATGTTGTTATTATTTATTGTTTCTATTTAATGTTGTCTTACAGGATTTACTTTCATGTTTTACTTTCAAGTCAGGTTTGAATAGTCTACCTATTCCTCACGTTCTTTAGATTATTATTATTATTTCTTCTGTTTATGGACAGGAAACTTTTCTTCTACGCCAAAAGTGATTCCAGATTCAGTGCCAGAGTCTTCTTTCAGAATAGAAGGAAATTCCTCAAGTTTCCACATAACTTGGAGTCCCTCCACAAAGGTGGAATGGGGAACTGTCTTTTACTGCGTGGGATCAAAAACTCTACAAGTGAGGATTTGATGCAATCTCTCCTTATTATCTATATGTATTACTGTACCTGCTTGCTGATACATTTATTTTTAAAAATAAATAGAGTTTGTTTCTTCTCCAGCATTTACAAATTGGTCAAGAACCAAATTAAGTTGCAAACAAACAGAGTGCAAATTGTCCAGTTTCTCTGCCACTGCAGCCAGCAGTGGCTCTGGGATGTGAAGAGCCAGGCGAGGAGATCACAGTGATCAAAAAGTGGTGAGAAAGCCTCTCACAGTAACTCAGAGACAGAAGTGTCCTCTGACATGACAGTGGGACAGCCTTTGCCTGAATGTGAAATCTAGCCTTCATCCCCACTTTAGCACATTTGGCAAGCTTTACTTTAAATTCAAAGGGCAGGTCGCTAACACACTGCTATGCATCACTGCAGTGGCATGGGAGCTGGTGAAACCATGACTGCTCACAGGAAGAGAAGCTGTGTTTTGATTTAGTTGACCAGTTTGGTGAAGGAATTTTGGAAAACTGAAGGCCTTCTGAGTAGGAAAGAAGTGTCACTTTACTTTGTTCCTGTTCTTTGTTTACTTTGTCTTTTACTTTGTTTAAATTCATTTGCAGTCTCTGGAGAGTGAAGGATGCCTTCACCCCCATAATCTGACAGTACCATCCTACCGAGTGGATTGGCTGGAACCATTTGCACTCTTCGATTTTACTGTCACTCCATACACATACTGGGGCAAGGCACCAATGACATCTGTATCCCTTCGAGCCCCTGAAGGAGGTACTAAAATTTTACATCCTGTTCCTCATGTGTAATGAGTACTGGGAGCAGCTCAATGTCAGCAAGTGAAACCCTGCTGAAGGATGAGCAGCTTTCAGAGCTAGTCAGCTGCAGGCAGAGTTGCAAAGACATGTTTCTGAGTATCTTTGGCAATCATCTATTGCAGACATAGATGCAGACAACTGAAGTATAATTGAATTCAGAACAGAAAATGCAGGACAATATATCCAGCATGTGCCCATGACTACGAGCAAGAAAGAGAAGCTGAATTCATTACAATGAACATCAAAGGCTGCAATATCTTAACAATTTTGTAGATTTTTAATAAATGATATGCACATTTGACTCTTGCTTCAGTGTTTATTTTTGCTCTTATGCATGTCAAAATTAAGTTAGCTAAAATACAGTGTTGAGTGACTGAAGCACTGAGAAAGCTCATGAGATGCAGTAGATTTTGAAGTGAATAGGAAAAGGGATAGAATATGCTCTGTGTTGTGAAAAATTTTTAAGCCCCATAGTTACATACAGGAGTTGGCTAAATAGATTTGTCCCAATCTCAGTGCAGGAGCACATTTTTTTCCTGTTTACAGAATCACAGAATCCCAGAATATGTAGGTTGGAACACACCTTCAAGATCATCGGGTCCCACCCAGTCCTAACACCTCAACTAGATCATGGCACTAAGTTTATACAACTCTTTCTTTTGGTCAGGCAAGTTAAAATCAGATAGGCTCACATCAATGAAAACCAGAAAGGAATTGATATTAAATTTTAGATAAACTTCTGTAGAGTTAATTATGAGGTAGAGTTTGTGTTTTAACAGGAGTATTTTGTTCTGTGTATTTTATCTTTATTTTTTTATACAGTTCCTTCAGCCCCTAGGAACCCCAGAATATATGTGTTACAAAATAACCTACATGGAAGTGATAGGAAAGTCCTTGTGGAGTTCAGGTGGGAGAGACCTGAAAGGGACAACGGAATATTAACGGAGTTCAGGGTTTACTATCAGCTTTTGAATCAAAGCAGCACTGCTGGCACCTTCATGGAGTGGATTGAAGGCAATGTTAAACCCACGCAGATGCAGTTTTCTCTCAAGGACGTGCTTCCCAGCCTCACAGTAAGGTTTCAGGTATGAAAAATGACTAAGCTTGTCTCGTGCTAGATGGTAGATGTTATCTGTGCAGTCTCATCTGTTTGCCTGGGAGATGTTTTTTTGGCTTGGGGCAACAGCTTGTGGTTTTTGCTTGTAGAACTGCTGATCTGCTGACTCACCCATGGATACCTGGCTTAACCTCTCTGTGTATCATGTTGTTCACTAAATGGTGAAGCCCAAAAGAAATTTTCCTAGGGGTTTCCCCAAGCCACTGCTAAAAACTGCAAGTTGAACACGGATTCAACTTATCTGGTGGAGAGTGACAGGTTTTTTGAAGAGACCCACAGTGTGAGAAATGCAAGGACTCATGTGGCTTCCATGAAAAGAGATTTCCAGTTCAAAACTTGTCAAGAAGTCATATTTTCATTGTGATAAAAGTTTTGGAACAGACAGAACGTGTGCTTGAAAGACAAGTTGAAAGAGTGAGAGCACACTTCTGTGAGGCTAGATACTAATAGGGGAGAACACCGTGTTGGTTGCAAGGTCAACAAATAGTAGGAATTGTTCCAGGCTGGGAAAGGAAACAAAAAGACTCTCTGGAGTCCTTTGAGCTCCAGCTGTTAGATGCAGCATGGATTGTCAATCTCTAGGCCACTGCTAAAAATTCTCTTCATAGCCACGGTCTCAACTTGAATGTAGCCTCTGAACTGACCAGCACAGCCTTATGTCAAACACACTTATGCTCCTAGATGAGCAGACAAGGGATTTGCCTCTATTGACTCTACAGGCTCTCAGATGCAGTCATTTATGCTGTTACTTGACATAAGTATCAATCTCCTGTCCCACAGGTGCAGGCCTTCACCTCTGTAGGTCCAGGACCTTTATCTGATATGGCAGAGAGGAATTCATCAGGTATGGATCATTTAGTTGCTGTCTCATGGTTTGTGTGCACTAGCTGGTAAGAACAACAGCACAAGAATTGGGCCATCTGATAAATAGCCTCCAACATTTTATGTGACATACAGCAGACACAACAGAGGAAATGGTTACATCCTCTGATATGAAAGATTAACACACTCCTTATCATTAGACTAAATTTTGGGAATTTCAAGCCTTTCCATAAACTTATGCTAAATTAGCTTTTTTGTACAATTCCAGGCTAGCATAGAACAGTAGGTTTTCACCTGTAATCTGTATACTGCTAGAGATCATAATCTATTTCTAATTAGGCTGTCAAAGTTAACCAGGAGAGTTAGAGATCCACTAGAGATCATAGGCTATTTCTGATTTGGCTGTTAAAGATAATTAAATACCCAAATCTGTTTGACTATGTTTAAATTTGTTAGGTAAGCATTCACAATGCCACTGAAAATATCTTAGTAGCTTGATTGTGATGACAAGAGGGCATCTCCTTACTTTCTTTATTTACTGTGGCATACAAGCAAATACAATAAGTTCAGACCCATCATTAATTTATGTCATCCTTGCTTTCCTTATGAACGACTGTGATTATCTAGGATAGGGGGTTTTTTTGATAAATTCTGCTCTGTCCTTTTCCTTCCAGATCTTTTCCCTGTCCCAACTCTAATAACTATTTCTGCCAACAAGTTGTTTCTTACCGACATAGACAGTAGTCATACCATATGGGAAACTTCAGCAAAGACCAATGTAAAGGACATCTGTTATACTGCTAATGATGACAAAGCATACTATATCACTGAAGATTCTCTTTTTATTCTGAATATACAGAATGCTTCAATGTTTCAGGTATTTCTTTATTCACTCCTTTACTTGAGAGAATCTAGGAAAGTATGTGGCCATTATTGTCATTATTTTATGGCCAACTATGCTTTTGAAAAAGTAAAAATGACCAGACTATGCCATCATTAAAGTTGTCCTATTAATTATAAATGGTTTTACTGACATCTGCTTTGTTGATATTTTATCAGATGTTTAATTTAAAATTCATACTAGCAAATAAAAGAATTTTGTTATTTGTATCACATTTAATTTAATTAACTTCATTCTAATGTCAGGAATATGAAAGCAACAATTGATATTTGTGAAGAAATAGTTTTGATTTTTCTAAAAATAATGTCAATCTATGACATATCATTGACTTTTAATTCCCAAGTAGACACTTTTCTTTGAGAAACAATTTCAATTTCACAATGTCTTAACATCAGGTTGGAAAATTCCATCCTTTTTTATTTTTGTCTTAAGTTTTTACAAGATGCATATCTTCACAATGCCACGGCGATCACAGTTGACTGGATTGCAAGACATCTCTTTGTTGCCCTGAAAACACCACAGGATGAAACTCAAATATTTGTTATTGACCTTGAGCTCAAGAAAATATCTCTAAAAGCCTTGAACATGCAGCTGGGCAAAAGTAATTCAACAGTATCATCTCTGTTGTCATATCCTTTCTTAAGGTAAGGCACGTATTACTAATAACATTTTAAAAGCAAATTTTAGACACGATTTTCATTAAAACTTGAAATGTTAAGGACCAAGAAGGACTTTTTGTAGTAGATGAGTTTTGGTATTATGTAAATCTCAGCAATTTTTGGTTTACTGCCACTTTAGTACTACTAGTTGAGCTTGGACATATCTAATTTCAAAAAGATGTCTGTATTTGAGTAAAGATTTCAAATTATGCTTAAATACTGTTAGGTTCTTCTATATAAGTAATGCAAATGAAAGTCAACACCAGACAACATTTTTTAACAGTAACCATTTTACCCAGAACAGCCAGTTTTTGTGACCTTCTATACAAAAAGAATCATTTGGCATTTGGAATCACTTTGCAATTACGCTGCTGTAGTTAGCTGGTTTTATGTGCTTGGGAGATTTGTGACTAGTTGCTCAGTTGCTCAGACTAGGATTGCATTTGCATTGGTCAGGTTTGAAGTTTTTCTACTGAAAGCAATGCATTTCCTTTGATAGCCGCTTGTACTGGATGGAAGAGCTGGATAGTGGCAGCCGCATGTTTTATTATGATGGTCTGAACAACACCGTGCACCACATCTTGGGACATGGATTGGGAGAAAAACAAATGAGGAACTACTGCACCTGTAACATCACGGAAGTGGAGCTAGGAAGTCCTATGAGTATAGATTTGTCTGATTCCAACAATCCCCAACTGCTTTTTATCAGAGGAAGAGATGAAATATGGGCTGCAGACGTGGAAGGTTGCCACTGCTGGAGAATTATCGAAATACCAAGTATTCAAGGTCTGAGCACTCCTTTTATTTTCCTAGGTAGTTTGTGATTCTTGCTATCTCTTACTTCAAACAACATTCATTTAAAAAAATAGCATTCATGAAGCACTTTGTTTATAGAACTGATTCATCTATAGTCAATACGGACAAAATGTTTGTGTTCTGTGTTTCCAGTTGTGTACCCTGTTCATACAAACTAGGAGAAAGAGCAGCGTTAGGATATTGACTGGTTCAAGGACATATTCCAGTAAGATGTAAATCAAAAGAAATGCTACGGCCTCAAGTGCTACAGATTTCACTTAAAATATTAACACATTATTTTGCTATTAGTTTCATATTAGCTACACCTATTGCAGTTTATCTCATTGAAAAGATACTATAAGAACTTGTACCTGAAAATGGCATTGCAGACTGCAGTGTGTGGGAAATGTGCTTCACGCTGGCAGGGTCTTGTATGACAAATTATCCATGTTTCACTTCTTGTGATAATAACACTTACTCTTTGTTGCTTGGTTTTCAGCTCAGTTCTGAAGGTGTGCTGGTAAAACTGCTCTGTTACCAGAGGAGCTGTCTTAATTGTTCCTGAGTGATGGCAGTTCATGGTAGCTTTCACCTTGGAAAAAAGAGCAAAGTTTCTTTATACAACTCTGGCTTTCATGTTTTATTTCTTGTGTTTGTCAATTGAATAGCAGTTCTCATAATTATGGATAAAAAACCACCTTCAAATCTGCACTTCTGACCTGGAATAACAGTGTCTCAGCTTCATGAGACCAACTGAAAAATATCAGAAATCTCTTCTCAAGGGGAGGTCTTCGAGGATTCAATATGGCCAAGATGCATATATTGACTCATTGTGAATACAAGCAGCCATCTGCTCTTGTAAAATCATCTGCTCAGGGGTGATTATAAAGCTTAACTATGCAATGTTTTTCTACAGGTAATAAAATTGGCAGCTTGACTGCAGATAAGAAATTTATATACTGGACTGCTGAAACAAAGGAATACACTGAAATTTGGCTAGCAGACAAAGAAAGCAGAAGACACTTTCTTCACAAGAGAGCAAACCATGCACTGAAAATCTTAGCATACAATGCAGCATCACAATCTTATCCAGGTGATCATATCCAGAGGATCTGGCTTGTTTTGTAAATGTAACCAGTGTTTTACAGAGCATGTATTTAAGTACGTGCATTGAAAATACATTCAAGCACGTATTGCAGATTGTACTTTGTGTATTTACGTAAAGTATGTTTCATGGATTCTATAGAGAAACAATTTGCACATTTTTAAAAGGATGAATATAAGGACTGGCCTTATGTTGGATACAATGGAAGGTCATGATGATGAATATTGCCTGTTTGTTAATGCCAAACTGCCTATTTTCAAAGTTGTGTCAGACCTGGAAATTTAAAAAGGTGGTGCATGTTACAGCACAGAGAAAGAGCAAATATGTTCCACAGTGTTGTAGGAAGAGTTATGTCATCTGTTATGACACAGACTTCTGAGTTTGTTCACAAGCATGAAAAACTAAAGAAAGTCTGTCTTTCCAAAGACAAAGAGATAAGAACTCTGCTCATTAAAGTGATTTATAATAAAGTACCCGAGAGACAATTACAGGTTACATTACAGTAGACCCAGGCTTCACTTAGAACTCCTAATATTTTAAACAAACCATTGTAGAATGATAATGAAATAAATAAAACATTAATTTTAATAGAAAATTAGGATTCATGGTACCTCTAGGGATTATCTTTGTAAATGCAGAGCTTTAAAACAGCTTACTAGCATGCTGAATATATCCAAAATAATTCTTGAACTCCAGTTTTGCATAAAAAACCTGGTAAATATACAAATGAGTGTTTCAACAAGATGAACTTCTTTGGAATAAAAACATTTGGCATTATTTTGGGTAGCTGGTACAGTCATGCCTGCCTGTGGCTGCTCTGACCAATGCTCAGGCTATTCTTGCCAACATTTGAGCATGTTTGTTCTCATGAGCCCTGTGTGGGCTTGGCATTGGTGCAGGAGCCTGGTTTGGCCCTGGTACAGAATGTGCCAATCCCTATCCCCAGGGACAGAGTTTCCTGCAAGAGCCCCAGGCTCTCCCCAGTTGGTGCAGAAAGGGAAGAACCAAATTTCAGTCCAAATGGATTGTTTCTGCCCAGAGATCCCCAACAGAGATTTTCTAAATTACATTGGCTGCTGCAAAGATATTTGGAGGAATATGCATGAACCTGACTTTGGTAGGAATGGCAGGGCTGTTTATTTTGGGAGAAAAGGTCTTGACTATGAGGTCAGTTGTTGTGGCCTAAGGGCAAGCATTGGCCGTTGTACCTTCTTCCCTGGCACATGCCTAAATTTTTTCCTTCTTAGCAGGAAGTCCACTTAATATATTTTTTATTTTGTTTCTGAAAGTACATCAAGTAATGAGGAATTTTCTTTTGTTACTTTTCAGTAACTGTCAGTGTCGTTTTCTATTGTTTTCTCCCTCCAGACTCCTTTTCTACCTCCCAAATTTTTCTCTCATTGTCTGTTTTTAAGTTACACATGGAAAGTTGTTTGGAAGAAAAAGCAGATAACGCTTAATTGCTACAGAAAGGCAATGTCTCTTCAGCATATCTGTCTTTCCAGTAACAGGCAAGTTTGGGCTCATCAATATATACTGCCCTGACAACACAGCAACTACAATTTGCATTTCCATCTACTTCAAGAAGAACCTAAATTTTTATTAAAGTTGTATCTCATCAAAGATAAATGAGAGTTTCTTTGAGGACCACTATTTTTGTGTCCATGAAAGCAATCAAAGATAGTATTTTCAGGTGGAATTTTCTTCTGTTTCTCTTTGTGAGAGCAGAAAGAATGCTTTGTACAGTTATGCTTTCTCATATGAATGGTGGTAGAAACCCATTCAAGTTTGGATTGACCCAACCATAATTTTAATTTTTAATCTTTTGGTGTCTTTCCTAGATAAAAGATGCCTGATTCCCTTGCCAGACACTGAGAAACCTGCTATCCTTGCTACCACTAACACCAGTTTTACATTAAGCTTGCCATCTGTCACACCACAGCAGCTGTGCCCCGGCATATCCCAGCCTACGCCGACGTACCTGGTATTTTACAATCAAATGACAAACATCTGCAGGAACTCAAGACACTGTTTGTCTGCTCCACAGCAAAAAACATTGGTATGGCTACTTCACACAGAAATGTATGTGATATCATCTCTAAACAGGGAATGTGATTATCACTTCCAGTGATTTTATGAACCATTCTGTAGCCTTCTGTCAGCGAGTTTTTCCGTTTCTGCATTTTCCAACACTAACTGTCCTTTCTGTGTGGCACTTGGTAAGTGGTAAATTCCTTAGTTTTTCCTTGTGCAAGTACCTCCCTACTTTTTGGCTTGTATTTTTGGTATGTGCTTTCTTTTCTGTAGGGACCTATTACCAAAACTGTGATTCTAACATTCTTTTTTTAAACACTAAAGCATATTACAATGCAAAACCACTACTGTACTACTTTTTTAACACACATTTCACTGACAGATGATTGGGCTGACATATGACTCTCTTTTCTAAGAATGCATGTTTATTATCTGGTTTTGACTTACAGGAATATCAGGGCCCTACTGCTGTCTTGGGGAACCTACAGCCATTTTCAAGTTATGCCATACAAGTTGCAGTGAAAAACTACTATTCAGACGAGGAAGCGCTGCCTGTGGGAGAAGGCACAGTTGGCACAACTCTGTATGGAGGTTTGTTTCATGTTTTATTCTGATGTTGAACAGAGTTCTCATCTCAGTTAGAGAAAGGTTTATGCAAGTTTGGGTTTTAAATCAGAAAGCAGACAAATAGTCTTCTTAAAATATAACCTGTGTAGATTTTTGCAGGGTCTTTGCAAGCAGACTTACTGAATTTGTAAGATTCATTCAATGTTTTTGTATATATTCTTTAATGTTTTGGCTTATTAGCTTCCTGAGGAAAGGAAAAAATTGTGGTTAAAAGTTACTAAACAGTTGTAGTTTCTGCCCTGGACCACATCTTTAAATAAGCTGTGTTTGAATGTATGTGTTGTTATGTATGTTTAAATATCTGAGTTGTGTATTCATTCAGCGATAAGATTTTTTTCCCTTGGCTTGATGTCATTCTCATAATTGCATAATTGCAGATTTATTTTGTTGTGAACCAGGCTGAAAAGACAACACTTATTTTTTACTTTTGGCCTGAATGAAACAGCTCATTTTCAGTTAATTTCAAGAACTTTGATGTGCCCTTTCAATCCTTATTCTTTGAGAATACTACAGTCTGAGCTAGATGCCTCCTGTGCCTGTAAATACCTCAGTTAGGGCAGGAAGAGGCTTCTACTCATTCCCTGCTTCCCTTCACTCTACCTGTTTGCAGCTGTGGGGCAGCTACTGTGCCAGTTTCCTTGAAGCTCTTGACATCTTCCAGAAAGAGAAGGATCATGCAAAAGGTGCATGTTATGCTTTTGCACCTGTTGCAGCCCAATGGTTCTGTTGTGCCCATCTTCGTTAGTTTTCTTGCCTGGATCTTGTCCTGGGGAGTTGGAGCAGTTCTTTTTTGAGAGAGGGTAGAGAAGTGAAACTGGGAGGCACAGCAGCCTCTGGCCCTTGGGCACTGACTCCCTTGGCCTGGCTGCATCAGGGTTGGCTTTGGCTGGCACAGAGCCGTGCAGGCTGCACAGCTGTGCATGTGGATATTGCTGTGAAATGCAGTGAGGGAGCCACAGCAGGACTCCTAATGTTTTCCTTTATCTCTTTTTGCCTCTCCTTGGATTTTGGCTGCTTCAAATGTTGATGGAATAACTGGAATTGAACAGCCACCATTGTGTTTTTCTTGCTTTCCTCAATGTCTCTTTCCCCTAGTGATCAACGGTGCCCAAGAAAACATTTTACCCAGAATAGCTGGCAGCAAGTATATGCCAGGAGTCCTGATTTCCTTTCTTCTTTCTTAGGGATGCATGCTGTGGTTTCTTTAAAGGTTCATTAATAGAATGATCAGACTCTATTTTTGCCACCATTGTCCAGAGGAGAGCATCATCTCTGAGCTGCCAGTGGCTTTTCTTAGACACAGAGCATTCCCTGTTTTTTGTCCTGGGAGCAGTCACATTCTTCCCCTTAAAAACCCTCTGTTCAAAGTGGTCTTCTTTCCGTCTTTCAAATGAAAGTGAAACAAGAGGTGCAGGCATATGGCCATCCTTCTTGTGGAATGTTATACTTTGAAAGTTCTGTATTTCACCTATGCTGAGGGTTTTTTTCTCTCAACAGTCAGATCCCTTAGCATCTGTGCTACCAAGCAAATAGACTCTTATCCTATGTGGATCTCTGAAAATTGTGAGTCTCTTCTACTGCAGTGAGAGTGCCTGCAGTGAGAGGATTGGAGGTAATAGCCTTTATCTGAGATGGGAGAGTCAGATTAGATATCAGAAAAATGTTTACACTGGGTGTGGTCAGGCACCGGAATAGATTTCTCAGGGAGGTGGTGGAGTCACCATCCCTGGAGGTATTTAAGAGGCACCTGGTGTTGGATGATGTGGTTTAGTGGTTTAGGGGTTACAGTGGTGGTGCTGGGAGACAGCTGGACTTAATGATCTGAAAGGTCTCTTCCAACCTTGATGATTGTACCTTCCAGTGGAGAAAAATAAATAAACAAAACTCCTCAAAACACCCAATAACTCTAGCCTTCTATCAGTAGATTTCAATTCTTTGCATGGGATTCCACATCCCTAATTTAAAACTTGTGTGACACGCTGACTGAATAATATTAAATGCTATTGGGATGTGGCAAGAATTGACACAGTTACATTTTTGTATGGTAAACTGTGCCAGCCTGCAGCAACGTACAGCATTGTACAATGTACAATGAAACATAAAGGTAGCATATGAAATGGGAGACCGGGTTGCTACACTCAAACGGAATTTTTTAGTCTCATGTTAAAATGAAACATGAAACTCAGAACAGGCTTCTCTAGTTGTGACAAAATGAAAAATCTGGATGAAAATCAAGTCTTACACAAAAAGCAAACCAAACCAACAAAAAACCCTCACCCCACCCCAGCCTACAAAGCCCGAGTATTTTGAATAGGTATTTGTATCAGCATTCAGAGCTTTACACAATTTGTTGAAAAACTTCCAGCCAGCTGTAAATAGAAGCTATATGGGTCCTGACACTTATGTTCTCAATTTCATGAATGTAACTGCCAGTTTAAATTGTAATCAGATGCTGCTAGAGCCTCTTGAAGTGTGTACACTATTTAACACCTCTGAAGCTGTGTGAATTCCCTCTGCCTTTTTCTCATTTCTCTAATGGAGTGAAAGAAGCCTGCAATAATTTATACTTTCCATCAAATGGAAAGATAGAGGGAATGAAAAAAGAGGAAGACAATGCATTGCTCTTGCCACAGAGTGTCACTCTTACTCCACATATGTTTTAGCTAGACAAATGAGAAATTTGTCTTCTTTCCTAGTCAAGTTTCTGTATATTTCATTAGATAATCTGTAGTCTTGCTACCAGGATATGAATTAAAACATATGGACTCATCATTTTGATATGTAGAGAACATGAATGGTGTAATGACTTGTTAACTTTTTACCTATCTGGACAGCTCAATAGGAAATAAATTTTTTTTTTTTTTTGCAGAGTAAGGACATGCCATATACCATTACAATGTCTGTGATCTTAAAGCTCCAAAGAAAGTGTTGATTTTTCCAGAACAATTAGTGGGTAACCAGCTGGTGTGGACATCTAACCAGCAGCCCAGTTTCTTCCTTACAGAGCTCAGCCAGATTCTGTATTTCTGATAGAAATTGTAAATGGTGGGAAATAAGGCTTAGTTTGGGATTTTCTTCCCTCATAAATTTCTGTTAGAGAAAAGACTTTCCAATTGTAATAGAGAGCAGGTATTTTTTTTTCTGTGCATATTCAAGTAAGCACAATATTAAACTCACATCTGAGATCCTGATTAGGAAACTAAGAGGGAACAGGAATTCAGTGATATGACTATAAATGTTGAGGTATAGGACAGCAGCTGTTTTCCTGTTGTTGTTGAGATTTTTTGGTTGTTTGTTTGTTGTTTTTGTTTTGGTTTTGTTGTGGGTTTTTTTGGTTTTTTTTTTTTTTTTGTCTGCTTGCATATTAGGACAGCCAAGGGGATACTGAAAGTCCTTCAAAATATTTTGAACTTGTCTGCAGCTGACTGACTGTACCAAAATACAAGTCTTACATGTGTAGAGTTTCAGTCCTGTGAATGAATCATATTAATACACTCATATCCTTCTTTTCTTTCCTTGGTAACATTTCTTGACTTCTCTAAAAGGGAGATTATTTTTTTTTTCTTTCTGTTTCAGTACCAGAGGCAGTTGGTAGTGTTAAAACTTTAGTTTTGTCTGACACCACCATCAACCTATCTTGGAGTGAACCTCTGAAGCCAAATGGACCTCTTGAATCCATCCGCTACCAAATCTCTGTCAATTTATTGCCTCCTGTCCCAGCCACACCTTTGAGAAAAAGTGAATTTTCAAATGGGATGCTTGCCTGGTCTGTCAGTGGGCTCCAACCTGGAACAAATAATTCATTCAAGGTATAATTGCAAGTAGTTCTACTGGTTTGTTCAACCTGCAAATCTTTAAAGATTTTTTTACTTTACTGCTCTTCTGTAAAGTAGACAAATAAAAGTGTGCAATGTGGGTTCATAAGAACAAAATGTACTTCTCCTCCCTTTACAGATGAAGGCTTAAAAACAATAGTAAATTATGTCTCTGGACAGCAGGTCTATGATCAGAGTGACATTTTCAAAAGTAAACAAGTAAACATATTGTCTGCAGAATGTGCACTGGATATCACAAATAGAGTGATTTACACAGTCGAGAGAACATTCAGGCAGGAGGAGATCCATAGGTCCTAATTAGATTTTTGACTTTTGTTAATGATTTGAGTAATATATTGGGGAGTAAATATACACACACATACATAAATACCTGCATGTGTGTATGCAAGTAGGCATACCTAGCAGGTCATATTTGCCTGTGGCTTAGTGAAAAGCAGTGTGCTAAGGCACTTCTTGAATTTGTGTTTCTGTGATGTGACATCTGCATGTCTGTGTAAGGGTGTGTGGCATTTAAGAAAGATCTAGAAAGAGAAGGGGCTTTGTAGAAATCTGAGATGAGAAACTAAAAAGGGTCTCTCAGGAGGGTTACTCCTGGACAGGAAATTTCAGTCTGAAGGTATATAACCTTGCAGCTGTGAGGGGCAAAATCTTTCTACACCTATATCTCTATTGCCTGAATACTGTCTTGTTTGAAACATTAGTCTTCTATACCCTTGGTGTTGCTAAATCAAATCTGCCTTTCCAACTGCTGTGGTATTGTACAGCTCATCCTTTGCCTTACTAGGTTCTTGCTTTTCATCCTGATGAGAACTGGTTTTCTGAAAGTGTCCCTGTCATTGCAAAAACTTTTGAGACTCCAGCTGCACCTATCAACATTGTTCCCAGAAATACCAGTGTCCAGCTAGAATGGAGAGCTCCTCTGCACATCAATGAAAGCAGCTTCTGGTTTGAGTTGCGTAAGGTAAAAATACTTCTAAGTTTTGGGGTGGGTTTTTTCAGATCAGAGAAAATTTAACCTACTCTGTCATGGACAGGGTGGGTGGCAGGATGTACATGAAGAGTCTCAGTGGATAATTTGGGCACAGTGATGTCAGTCTTAGCTGCTCAGCAGGGGCAGGATGGAGTCAGCATTTGCCAGGAACAAGGAGGAGGAGTGCAGCTGTAGCATTTAGTACTCCATAGTGCCAAAGGACATCCTGGATGACCTCACCAGAATTCCTTCTGAGTCTCCTGTTTCAGCAGTCCTATCCCTGTTTCCTCACTGCCCTGCCCCAAATGGGTTTGCAGTTGCAAATTCTAAATCTGCCCTGCACAAGAAAAAGAAGAAAAGGGTTTTCAGCAACAAATATTAGCTACAATCTAGTATCTGGATTTTATTTTCCTGTGATAGAGATTAGGAGAAAATGCCAGAGAGGAGATCAGATCCAAGGAATAAGATGTAAGTGCTGCAGTGAGAGCAGCATGCATGGAAACTTCAGACTTCAACACCTTGAACCCCTGGACACAGAAAAAAACATGTCCTAAACTGGATCATGCAGATTCTTTACTATAGAGAACAGATTCAATAGACCTACACCAAACATTTTCCTGCCCTAAAATAAATGTCACATCACAATTCCACTAACCCACCTACTTTCAATTGCATCATGGCAAGCTGAACTCATGGGCACGTCATGATGATCCAGAAATATAAGGGGAAGGCTCCTTTTGGCTATGAAAAGCAAGCACTTAATCTGTTTTTCTTTGTTACTGCCAAGACTTGCAGATCTCCCGAAAACAAAGAAGAAAATTAGGGTTTGTGTCCTTGGTCTCTGAGAGGACAAAGTCCCATGGTTGAAAGAGCACCTGCGTCATATTTCCACTATGATATTAAGAGGTGGCAAAGTATTTTATCTACCCAGGAATAGAACTGTGACACACTTTCAGCAGACCAAGAAATTTGACCATAATGATATTTCATTTCTCTAGTGGCCAACAAAAAGTGACTGGTTTTCTCCTGCGAACGCTACCTGCACAGGAAATCTTGTTTACATGTGCAACCTCACAGGAACCCTTCCTTGGACCAACTACTTTGTAAGAGTAACAGTAGTTTATGTTACAGGAGTGAAAAGCACTTCCTCTTCAGCAAGCTTTAAAACTACAGGTAAGCACTTAACACAGGATAACAAGATTTTAAGACTCTTTTCAGGATGTGAATATTAAACATAATATTTTTAAAAATTTAGCAGGCAGCTTTCTTATACTAAGACCCAATAGTTCCATGTGTTTGAAAAATGAATAACACAATATCATACCTTCAGAAGTAATAGAGGGAAAGAAATGAGGTTCATTTCCGAGTGGAGCAGAGTAAAGAGTGAGGGGAACTGAAAAGAAATGCCTATAAAGCAAGTGGTGAAAGGCTGCATGGGAATAAAAATTTTAGAATTTGTCCATCGCAAAGAGAAGGCCAAGGATGCATCCTCTGTGAGGATTATTAATATAGATCCTCCTTCCTTTTGTATGTCTAAACACCCATGTGAGCATCAGATTTTCTCTGTGCCTTTAGCCCTTTGTCACATTACAAACACATTTTAAGGGTTCGGTTTCTTCCCCTGTTTGCCTTAAGCTGGTGTTCCCAGTAAGCCAGGAGTTCCTAAAAAAGCAGAAGATTTCAAAAACTCTCTACAGTGGGAAAAGGCTGATGACAATGGAAGCAAACTGACCTACTACATCTTAGAAAGCAGGTAAGCAATACATGAGGAACTCTTCCCATAGCAGCCCAGAACAAATCTGGATGTGCAGGGCTTTTCAGGTTGGCTCCAATGGGAAGAATGAAATATATATGATGCAAAAGGCCCTTCTCATTGGGATCTCTTTCTTAGGCAAACCAAGTACCCATAATTTCCAGAAATTCTGAAAAACACAGAAGGAAAATAAACACTAACAACATTTTCAGAGCAATCTTGAGATGCAATTATACATTTGGATCTATGTCAGTGAATTAGAAGATTTAGAGATGATTTCAAATCACAAAACTCAACTTACATGTAGTATGTATTTTTGGCTAAAATATATGTATAAATACATTAGTGTTCAGAGGACTGAAATAAGGTGTTGTAATATTACCAGAAATAAACCATTCCCACCCACGTGAGATGACTGCATAATTTTTAAAGTGCTCTGTCAGCAAATACCAATTGCCTGGGCTATTGATGTCATGGTAGAGTGCCAGCTCACTCTTACTCCTGCGCTGGCATTGGAAGGGCTGATTGGGCAGGTTAGAGTATATTGCTGTGAGCACTGGCTTTGAACTTCTAATTTTTTGACCATGACTCAGGAGAGATTTCTTTAAAACAGTCAGTGTAAAGTTTAATTAATGTATTATTTTAAAATTAGGAGAGTCCATCTTCTGAAGCATTCCAGTGATTGTTTGAAGTCATTACTGGTGGAGAGAAGCAGTTTTCTAAACTCAGCAGTTATTTCTTTTTCCGTGCTCATGAAAGCTAAGGACAGATGGCAGTCTGGAGCTGGAAATGCTTTACCTGTATAAGTTTTCACCCAGATATATTTTCCTGGTGCTGTAAGCTTCCTACAGTTCTGTGAGCATGCAAGACCACTGACCTGCATGCTCTGAGGAAACAATAATTTTGATATGCCAGGAGGCAACCTGTCCCTGAGTAGGGGGTAAGGACAGGTCAATCCCTTGGTCTGTGCCAAGCCTGTGCATCAGCTGCTGTGTTCTCCAGACTCCAGCATCTTACTCATCTCTGGAATCATAATGCATCACTGAGGTGGTCTTTTAATGAAATAAGCTTTTCTCTTGCAGTTTGAATGTGCACATGCTAATGTTTTTGACTGAATTTCCTATCAGGTAGAAAAATGTTAGGTCAGTTGCATAGCATTCTAGAAAATGTTTGCCTAGCCCTTTTAAGCAACTTCTGTTTTTCACACAGCTCTGATGGCAACATGTACACACTAAGGGCATGGACATATATTTTTTTCCATGTCTTTCTGATTGAGAAGTGTTTGGACTTTTTTTTTTTTTTTTTTTTTTTTTTTTAATTAAAGTGCTTTAGGAGAGTGAGTGACTTGCTCATGAAGGTCATTTCACATGGTGCATTACGGTGTTGTGTGACATGAAATGATATTTCACATACGGCCTTTCAAGTTTAAGTACATGGTCTTCTTTTGGTTGGTGAATAATCAGCTCTGAATTTATTGTGTGCAATCAATCTTAGTCCAATGGGAAAAGGAAGAAATACACCCAGCAGTCAGCAGACACTCTGGGGAAGTGGCTAGCTAAAGAATGGTATCTTCACTGCCAATGACTTGTTTCCTATTTAGCTTGTGAAATCTGATGCACAGGAGACACTGAATTGCTCTGGGTGATCTGGAAGAGCAGAAAGCTCTAGCACAGTGGGAAAAAATAGGTTTGTTTTTTTTTTCCCAGAAAGCTAAACAAGAACTTTTTGAAATCTTGGCTGTGAGGCATATACTGAAACAGGTGAACCAGGCATATACTAAACAGTTTTTTGTATCTTAAGTGTTCTAGTATTTAATTTCCAATGCCAAGATAAAGATGTTTGGTTCCTAGCACTGCTGAAATGGCACGGCACAATTTTCTTCCCTATAGCCAAAATCCCATGACCAGATTGAGCTTTTCTGCAGGCAGAGAAATTCTATGAAAACCATGAAACTGAAGCAAAGAATGGGGTGGGGGTGAAGCAGTAAAGTGCCCTTGTGGCATTAATGACATTGCTGTGTCGTGCTGTGCATGTTGCAGGAAACAGTCTGGCAACAGCAGCGATATGAAGACCACGTGGGAGGTGGTTTACAATGGCTCCTGTGGCAGTATTTGCACATGGAAAGCCAAGAACTTAGAAGGAACTTTCCAGTTCAGAGCAGCAGCTGCAAATGTGCTGGGACTTGGTGAATACAGTGACATTAGTGTGGATATAATTTTGAGTGAAGGTATGTATTGTACTTTTGTATTCTGGTAATCTCTTTTTCATTATTCTAAATAGTCATACCAATTTAGGAACAAGGACTGGCTATTTTAATAGCAATATTCCTTCAAAGGTAAAGTAATGTCTCTAATAGGTAATAAATGGTGATGTTTATATGGTGACCCCTGCTGCTAGTGCTCATCCAGGCTCTTTTGCTCAGAACAGTGGGCCTGAAAAGTGCTTCTGCTCATTTATACCACTCTGTCTCTGTGGCTCTGCCGCTCTGCTTTATGATTCAATTCTTGAAAAAAGGCAAGCTACACACTGGGTAAAGATATCAGAATTATTTCTTGCCTTCAGCCAGAATGTTAGACTTACACTTTGTGGGTGCTCTTGAAAATCCCACCTTGAGTAGTCAAACAGTTCAGCATTTTCCATTTCTGCATATACTTTAGGTCACAGGAATGGCCCAAGTCTGGGGGAGAAGGATTAGTCTGACCAAATGCACACCCACATACAGCCTTCAAGAGAGCTTTGTGCAGGGGAAGACTTTACATAGCAAGCAGCTGAAGGGTTCCTCAGGTGTGCTCTGCCCCGTGGGATTGATATTGTGTGCACACACAGTAATTAAGCAAATTTCCCTTTCTCTTTAACAGATAATATGATCTCCATGGGCACCATCCTTGCCATTGCTTCTGTGATTGGAGGAGTTGTGCTGTGTTTGGCTGTGGTCATGCTATTCGGTTTTGGTATGTGATGGAGTTTTTTGTTTGCCCTTGGTTTGCCAGGCCTCCGTGAAAGGCAGTTCAGATGGTGGGAAATTATTGGCCTCCAGATTTAGGGAAATGCCCCCTCTCTAGGAAAGGAGCTGGCAGGAATTTGTGTGTTCTCATTCTTTGAGGCCCTAGAAATGGCTAATTATATTTTTGGTATCAACGACAGGACAGAAATTCACTCCATCCTCAGGCATTTCTTGCTGTTGATTACTTGCAGGGAGAGCATAGGAGTGCTTAAGGAATTCTGATGCCTGTGTGTGTCCTTATAAAAACTTGCACCTTACAGTTCTCAAGTTTCTTCACCAAAGGGTTGCATTTTCTTTCTCTTAAGCTTTATCTGTGAAGAAAGGATGTAACGATTGCCCTGAGATGCAAATGTGTCCTGTCCTCTCAATCCTCATCCTTTCCCTGGGGTCTTGTCACACACAGAAATGGATACCTGACTGAGCTGTCAGCTCGATGAGCACTTGTCTGTGTTTTATGAGAAAAAAATGGTCAGATGGAAATGACTTGCTTACGTGAGCTGTTGGGGGGTGCTGTTCAACAAAATAACATAAAACCCGTAGCCTTTCATCGTGCTCACACACTGGGATGCTCTCAGAGTGAAACACCTAATGGTCTCCTTTTCTATTCCAGTGTGGAAGCAAAGACTGAAACCCAGAAAACAGGCCTTGCCTGGACAGATAGTGTTCATCAAGGAAGATAAAGAACTAGCTCAACTCAGGGGAATGGCTGAGACAGTGGGACTAGCCAATGCCTGTTATGCTGTACGGTATGTCCCCAGAGCAAATGTATTTTCAGGACAAAACAATCTAAGACCAGTTTTCATCAGGGCACTCATCCCTGAAACCTCAAGGTAGAGTTAAAAGCTGCATGTTTGCTGCAGGGCACGTCTGCTCCAAAGGATGCCCTGCCAGGTTGCCCCTCTGGCACACAGCCCAGCCTGGATTGCCCCCAGCCCATCCTTCATGTCACTCTGGCAAGAAAAAGAAGACCTGGTGCTTTCCAGTAACTTCCAAAACATCCAGGCCTCACTTGAGTTCCCCTTAAATATATCTGATGAGACAAATAGTGCCAGCTTCATTTGAATTTTACTAGAATTTCAGGTGTCCTTAGGTATGAACAAGTGACTAGTGTTGCTGTTTTGTAGCACTCTTCCTTCTCAAGCAGAGATTGAATCACTGCCAGCTTTCCCTCGGGACAAACTCAACTTACACAAATTGTTAGGAAGTGGAGCATTTGGAGAAGTATATGAAGGGACTGCAGTAGATATCCTGGCAGATGGAAGTGGAGAATCCAAAGTAGCAGTCAAGGTAACCACAGCTGTGTATTTCTCTGGCAACAGAATGGGATGGGCAGAGAGATCTGTCTCAGAGGTTTTACCTGAGAAATGGGTGTTGGGCTGATATGGGTATTTCCTTTCACAGTTTCTTGCAAATCTCTTAAAGCTCAGCCTTGTAATGATTTTCGGGAAATAGTGTGTATTTAAGGCCACACCTATGTCTGATTTTTTTACTTAAGCAATGTGTGATAATGGTGATGATGACCAAATGTTACCACACTTCTGCTTTCTGTTGAGTAGACTTTGAAGAAGGGTGCCACAGACCAGGAGAAGAGTGAATTCTTGAAGGAGGCACACTTAATGAGGTAGGGACAGCTTTGTCCCTGGGCACCATTCAAATCTGGTATCCTCTGAGGGTGGTGGCTTTCCAGAAGAATGAAAGCAGTGTTTTTCCCTAAACAGATTATTGTGACATTTTGGGGTGTTCTCGTGTTTCTGCCAAACAAGTAACTCACTACTGACAAACATCATGGAACTAAAGCTATAAATCTGATAAGCAAAATTTAAGATTCAATATGCTTATATCATGGATTTATTTGGGATTGTACTGATGTAATTCTGTACCTTTGCCACCCTAAACCAAGTTAGTTGCTAAAAGCAATTGGTCAGAATTTGGCTAATCCCATTTTACAGAAAGAAACAAATCAGAGCAAACATGCCTTAAAGCTGTAATTTACAGTGGAAAATATTTTTTAAAAATGTGCCACTAGGGGCTGCCACATAACCCTTCTATTGAAGTAGTGGTAATTATGCATCTGCCACCACTGCAAGAATTTCACATAACAAGGGCTGTGTTTCAGCTAGAAATCTTGTTTTCTAGAGCATCCCCAGAAACAAGAAGTTCAACTGAAGT
The DNA here is from genome assembly GCA_013400435.1 of Pycnonotus jocosus. Lineage (NCBI taxonomy): Eukaryota > Metazoa > Chordata > Aves > Passeriformes > Pycnonotidae > Pycnonotus > Pycnonotus jocosus. The sequence goes on along the minus strand of VWYP01008597.1, from coordinate 27,878 downwards.
TTTCAACTGGTAATATAAGACTGACAGTGTAGTTTAGTTTTCAGATGCACTTTTGTACTTCTTTGACTTTTATTTCACATATGCAGAAGTAGAAGCAATGTTTTTTTTAAAATGAAGGATTTCCTTCTGCACAGAAAATGTGGTTTTATTAAGCTGGAAATTGATTTTCACAACATTCAAATTTTTTTTGTGCTTACACACTTAAAAAAAAAACCTTGCATTTTTTGCCTTTTATGACACACTGTAACTGAATGAGGTAAAAGGCTTATTAAAACCAAAATTCAACTATGTCATTAAAGTGCAAATTAATGATAAAGAGTTGTGTGTAAATTCCTCATAATCCATCTTCAGTCTACCTAGCAGGTGTAAACACTGTTAAAGGTCTTTTTTTCTGTGTAGTGTGGAAATTATATGAACCCATAGTTAAAGTTTCTGAGGCTCTCCCAATTCTTGTTGCAGATAATAAGCCAAAGCCAGAAATCCTGGAAGAGTATATAACTGAATTTTTTTTGCATTTAAATGTAAACATTGACATGGGCCCATATGTACACCAATACAATGAATCAGAAATGAAGAAAATAGAAAAGTTTAAGTATTACATAATCCCCATAGTCATTAAAAACACCACCAGCAGCAGCACCAACAATGACAACAACAACAATAATAAAAATAATGTATATTTCATATTATTTGACTATTTAATTTTTAATATAAAAAAGAATTTTTTAATTCCAGCATGGAATTAATGATTGTACTTGACTTTCAACTGTAAGGTCTCATAAATGAAACCAAGAAAGGAAAAACAAATGCATCTGAGTGCTTATAAACAGATAAGGTATAGAAGATGCAAGTTATAAGACATCTAAGTGCAACTTTTATTTTGCTTGCCTTTTTGGGTGTTCATTAAAATTTGGCTGGTAATGTTATGCATGCTGGCTCAGTTAAGCTGGAATTATTTGTTCCTTTTTATTACTATGCAGCAAAAGGAAAATCGAGTTGCCTCTATTTCAAAAAGTCATTTGATGCTGGTCATTGGTGAATTATTTGTGTGCAAATACACGTAGGAAATTCTTGTGTCTGTCCCATCCCTTGGGAAGTAAGGAATGACAGTTCAGTGGAGAAAGGTCTGCACTGCATGCAAAGGAAAGTGCCAGGTGTTCCTTCCCCTCTTTTTGTTCCTGAAAGTGCCAAAGTTTGTCTGATTGAGAGGTATGTGCTAGGGGCCGGGGGGAGCTGTCACATTCTAAATTGCACTTTTTGCAAGAGTCTTTGCCCACACCTGAGATTAGGTGAATTAAAAGAGATTAGAAGGAAAATGTCCCTCTCTTATTTGTTTGTTTACACTGCTGCATTTGACAGCATTTTGGACACCATCAGTTCTCCCAACAGAGTCAAGTTTCTCTGCTTGTGCAAGTGCTTTCATGCAGCAGTGAGAGGGGAAAAGCATTTTCTAACACAAGTAAAGTGATTGAAAAAACACAAGCACTGACAGAGGCAATAAATCGTCTTCATTCTTTGAAGAATACTTGCAGTACTGAGAGTACTAATTGCTCTGTGATAATCCCTGTCTGAGACACACACAAACAATTGCTAGTATACTTAGAAGTATTCCTCATATATATTTTGTTACTCTTGCAAATGTACTGTGGAAAACTGTCCCTCTCCGAACTGTGAAAATAATATATTGCACCTTGTGCTTTTGCTTTTGTGTATTTCTCTGAATCAGCAGTTCTATTGTGAACATAGTAGTAAAATACTCTATTAAAATAATATAGATACCTCTAATGTACAGGTCATGAACCATCTTATTCCTAGAAGAAATTGCCATTGGGCTACTTTGTTTCGCTTCTTGGAAATACGATGAACTGTGCTTTTTAATATGAGTGCATGCATTAGAGTTCCTGTCAAAGACAGTGTAAGCCTGTGTTTTGGAAGGATGTCCCTGAACTCTCCCCATGACTGAACAGATTCGGGCACTGAGAGCTATGGAATCCTGTTGTTCATAGAAGCAGGATTGTAAAGGCCAAACTGCTCATTCATTGCTTGCAGCTGTAAGCACTCTGTTAGCTATCAACCAGCTGGATTTCCCGTATGTAATCTTACAGTTCTTTCCTTCTGTTTAGCAAATTTGATCATCCCCACATTCTGAAGTTGCTTGGTGTGTGTCTGTTAAATGAACCTCAGTATCTTATACTGGAGCTGATGGAAGGAGGGGATCTACTTAGCTATTTACGAGGAGCCAGAAAGAAAAAGGTAAAGAGCCTAAAGAGGCTCTTACTTTTAACGTGTAACTGCTCACAGTTTCTCAGTTTTTCCCTTTCTAAAATTCATGCTGATGTTCAGCTGTTTCTGTACTCGCAAAGTCATTTCCTTAACAGCCTGGGACCTCAGTGTTCAGTGCTGACCTTGCAATCAGTGATGCTGTGAAGATTGAATGTCGTTAGATCACTGACCAAAACTGTGCTTTCAGTCATGAGGTGTCTGCTGGATTTCTCACTGTGAAAATCATAAACTGTCCTTTTGAAAGTGGTAGTAAATAATGGTGATCATGTATGTGGTCTAGTAGAAGTCATAGAGGGTTTTTTAAATCTTTGAATAACAACAGTATCCTTAATGTAAGAGGCATTGTCCAAGCATATAAGAATATACTCTTCCTGTGCCTATTCTTTAAAAGGAAAGAAAAAAATAAAGAATAAACAATTTCAAGTAAATTTTTCTCCAGGTAATGTGCAGATTAGGAATATGGATAATATGACTGGAGGTCAAAATGAAATTTTATAGCATTATAGCAATTGTATAATTTGTTTACGTGATCAGATCAAATCCACAGTCAGTGTTGAATTCCACTGAAATGCATATACACTTGTTCTACTAGAAAAAAATGTATTACACTGATTAATACAGCAACAAACAAAACTGATCAGATAGCAGGAGGAAATCTTCAGGGTCCTATTTCTTCCACAACGTTGAAGAGATTTTTGCCCCTGTGGTTTTGCACTCTTTTGGAAAATCCTATACATTTCAAATGGGGAAATACATTTCAGTGAGGAAATCTTGCATGGAGAGTTTGTCATTCTGAGCTGGTAAAACTGGAAGAAATAGCTAACTTCTGTCTTTGTTTCTTGCAGCTTCAGAGACCTTTACTCAGAGTCACTGACCTCTTGGATATATGTTTGGATGTTTGCAAAGGCTGTGTCTATTTGGAGAAGATGCATTTTATACACAGGTACAAAACTTGCTTCCTTAGTCATCCCAGGTTTACCCACAGTATTGGGACTCATCTACCCGGGAAAAAATGTCTAGAAAGATGTCACAATGTAACACGATAGGAGAGAGCACTGGAGTAAAATCTAATGCTATGCTTTTCTGCTAAATGTCATTCACAATTCTCTTGAAGGACAAGTGGTAGATCCATGTACTTTCTTTGTCTGCCTAATGGGTAGCTTTAGAGGACACAGAGCCAGACTTTTATGAAAGGTGCAGGGAAAAGATAAGAAGCAACAGGCACAACTTACAGGAAAGAAAATTAGATAATAGTGTTCACAACATCCCAGATCAATCACTGAAACAGGTTGTCCAGAAGGGCTGTGTCCTCTCCAGTCTTGAAGATATACCAAACTTAACTGGGTGAGGCCCTAAATCACTGGATCCAACCTTGGGGCTGGCACTGCTCTGAAGAGAATGTTGGGCCAGATGTCTTACAGACCCGGGTTTTTCTGCAATGTTAACACCATTCTCTTTCCTCTGCGTTACAAACCAGGGACTTGGCTGCTCGCAACTGCCTTGTATCCGAGAAGGAATATGAGCGTTCATCCAGGATAGTAAAGATTGGTGATTTTGGACTTGCTAGAGATGTCTATAAAAATGATTACTACAGGAAAAGAGGAGAAGGTCTACTCCCTGTCAGATGGATGGCTCCTGAAAGCCTTATTGATGGTGTCTTTACAAGTCGCTCTGATGTTTGGTGAGTTATAGCAGCCACACAGCCGTGGGGATAACCACACTATATTCTGCAGCAAGAAAATACTGGTTTAGAGCAGGAATTACAGGATTGTATATTGACATTTCTATTAATTTTTAGACTAGGGCAGATTTCCTCCTATATGAAATGTTAAGGATCTAATGAAATATTTGACACCTCAACTGTATATTTCATGAATATATTTCTTTATGCTTTGAGTTGTTTGGATTTTGGCTGGAAGGAACTAGTGTCACCCAAACAATTTTACAGTTGTGCTAGGCCCACAATGTGGTTTCTGCTTGACTGGGCAGTGCATTGTTTTCCATTAGGTTTATTGGCATTTCCTTCCAATAGCCAAATGCTTTGCACTTACAGTTTCACTCTGTTCTAGTGATTTCTTTATTTTGAAGACCAGACTTTGGAGCATTGTCAGGGTAAGGTCACAGTACATTTTTATGGAGGTTTGCTAAAAGTGTGTATTTGAGTGGCTTTGAGTTTATTGTGAAGAAGCAGGGACCCACTGTCAGGAGACATGGGAAAAAAACTCCAGATTAAACCAGATCCATGAAACCTGATATTCACACGAGTATAGATTTTGGTGGCCACATATGCTCAGCCCACAGGTCTTGTGCAAGTCCCCAGTGCCTGTACCCATTTATTTGACTGCTACTCTTGCACTTATCTATGAAAGTAGTTTAATACTCTGGGCCAAACCAGATGAGGTGCTGATTGGTCCACAAGTGGTGCTTAGGAGAACTTGTCATTCTCCACTTTAAACCACACCTCTAGAGATTTCAAAACACTTGTTTATATCAGGACATGCTCAACCTGAGTGTTGCCCAGGGAAGATGTGGGCACTCAGTGTTTTCTGAGCTGCATCTCAGTGAGTCTGGGAAAGTATCTCAGTACTACACATTTATTTTAGTTATTCCAGAGGCTGGCTTAGGGACAAAACTGAATTAAGTCTTCTAACTCTTAATTTTTCTTAGTCTTATTCTTGGGTTAGACAATCTAACTGTTAATAGGGAGATTTCATGATGACTATGGTTATTATTTTTTCTCCTTTTTTTCATGGTGTTTCTCAGGGCTTTTGGAGTACTAGTGTGGGAAACACTGACTTTGGGTCAACAACCATATCCAGGTTTCTCCAATACAGAAGTTTTACACCACGTACGATCAGGAGGAAGGCTGGAATCTCCCAACAATTGTCCTGATGACCTGTAAGTTAATTTTGTTTAAAATTTGTTGATAATATTTATAAGAAACAAGAGGCTTTTTTCAGGTTGCCATGATTATGAAGGTTAGTCATGCCCATGGAGAGCCCAACATCCTCCACCTTCATTACCAATAAGACTGGCCAACCTGCTATTAAATCATCCAGTAGTCCAGCCTGTGAATAAGAATTTAAGGCATGGATGTGGTGGTACTGTGAGAACAAGCTGAGAGTACCTGAAGGTATTGGTTAGAAGTTAAGATGGCTCTAGGAAAGATTTTACTGGTCTCTGTACATAATGTGTCTGTGACTGTGGATAAAACTCTCTTTCTTAATGGTAGGTGCAGGAAAAGGCTGATATTAGAACATCTGGGAAAAATAAACTCTTGTAGTGAGAACTCAAATAAGCCAATAAGAAAAGCTGAAGCAGTACAGGAAGAGGGAAGTCTGCACTTCTGGTTAGTCTTTAGCTGGACTGGATAAGTGCATCCTTCAATTTCTGCTTGTGTCCTGAGCACAAAACTCAGGTTTAATTGAAAAATTCTTGCAATTAACAGAATAAAATAAATATATCAAGTGGATCAAATCTGTATGACCAGAGGTGTATAAAGGAGGAAGCAGAACATGAGCTTGACAATCACTCAGTATTGTCTAATTTCATGTCTCAATTTCTTTATCACCCACTCAGCAAAAGCAGTCACAGCAATGACATGACAGCTGGTCCTAGAATTAGGAGAAGCTACTGAAAGCGAACAACTCTTACTCCCAGGGCTGAGGAAAAGACTTGAGAATAATTCTGTGATTGGCAAGCCAATATCTTTGTTTAATAGATCTTACACCAATTACCATGTTCTGAGTTTAAGAGAAGGTGATTATTTATCATTATGTAGATATAGCTGAAGCACCATGTTAGCAATAAAAAACACATAAAAAACCCCAAACCAAGCTTTAGCACTTGGAGGAACAGAAGAACTGAAGATACAAGAATTTTATTTTAATAACAGAGGGAGAACCGGAAGTCACAGAACAGATGAAAGCCCAAAGAAATTTTAATTGCAGTAGTTTCTGCTGAGAAAGGTTTCCTCGAAAAATTTCTGACAGCTGTCCTGTGAATAAAAAAGCACAGGAGGCAGCTATATCCATGTACTAGTCTGACATTCAAACTTAAGCAAAAGCTCATATATTGCCTTGAAACGAGTGACTAGATCTTCAGAAAAACCAAGAAAACTTTGCTTGAAATAATTTTTAAGGTCCCAGACCTTGAATTTAGCATAGCAGATAGCTCTTAAAAACTGGTCTGCCTGTTGTAACTTGTAAGATCAGTGCCTAATAGTAGTTTTTGAAAGCCAAAGAGCTGATGAGCTTAGACTCTTGTACCATCTTTTATCTCGTTTGGTGAACGCTCAGCACCTGCATGCAGCTTCTGTCAGTAGCGTAAACAGCTTTTTGCTGCTTTGCTAGGTCATTAATGGCATGCCGGAATTCTTGACATTCCTGCTTCCTTCCTTGTGGTTTTGAACCTGTATCAGGACATCAGCAGCCAGTAATTGTCTCCTCGGCACTTTGGCTTGCTCATTGTCGTTTGACAAAACAAACCATCAGTGATAGGAAGAGAGTTCAAAGGCCAAAGTACTTCAGCTGAGAAGTGTTTAGGAATCTGTGGTAGGCTTACACTGCAAGTGCAAGTAGGGCTGGCACAGAGACCTTGGGGCATAAAAGTATGAAGGAAGTGGGTTGTTCGGTTGATTTTTTATTTGGAAGGGGGAGAAATTCTTCCCCTTACCTCCACCAGTTTTTACTCCAGGGACTGATCATTTACTTTTCCTCAGAGAACTGTGGCTAGGGAAAGCTTGGTAACGAATTGAAAAAGGGGATGGAGGATATATAAATGAGACACATATATTGAAACATGAATTAGATCTATGAATGTAACTACATTTGCAGTCAGAGATCCACATCTGGCACAGCCACCTGGGTATGAGGCTTGCATGCAAGAGAAAAGGCTTGGACTGAACTGAGCTAATTTAACATAGATCCTCAAAGGCTGTGGATTACAGTCTAGAGAATTTGTACAAGCACCAGGACATTTGCTGACTTGAAGCTGCAGTTTGACCAAATGCTCAGTCCTGTGCAAACTCACACAACTGACTTTGACAAGAAATTTCAGTTTGGTAACTAAAGCTTTTTGCTATTTGTTTCTGAGATTGACCCCCTGGAGGGATTAAGAGAGTGAAGGAGAAAAAGGCCTTGCACAGAATGCATCAGATGAAATCAGGGGCTCCTCATAGTGACAAAATTTCTCCTTTTCTGAGAAAATCACACCTCTATTTTATTTCCCATTTCATGTGAGAAAAAAAATTGGTAATGTGTGTAGCTTCTCTGCACTATAGTGGATTTCAGGAATGTTCACATTCTGCCTCCAATATCAGATATTGAATATTAGTTCTTTGCTTTTCCAGGCTCTCATATTCTAACCAGACCCACATAAGCAGCTCTGTTGGACATTTGTTTGTCACCCCCAGATAAAACACAGGTGTGAAGTGTAGGTGTATATGTGTACATCTAGTGTAAAGGTTAGTTCTTTAACCTAACATAAACCTTTAGCTAATGTTGTGTTTGGAACTGTCATGTTTCATTATTTTCTGACAGGCTTTCCCCATGAAGTAGGGCAATCCTCTGTGTTTCTTTCTCATGCTGAAGTGGTGCACTATTTGCTAGCCCATGTTTGGCTTATGCTCAATCTGTCACTCATATGTATGTTAAGCCATGTTTCACCCTCTTGACTGGTCTCATGAATTTCCGAGTTAATGAAAGTTTGCGCCATATTGATAAAAACAAGGGCAAGGAGACCTTCTTCTCTTTTGATAAAGCCTTTATTAGGATCAAGCTCTTTTATTTATGATCAGCTATGGGAGTGAAGTTCAAGGGGACTGTCCACACCACCACCGCTCCTACTGGGCACCACAGAGGGGATGCAAACTGAGCCTGCACTGGCACTGCAGAATCAGGGCTTTCTGCCTCACAGAAGCTCTTAAAAATTCCAGTTGGTTGCTTGAGTTTGGGGGGGCTTCCTTCTCCAGTGCTTCAGAGATATGGCAAGTAAGGAGAAAGCCCTCAATAAGTAGCTGAACATTCTGCTAATGTGAAATTGTTCTTTATGACCTGGACTTTCTGCTGGCTCATTGCTTTAGGGTCTTTTTAGTGTAAATTGGGCTCTCTCAATACGGTGAGCATCATGGGAATCCTCTGATTACCAAGGTGGGCGGGGAGCAGCGGGGGCACCACCCAGTGGGAACTTAAGGACAGGGGAACGAGGGGTACAGGGGATTGGGGAACATGAAAACGGGGAACCAGGAAGTGCAGGTTCAAGAACCTGGAATAAGGGGTAGAGACATCCAACACCATAACTTGTTAACAATATAACATATTTAAACATGTAGGGTTGGACAAGTGCTGTAATTTGGGAGTCTTTGTTCACTTCACTGGGACCAGACACCAAAAGGCACAGGTCTTCATGTGACAATTTCCAGCCCTGAGCACAGCATTGCTATTCAGCACGGGGTGGGATCCTGCCAGCTCTGGATGCTGCCTGGGCACTGGCGGATGCTCGGTGAACCCCAGCTACCTGCTCCTACACAGCCAGAGACACAGAGCCGTGCTGTCACTGTGGAGTAAACAGGAAAGGTGGTGGCCAGGTGCCTGGACAGTGGCAAGCCTGGCTATGTG
>VWYP01008597.1:0-18793 GCA_013400435.1 Pycnonotus jocosus | reverse complement strand
TGCTGTCTGCAAGAGGGAGAGCTACTGGGACTGGCATTTTCCTAAGCTCTTCTCTCCAAGAAGCCACTTGGCCTCTTCCCACAAAATTATCTGGTGTCCATCACTGCAAAACAAAATGATTCCCGGATGGATGGGCCTCTCTGACTGTGGTGTAACATAGCACTGTTGTATGTAAAACCTGGTTTGTAGACAATTGCAGAAGAGATTTTAAATTGGCAGGTGAGGAATAAGGGACTGGCTTTGAGTATGGCAAGTGTTGATGCCACCTCAATTAGCAAGTCATCCAGCCCAGCACATCACAGCACACCCAGCTCAGGAAACAAAGGAGAATCTGAAAAAAGGAGAGCTCAATCCAGACTAACACAAAGATTCAAGACATTAAGAGATGATGGTTGGAAGACAGAGAAGGCAAAAGCTTAAAAATGGCCAAGGAAACAAAGCACTGAGTAAATAATTTGGGAGCCTTTGTTCACTTCAATATGACTTAAAACTTTGCATGTCACAGAGCCTCAAAACCTAAATGTCATGCCACAAATAGCTGTACATGTAAAATGTGCAGATATATTCTGAGATAGCATGAAAATTTTTGTCACTGGAAACCTAAAGCCTATCTGAATTAAAGACTTGGTGAAAAATACCAGTACTGATATTTTAAGCCAATCACCAGGTAATTTGATTTAGGAAATAAAAATATGGAATATATTTAAAATGAGAAAATTACAGTACTGAATTATAGTTTTGGCAGAAGTTAATATTCTTACTCCATAGCAAAACTGAATGACTTTGTAAAGCAGACTGTCCAATAAAAAAATAGTTATTTAGAAAGTCAGAGATTGGTCATAGGAAACAAAACAAAAATATTCATCATCTACACTGATGATGTTCTTGCTTCATAAATGAAAAATGGGTAAATTTAGATTGTATATAAGAAATAATTATTTTACAATAATTGATGGTGAAACACTGAAAAAGGCTGCCCAGAGAAGTTATGGATACTCCATCCCTGAAACTGTTCAAGGCCGGGTTGGGTCGGGCTTTGAGTAACCTGATGTAGTGGAAGATGTCCCCTCACTTGGCTGGTGATCCTTGAAGGTCCCTTCCAGCCCAAAACATTCTAGGAGGCTATGACTTATGTAACATTTCCTGTTTCTTTCTTGGTCAGTGGCTGGCTCCTTCTTTCACAAGGTTCTGATTATGAGAGCCCAAGTGTGAACCTGATGAAGCACAGCAGCTGAACTCATGGGGTTTTTTGGATGAATATCCTACCAACAAGCATGACCAGAAAGAAGATTGCTTGGTTTCTAGCATCCAAGGCTGGAATTCAGCATGACAGACACATTTTTGGCAGCAAAAGGAAAACCAGTTATTTAACCTTGAGTCCTATTCGGTCCTTTTCCTTCTACCTTTCCAGTGTCATCAATAACCAATACACATGAAAGTAAGCAGATGAAGTGATTCAGTGTTAGGAAGCCACTACCACATTTTAGATTCTTAAAATGGATTTTCAAAATTTAATGGAATCTTTTTGAAAAAAGCAGAATTACTCTGTTCAGCTTGAAAACCATAAGAGTACAGGTTGATGAAAAGTGGATTTGAAACAATTTTGCTTCTCACATTCTCACTAATATTTTAATGAAAAATATAATTGAAAAATCAAAAGTCAAGGGATTCCTCCCAGCTGTCACTAAGGGTTTTTTAAGATGCCCAGATGTGGTGAAGGGCAGCAGTCATCTTTTAAAGCTGGATAAGTGAGGATCTGAGCAAGCCAATTCATTTCACATAACAGATTAACGCCTGGTATCACATAGCAGCAGGTCTGTAAGATGTTTGTCAGGGGAGGTTTTGAACTTAAGGCTTAGAGGTAAATGCTCCACATTCCAGATGCATCTTCCTGAACCAGCCTTTGACTGGCTGCTCTCTGGTTTTGAGACTCTAAGACCTCCTTCCACTCCCAACACTTAGCATGTCCAGGTGTTGGCTGTGTTTTGGTTTTCAGCCTGTCTCTCCCTGGCTTTTGTAGGATTTGGTTTTGTGTAGCATAAACTCACCTTGAGCAAGGAATAAAAACCAACCCTATCATTTAAACAAACAGGAGGTAAATTTTCCACTTTATGGTAGAGACAGTGTTGTACAAGGTGGGCTGGAATCCCTGCACCCAGAGTAAATTCACACCATTTTTGCCTTTGGAAAACTTATTCCTAATTGTTTTGATCTGGAGATAGAGGTCGACATTAACTCTCCCTGTGCTGGAGGGTTTGCCTTGAACTTCTCCTGAATGTGAGGTAGTTAGAAATGAAGGAGGATTAAACAAGTTGAAAACTTCAGTTAAATTTTTTTTTTTTTTTTTTTTTTGTGGGAGAATTTGCTCCTTGTCTGCTTTCTTAGAAAGTATTCCTGACTTCTTCCGTGAGAGTCAATGATCATAACAAAAGTGTCTTTTTAAAAAATGTTGTAACTGCTTCCAGTCTCAAAAATTCAGATGTTTCACAGTACTTATTCCCGACTTTAACTTGATCTTTAACTTGTTTTCATTGTCTCAGCAGCCGATGATAATCTTTGTACCGCACAGGAAGTTTTCATGCCAAACTTGTTTCTCAGATGTTTAATGGTAAGTGTTGAGATGAATGATTCTATTACCGTTTTTGCTTGCATTTAATTTTTTTTTCCAGATGTGATTTAATGACAAGATGCTGGTCCCAAGAACCTCACAACAGACCTACTTTCTCTTATATTCATGACAAACTGCAAGAGATAAGATACTCTCCACTGTCCTTCCTACAGTGTCTTGAAGACAAAGAGGCATCAGCTGGAGTCATCAATGAAGCTTTTGAAGGTGAGTCTGAGCCAGCACCCGCTATTCTTGTGTGCTCTCCCCTGTAGGCAAAGTGCTTTCCATTGCATTTGTCACTGCTTCAAATTCTCTGGCTGGTAAATGGAAACGGCAAAGATTTACATCCATCATGTTGAACTTGTGAAGATTCATTATGTGCCTGCTAGGTGCAAGGAATCAGGTAAAGGATGTGTAAGATTACCAAGCAAAAAAAAGGCCCAAATTAGGTTGTAATTAAGTCTGACTCAAAGAGACATGCAATTTGCATCTAAATTCTTGGTAGTTCACAACCCTGTTCCGCTAAAAGTTCCTCGCAGAGCCAGGAGAGCCTTAGTAGGCTTCTGTGTGGAAATCTGTCCCAATTTCAAAGACATCTGCACCCTCTCCATGAGGTAAAGATGTCCATTAGGCACTTCCTCTACGAGTACTGGATCAGCAGCCACCTGAAAGTGTGGCATCATTTAGGCACCCTAGTAAAGGTAGAGCTTATCTAAGCCCAAACTCTGATTGATTCTGGTCTTGCCTATGTTCTGCACTCTGTGAATTAATAAATTAAGTGGTGTTAGGGAGGGCATACTTAAGATATGGGACACAACAAAGCTCAGTTATATAAGAACATCATTAATGTTGTGAAGAGAGGAATTAAGAAAAAAGGTAATGCTAAATTTGAAGTTGTCTGTGCAGCTGGGATGTAAATCATTTAAATATGGAAATGAACATCCTGTCTGGGACACAACAGCAATTATTCACATCTTGCAGTAACTCCTGACTAACTAAATATTGAGACAAAGTGAACAATATTAGTAAACAATGTGATCTGAATTCTACAAAAAGAAAGCTTTTATCAGTTGAAATATTTCACTTTTGTTTCACTGATTAATTTTTTCATTTAATCTGTTTGCATACTATGATTTTATAATTAAAAATATTGAATGGTAAAAGAACTACTTTCCATTCTAGAGAAACCAAATTTTTCTGTTTCTAAAATATCTAAAGGCTTAGTTTTGGTGGTGATTTTGTGTAGGTTTTTTTTTTTTTCCCTTCAGAAATTTTTGCTGAACTAGAAACTCACCCTGATTCACTTTGATACTTCAGTACATCATGTTTTCCTAAAAACTTCCTGATCCATCCCAGGAATGACATAGTACTCAATTACACAACTACATAGACATTTTTCTTCAGGATACTATCTATATTCAATTCACTGGTATTGTCCAATTGTCACTTCATTTGATATTTTGTTAATCTTTATCATTTGTTGAAGCTTTACAAATGTCAATTTATTTCCATTGTGGTTTCTCTTTATGTCGAATCCAGTCTGTTCATGGAGGGTTTACATTACAAGACAAAAAACTTTATAAAAGACCTGGAGGGACCAGCACAGATAATCTATCATTTCATGTTTTTTTAACAGCTGATTTTGCACCCTTATGCTATAATAAAAAACAATTTGCATGTAGTGTAATTCTTCAGTTTCTTTAAGAGTATTTTAGCTCTCAGTAACTACATTCAGGAAAGAGATACTTAGTCTGGCACAAATGTAAGCCTGGCATTTGCTCAGGAAAGGACTACAGCCAATTAATTAGGCACTATGCCCAAGCTAATAGGCCTTACATTTTGGATGGACTTTATCTCACCTAAATGCAGCTGTCTGCAGGCCAGGAGTCTCATCTAGGATTCTCTTCTAGTCAGAAGAGTATAGTCATACTACTCTGTAGTCAGAAGCAAAAAGTGACAACTCCTGTTTTTTGGGTATGTATTGTAGCAAGAAAGGGCTCACTTTTGCCTGACTCTTCACTGATGATGGCTGGCATCCAGGTGACTTGCCAGTTTAATTTGGTTCACACAGAATCACAGGGTGAGTGAGACTGGAAAGGACCACTGGAAGTCACCCAGTCGAGCATCCCTGCTCAAGCAGAGTCCCCTCAAACATGTTACTCAGGATAGAGTCTGAAATACAAGATCTCAGCTATAGTATCTCAGACTAGATGTTTAATTTTCACATGGCTACAGGAGCACAACATCCGCTGGACACAGGGATGTACTGATTCATTGCTTGCACCCACTCCTAAGCTAGTTTGGCTTCTCAACTTAGACATCTCTTCTCTGTGTTCCCTAACTCCACAGGCAACAGAGACATGAAAACTAATGGAATTAAGATGTTCTTGTGGCATTACATCAATATCTGTCAAAATCTTTAGCAGGGCTGAATTTTCTAGAGAAACCTACCTTTCTGCTGCTTGGAGTTGGGGAAAGGGGCTGGAATATTGGTTACTGTGTTTGTGGTGGAGCAGACTTGGCACAGATGTGACTTAAAAGAGTTTTAATTTTGTGCAAGTCTCTGCTTAGTTTGTGTCAGATAAGCCTGATCTTTCTCCAGCTGTTAACTTGCTCAATCTAAGCAAATAATTACTCTCACTGTGATGACAAATACTTGTTCTTAATGTAAGAAACCTTATTTTGCCAAAATTTCAAGTTCTGCCACACAGCTGAGGTCACAGAGAAAAAGCCATTGGTTTGTTTATTTGCTAGGAATGAAAGTTGTATTCTTGGAAATTACCAAGTTGCAAAGGAAAACATAGATTGAGGCTTCCATGAAAAGTGTCAGTCTGAAGAATAAAAATTTGAAAAAAATCAGTTTAATGCATAAAATATGGTAGTATAATGGACTTTAAGGGTGGTCTTAATAATAGCAGTACTCCATAATGTGTGTTTTAGTCAGAGAATCTGTTGACAGCAATCACTTTTAAAACTGTACTCCATTAAAGCTGTTTGTAATAACTTAGTTGGTAAAATCTGGCTCACTGTGGTAAGCAGGGCAATTCTGTGTAGGCAGAGCTTTGGCCCTCAGAACTTCTTCTTGCCACATGCTCTTCCTGAGCCTTGGACCTTTCCCCACAAGATGCCATGTTCCCTCTTCCAGCTTCCCCCTGTTCTTCCCTTTCTATAGGTTCTGCCCAGCTGCTGTTACCACAGACCCATTGCTGGATCCGCATTGGGAGGAGAAGACAAAGCAACTGTTTTCATGCTTCCATTCAATGTTTTCATGCTTCAGTTCTCAAAAGTCCTTCTTAACTTCTCCTCAGGTTCATTTGGTGATTCTCATATAGGAAATACCCATCAGGAAAGGGGGTAGCTTGAATTTTATTCATCTCTCTGTCATCCTTCCATTTAAATGTATTTTAAAATGCTAAAGACTTCACTAGCTCTTTACATGTCTCTACAATGCACATACATATTTTTCTGTATATTTATAGTTCACCTGCAAGTTATCTCCCTCTTTCCCCATGCACATGCCATTAAAATGTTATGTTGTTTACTTGACTGAAGTCCTAGAGTCCTCATGATGTCTTGATGTTGCTGGATTATCTGATCAGGGACACATGCACATCAGTTTTCTGTAGCTCTGCAGCTCTGAATTAATTTGATTGTTTTTCTGCCTGCCATGTAAATCTCATGCAGTAAAATTCAGCGAGATGTGGGCTCCAGAAGTGAGATGGATTTAAGCAAGAAATGGGCATTCACATTCTATTTGAGTTTCCAGACTAAAATGTATGCTCCACTATGACCCTGTCAAAAACAGTTTGGGGCATGGAAGGTGTCTGAGACTGTAAGTTGCAACACATTGTATAATATGTTAGTGATTTTTAAAATTTGTCTTAGTTTCTAGCTGGAACCAAGTAAAGGATATCTTGTGTTTGTAGTAGTAGTAGTAGAAAGATGACAGCCAAAACAAATAATCCAAAAGCCTGTTCCATGATGGATTGTCCTTGACAACATTCTCCAAAAATGCTAAGCGGTCATTGGCCTTTGTGTGTAATGAAACTCCAGTCCCGAGCCTCCAGCCAAGAAATGCTTGCTCTCACTAGGTGACCTAGTTCCAAAAGAAAGAGACAAATGTCAAGCAAAGTGAAATTACATGCCTCAAAATAGCTAAGATACTTAGTCTTACAGGGAATCGTACATCTTCCAAATTCTGTTGAGTCTTACCTACCCATGGGTAGCCACACTCCTAGCAGGTCCATACATGCTGTTGGTGATTTCATGGGTGGGAGAGCTGAAGAACATTAGCTTTTCTCAATAACCTTACTGCCAGTGCAGTATGACAGAGAGATAGCAAGTGTGGGTAAAGCAATACAGACAGTCTGTAGTGGGCAGCATGCTAACAGGATAGCATGGGGATGGCAAAAGGGGCACATGCTGTGTTATTGCAAGAGTTACCCTTCTAAAGCAGGCATCAAGTGTCAATAAACATGCCTGAACAATATCAGGACCTCCTGGCACTGCTGCACTGGAAGGGAGGGAAGCAAGCTCAGGACCAGGGTCTACCAGTTTAGAGTCTTTCCTTGTTTTTCTGACAGGCTTTCCCAAGACATTGACTGTGGGCTTAAAGCAGCAGTAACAGTGTTTATCTGAGTGAGGGCAATACTATCCATCTGGAGGACTGAGACACCAGTGGATTGTGAATTCAATGGGAGTTTACTGAGCACAGGCCCTGCCACCACAGTTCCCATTCATTGCTGAAAGATAGTCTGTTCTTCCCCCAGTTCCAAGAAGCACAGCATGCTAGAGGGACAGCCCTGCATTGCTGTAAAAATAACTGGACCATCTATTTTCAGGCATCAGTTTTTACATTTGCACATATAAGACAGCACTATAGCTTTTCAGGTCCTGTGAGTGCCCCTTTACAGATGGAAACACCTGTTTGATTTGGCAAACACTTTTCCTGACATCAGACAACTGGGCATTAAGCAGCTGGAGTGACTTCTTGCCTTTATGACCTAGAAGGACTATTCTTATCAGGGCTGCTCCTCACAGTGCCTTTTGGACCTATATGGAAAAGATATCTAATTGCACAGAAAAAGAGGCTCCTCTGGCAAGAGGAAATGCCAGGCAGTTGGACAAAATCCAGGATAAAAGACTAAAGACTGAAAGGAAACATATTTGGCCTCAAAACCATGATTTCTAAATTCCTAAACTGGAGCTATTGCTTGAAAAATGTGGGAAGATGCAAGAGTTAGAATTTAGGAATGGTTTTTTTTTTTCATTTTTCTTTCCAAAGCCAGTGTATTTATTTCTTCAGCAGTTCAGGTACTTGCTAAAAGTGTAATTTGTATTTTTTTTTAAGTCTCTGTGCAAAATGTTGCATTGAGAGGACTCGATATTAAAGCTAGAATCAGCAATTTCATCATCAATTATATGTTTGCACTCTATACTGGCTGAGTACCTATTTTCTGTTCCCCATGTAAGAGTCATCAGTTTATTTTCCTAAACCAAACTGCCTTTTAAAAACTACTCCACATGCCTCTCTGAATGTAAAGTAATCACTTGGGCAAACAGAAGATTCTCTAAAGCAGATGTGTTGATAAGAGACATTTTTAGAACTTTGTATCTGGTCTCCTTTGTATTTTTCTGAAATTTAGTAATCCTCTTCCTCACTTAGCTTAGTGAGTGGCTGACCCAAAGCCTGCAGAGGTCAGAGAAAAGGCTGCTTCCAAAAAAGAGTGAGTGGTTACAACACTACAAGAAAAGGGGAATTTGGTGGTGTAAGAATATCTTATGTGTACTCCAGACAAATGGTGTTTGACTCCAGATAGTTCACATGAGCCATATGATGCTGCAGGTGAAGTCACACCAATACTTTGCCATAGACCAAGGGCAAAAATCAGATGGTATAAGACTGTAAGAGCTGACATTTGTGCAGAGAGATGTGGATAGATATAGCAAAAAACGCCATAGAAACTGCATTTACACTGGGTATCTAGGCTGTTTGACAGTCACCAGAGACTTGTCATATTCGGGGGTTGTTAATGTGTAAAGGCAAGGATGTGGATTAAGCATCTCCACAAAGCAATTCATTCCTTCTTTCTCTGTTGGCTGTAAAGACAGCCTATGCAAGGAGCTTAAATTGTAAGACCTGGGTGGTTAAAACTTGGTAAAATGAATCCTGTTTTGTAACCTGGAGAAAGGGAGTGCTTTCCTATTTGTACAGCCTTACTGCATTACAGCAAATGTGGAACTGTTTTTTGCAATTTTTTGTGCATTTGTATTGTAAATTTTAATAAACTAGGTAAGAAGCAAGTTTATATCTGTAATTGCTAGGACAGCAACTCTTGCACACAGAGATTTCAGTACACAGCTCTCTAAAAATATATTAAAATAAAAAGAAAGGCACTGCTTCAAGCAGGTTAGTGCAGGGGAAATGCAGGTTGAACAAAATTCTCACTTTTAGCACTTTTAGTGTCTGACTGAATAGCAAAGCTCAGTGAGTCACCCTCAAACCATGCAAGATCATATGCTTCATTAGGCAGGAAACACAGATATATCTCCACTGATACATAATACAGAGCGGAGTATTAAAACGGATATATATTTGTTCTATTTATATTCTTACTGGCTATGTGCAGAAACTGAAACACAGCTCCTCCAGCTCCAGGTGGCCATCAGGTATCAGGAAAATACTCTCTACACAGGAGTTGTCTCCTTGAGCTAACAACATAGCTGAGGTAAAGAAGTCAAGGTTCAATAGCCACCTTTTTCACCCTTAACAAAGATATGTCATCAAGTGTTTCTCTCGAATGTGTTCCCTGTGGGGGTATATCTTTCTTCCATGCCAGTAAGTCTTGTTTGCTGCCACATACATTGTGCAGCAGTGACAAAGAAGGGAGTATGTATGAGAAAAAGAGGAAGGTATCACTGAGAAACAGCAAATGTGGCTGGACTTCTAAATACCTTACCGTACTGAAGGTGCTAGGCATCATACAGGATCGTGTCATCCGGAATTAATAACGTCTCAGGCTGGCTACTTAGCTGGTGTAAATTGGTGGCACCCCACAGGTTTCAGTGGAACTTCATTAATTTATGCTAGCTGAGGATCTGGCCCTGAAATAGCTGTAATACAAGATCAGCATCTCTAGGTCAGTTTATTCAGTCTCAACCAATCAGCTTTTCTACTGACATTCCTTCTCTTCTTAAATGTTGTCACCTTCTTGAATTTAAACACCAAAACCCCCTCATCTGCTTATCAAGACATCACAAAAATTTGCACCCTTCCAGGCAGGACTTCAAGACATGTTGTGAGCCCCCAGAGTTTACCAAGCAGGCAAGGAAAGGCACTCTGTGACTGTGAGGCAGGATCCATGGCCTGGCTCGGCACTGTGGCTGCAGGAAGCAGACGACTGAGATGCTGGGATCGAGAAGGTGTAAGCACAGATTTTATCAGGTCAGGGTTGATCTTCTCAGAGGAGGCTAAGCAAGCAAACTCTATTCCTCATTAGTATGAGTCAGACGATCATTGTTCCTTGTGTCAATTACTGTGGGGCTCTCTAGAGTAAGCTTCTGCCTCTCTCCGGAGAGAGGTGCTGTAATTAATTTACCTGCAGTTTGGCTCAGATGTGCTTTGTGCACAAGTTCTAAGCACAAGCTTTAAGGACAGCTCTGCTAGGAAAAGTGTCCAGCAAGGTCAATTCACATGCATTTAGGACCTGAGATGTGTCTGTGCAAGTAGAATGCTGAGCTTTGAGCTTGCCATTTTAGCTATGGGAAGCAGTCTGCCTGGGACAGCAGAGAGCTCGGTGTGATCCTGCTTCTCAGTGGGGTACTCCTCAGTCTGTACAAAGCTCTGGAGTGAGAGAGCAAGCCTGCCTCGTGCCCTGAGGTAGGTTGTTTAAAGCAAACTGGGTAACTCTACACTGTGCAGCAGTTCACAGCGTAGACGACCCTCAGAATTTAAGCCCGTAGAGCCAACTCTCCAGCATGACTTCAGATTTCATGAAGGTGCTCCTTGGACGTCTCCTCTTGGGGTGTTTTGTTGACTCAGCCCAGCTTTGCTTGTGAAATCTGAGGGGATCACATCACATGGTTTATCCTGCATTTACTCACGTATAACCCAGCATGACTGTACATCAATCAACTAATTTTAGCGATGTTAAAACTGAAAAGAAAATAATGATATCTCATAAATATACCAACTTGCTACTCCACTCCAGTTTCTCTCTGTCTTCCTTCAATTTCTTAACATTTTTTAGGAGGGCCTTCCGAAGATTATTCGGAATTCTCTGAATTGACTTATGACTTCCCATGATGCTGGTGGTGCTTCTAGTCCTCACATTTCTGGGGGAATTTCACAACATATCATGAATTTTTTCTTCACTCGCTCATTTTTAGTATTTTCTGTCTCCATCCATTCTTCTGCTCCAACTAAATGAGCAAAAATAATTTGCTTGTTTTGCTGACTTATATAACAGCCATAACTTGAGATCTTTGTGTAGCTTTGCCTTGTACAGCAGAATGGTGCTAAACTTTCATCAGTGCTGAACACTGCACTAAGAGGTGACTCAACAGTGAAGGAAAGGGCACTTACAGTCAAAAATGTCACTGTGAAAGTGGCAATGTGTCTTCCATATGTCATGTCATAGGAGAAAGGTCATCAATATTATATTCTTCCTCCATTATTGGATATGATAAGAATATTCTGCAAAAATAGTATTTCTTCCTAATTGCATTTCCACAGCACAAAAAGTAAACCCAAGGCAAGGTGTTTGATTATTTAGCTCTTTTTTTTCTGTAATGAGAAACACAGTGGCGTGTAAGCTGAAAAAGGATTATAAAATTTTATATATTCTGTAGATCTTCAGACCTGTTGGGGAAAGAATTAGTAATGTATCTATATATCTGGTAAAAATATCTCAGTGACCTCATACTCACATTTGTGTAAACATCACCTCATCAGTTCCAGATACTTATACAGGAAACAAATCTGAATGCTCCTCTAGTGTTCTATACTTAGGCAGGTCAGCCGGCATATGTCTGGTCTGTAAATACCCAGTTTTACTTGGGCCCTTATTTTAAGGTTTCCCTCTTAAGAGTTTGCTGCAAATGTCCCCTCAGCATTTGCCTGTGTGCCTTTTCCAAAGCAACTTGTCCCTGAAACTTGCCATTAAATTAAACAAAAAAACAACTACAAAGAAGAGCTGAATTGGTTGGTAAAGGCTCAGTTGGAGCTGAATTATTAAATATGGCCATAATAGCCCTGAATTGACAAAGTGAGTATCAAATGACTTCTCGTTGCCGTCAATCACTGTAGTATGTGACCACAGTTTGCTCTGTCTCAAACCCCATCTTGCTAACAGGTTTCTAAAATCAAAATTCTCTTTCCGAGTTTTCCTGATAGTATTTCCTATGCTAATAGACTCCAGCATGTGGAATAAATTTCTGATTTTATAGCCTGGGGAGGTATGTGATTATAGTGACATAATAAATTGTGTGTTCCCTGGTAGAATAGCACAATGCTTGTGATTCCTTTGAACAGATAACCGTGAATGTCACATGCTAATTTTTCAGTTATGAAATAAAATAAGGAGGGAGTGTTGTAAAAGAAGGTACATGTTACAAAAATAAATGCAAAAAATAGTAGCAGTTATAACTTGGGCATTTATTTAACACTTTTTATATTTTAAAAAATTTATATGCCCTCCAATAGATTTCAAGCAACTATGTGTACATGAACTGCATCAAATTAGGGAAAAATGGAAAGTTTTTTAAAATGTGAAAACCACAATGGATTGCCAAGTTTAAGCTTCTTGAAGAAGAATACTAGAGAGTCAGAAGTCCAGACTAATCCTCTAGAGAGACAAGTATATGATGATTTTGTAGATAGAAAACTGCCAGTGTTACAGGACTCTTCAGCAGTATTATTAATAGGATTACTACAAAGGTTCAGTTTAAAATCACTTTAGCTTTATGCTTCTTTACAAGGAAAAGAAGCAAATCATGTATTCACAACGATATTGCTGCCTCTGGAGGTACAAACACTGATAAGCAACCCTCCCCAAGTGGTTTGCTTCAAGTTCTGGTCCACACAGACAATAGCAGAAAATAAATTTGAATCATCATTCTTATGAGGTCATTAGATCAACTTTCTCCAACAGCTGTCTGATTTTGTTTGCTTTCTAATACATATATATTACTGGGCTGTTGTATTTTCTTTTTTTCCTGTTATTTTTAAAAATATTTTTCACTTTTGTTTTCTTTACACTTTCTTTTTTTTTCCTTTTAATGCAGATAATGATATCCCATGTGCAGACTCAGACAGTGTTCTTTCAGCCACATTAATGGAAACAAGGAATCAAGAGGGCTTAAATTATTTGGTGCTAGTCAAAGAAGGCAACCCAGGTGAAGAATGCATCAATTCTGCTGAAATTAGTTAAGTTTGGTTACTGCTGTTTGAGAGAGCGAAAGAAGAGAAAAAACTTTTCAAAGAAGACATAAGCCAAGAAAAATATTCTGTATGTCATCATACTTACAGAAGTGTCTGGAAAGAAAAAAATGCAGCTCTTTAATAAAACTACCAGAAAACATAATAAGGTCCAGAATGGTGTGTATCAGGATAAGACAGTGATTACATTGCCTTTGATTTTCTACATTTTATGGTTCGAGTCCTTCACAGGAGATAGTTTAAAGCAAAAAAAACCCCCATGTATGGGATTTTACAGTTGTATTGATTAAGATTATGCAATCACATATGCCTCAGGCACAAGATAGCCCTTCCAAAAGGGAGTACCAGTATGCTGCTTCAAAGAACAGAACAGCTCGTTCATTAATAAAACCAAACAGTTGAAGTCTAGATTCACTGTACACAAACAGGATTTTGCAAATGGAAAAAAACAACATAAATACCAAACTCCAAAAAACAGCTGAAGGAGGGTGACCAGGTTGTCCACTACTGCATGTGATCTGTTTCCCTACTTAATTTAAACAAGTGTTTGCAATCATCTTCCATATTCAGTTGCAGAGCAATTGATCTGTGTGTCTGGACATCATCCATGTTTATGATGAATGCTCATCATCCATGTTTATTTTTTATCAGACTGGGTGAGGGGAGGTGCTCTTCCTTGGTGTGTTTGGAGATCAACTCAAAGTATATAATAAAATTTTGTACAAAGAATTATTTAATAAAAGATACCAATAAGCTTTTTCTAACCTTTCATCATGAGCAGCAGTTTGCAAATTATACACAGCTGTTCACTGACATCTTTCAGAAAGCTAGAAACATGCTATAATTTTATGCAAATATTTCATAATGGGGCACACTGGAGAGTAGTAAAGGTTCTATCTGATGTCAGAATGTTTGTATTTGTAAGAAGCAACTCCACTGCAATTAAGCTTCAGAAGTTTCTTAAATGGAGATTCAATACAGATGAAAAAAAATTTGGAGTCTGAACATTTTACTAAAATGAAATAGAAATTGAGATATTTTGAATTAGGATTCTTCAGAATCCCAGAAAAAGGCCTTTCAAGCATTATACAAATATTTTTCTTCATCTACAAATCAGTGTAAAAGACAGATTTGCTAACAAGTACAATGGCAACACTTCACTATGCAATGGATAAATGAATAAATACTGTATTATGTTTCCTTCCTCTTTGGGTGCTGCTCGATTGGTTGTACAGTGATTCCTTCCATTTCAGTAATTTAAAAATTACTAACGTTTGCTAACCTATGGCATGTTCTGGGCAGAAACCAGGAGGATCCTTGTTCTGTAGCCACCACACCTCAATGTGTTCTGTGTGTATAGTTTCACTTAAGTCAAGAAGACTGCTACGACAGCAAGCCACAGAAAAAAGTTTTGAACAACAGGACTCCATATGATAGCTTTTTCTTTAGCAGGAGAAATCTTCAATCTTCCCAAAATTTTGTCAAGACAATACCTTTCACAGGCCTCATGAGCACCTGTGATGTGATATTCCAAGTCAATTTCAGTGTAGGTCTGCGTTGGAAAGGAATCATGAAGAGCCTAACCAACACGTGTAAACTGGGTTAGGGGACAAGATGAGCATCAGTGACAGAGAGCAGTCAGGAGTAATGCTCTCCAGGTCTTGAGGCAGTCACAAACATACAAAGCAGCACAGAAGGAAAAAGGGGAAGGTAACTCTTGTTGTGTTCACATTTTGTAAGTGTTGCAAGACAAGCCTAGTTTTAATGAAGTTTAGCATAGCATGATGAGAAGTGTCAATTTAATACACTGACAATAAATTAAACCTTAGGATATTGACTGGTGATCTATGCCTTTTGTACCTGGTAGTATGAAAAATGTATTGGACAGGATAAAAAATTACCTTATTGATCCAAATTTGAGGATCCTGATCTATAACTTGTTGAATTCAGTGAAAGACACAATACCCACCCTTCCCAGTAACTGTGGTCATCAGTGATATAGTGTGAACTCTGAGCATAGCCCTACTCATATACTGGCCAAAACTCCATTGTCCCTCCCTCATTTTCCTGCCTTAGAGAAGTAAGTATGCAAATGAACTATTCCACTGAGTTATGGTAAAGCTGAATTTGATACAGGCAAACAGCCTCACTTGCATCCACTCATGATTCCACTTGAAGAGAGTTTCTTAATCCCTCATATTTCTGTATCACCTCCGTACACATATTCATGTTTTCACTTTCTCTATCTTATTGAAGTGTTGCCTCCTCTTTTCATTCAAACTCTTCTTGATGATTCACATTTTTCTTGCTATCAGGAGGTCGCCTCTTGCCTTCCAGCAGGCAGGCCTGGTGACAGTTTTCATGCTACTTTTCGACAGAGTAGGGAAGACACACGTATAAGAAGTGATGAGAATGATTGACTTCTTAAGCACCTTCTCTCTTGGGCAAGGAAATGGGTACTACCTGGCCTGTGTTTGCCTTTGTTTTTACCTCCTCCTACCACAGATCAAGGGAAAGAGTCAAGAAACCCTTGAGTTCAAATGTCTTGACTTCCATGGCTATAGATTTTAAGTAAGCATAAATGGATTTAAGGGTGATAATGTCATTTAAAGGAAATAGATGTTTATCAGAAAGATTATATGTGAGATAAGAGTAGTATAAGGCATGTGGACCCAATTTTCAGCTGCTGTAAATCAGGTTAGGTATGTTAAGCTAAGCTGATGTACAGCAGCATAAAAACTGTCTTCAAGTGTTTAGCTTAAATTGGTCCTGAGACAAGTGGACTTATACCCAGCCAGTTCCTGAAAAAAACAGGACTAATCTCTTTAAGTCTCCTCTTCTCCATTTTGTTGTTGAGCATGACATTACATGGATGCTCATGCATGGAATATCTCTTTGGTTAATAGGAGTCATCTGCCTGTTTGTGTCCCCTCCCAATGTCTTGTGCACTCTCAGTCTGTTCACTAGGGAGGGGGCACAGGGTAAGAAGCAGAGAAGGCTTTGATTCTGTGCAGGCACTTTTCAGCAATATCTAAAATATTACTGTGTTACCAGTATTGTTTTGGTTGCAAATCTAAAATACAACACAAGATGAGCTGCTGTGGATAAACTCCAACCCAGTCCAGTCTCTAAGCTGCTGAGGAGAAGGGCCATGTGCTTCCAGGCCCTGATCAGGAGATGCCCCAGGTGAGTCTCTGGGCCATGGCCAGTTCTTGTCTCAGACTCTTTGGTGTTCCTTGATGCCAGCACAAACACTGAGCAACACTGGTGAGCATGCTGCACACGTGATACCACACACACAACCCATGAGTGCTGGGTTCCCAGATGGCCATGGCTGAACTCTGAGCTGTGCTTGGATAGTTATGAATGTATTGTGTGTCTGTAGCTGGCTTGTCTAGTCCTTCAATGACAGGCTTGACATTAATATGAACGGGTGAAAAATACTCTACTTCTGCCTATGATTAGAATCTCCTACAACCCAACACAAATACTATGGTGATTAATTAATGTTTCAAAATTATTTTGGAAATGTGAAGGGCCATGGCAGATGTTACTGACTTACTAAGGCAGCATTTTCAGTGGCATCACATCTAAGTCTTCTATCTTCAGGTGTAAAGCAGGTGGTAGCACCCAACTCTCAGTGCATTTCTGCTTTTCAGGGTTGCTTGCAAGAGGTTTGAGCTGGCACATACTGATGACCAGTGCTATCCAAACACTGTGTACATCATGCTTTCTATTTGGGATCCATGATCAGGATACTATGAAAGAAAAAACAATGTTTTATGACAAGAATATTGAATTCTTATTAGATCAAAGATAAAATTATAGAAATGTTCATTTAGCTGAAAGGATCATTCCGGATGCCAGGATCATTCTCTGATCCCCATGTGCCATGGAGGGAGTGCCCAGTGACATAAGCTATGGGAAGTGGCTGTCAAGAGCTCTGAAGGAAAAATTTATACCACTTGAAAGGATGAGTTGTTGAGATATGAAAGGCAAAAGACGTCTTTGGTTTTATCACACTGGACAGGAAAACTTGGGGTGTCAAGATGATTTCTTTGCCTTTTTTCTATTTAGCACTCAGGTTTCATCTCCTCCATTTACTGTCATTCATTCAATGGCATCATCACAAGATCTTCAAAAATTAAAAATGACCGACAGAAAAGCAAAAAGTTGTATAGCTACACTGCCACAACTTTTTTTCTGTTAGTCTTTTTTACCTGCAGAAACTCATGAGTGGTGAGGACAAGAAAGGCAAGGATCAAGTTCACCTCAGCCTAACTTATCTGAGAACCTCAAGACAGGGTCCAGCACCGAGACTAAAGCTATTATTCCTCAGCTTTCCTGGTACCCTAGATAACAGAGCCTAGCAACACCCTCTAGATGACAATGTCCCTCAAAATTTGCTTCTCTTACCACTTGTATAGAAGGGCACAAAGATCCTGACAGCAGTCACTGCTCCCTTGCTTTCCATGACAGTTTCCAGCAAAGGAAGTTTTACCATTTATTTGAATTGACTAATGTCTCCAGGTTATTTCTTCTTTTTAAAAATTTTTCTTTGACATCGGTGGCATGCTCTCTGTGATGATTTGAATCCTCAGGTGTGGCTTTTCTGAGCATAACCAGATGAAATTGATTCTCTGTAGTCTGAGTTTAGGACTATGCATTTTAATGGTAACTGTGAAGTCAAGCTTTGTTCTAAATTCAAATTTAACTCTGTCTACAAAAGCTGATATTAATTCAGCTAGACCTGAAAAAGGATGTTGCGGGAAAAAATGTCTGGAAAATAGCCCTGGCAGGTCTGTAAATGGTTAAAAAATTCTGAATCACTTTCATTTAATTAATTCTTGAAATTTTTTGTTGCACACACACTTCTAGTTGCAAAAGCTTGCATGCCAGCTGGATTTTTCAAACAACCATGCCTCTATTTATAATGACACTTAGCAACTCTAAGTAATATATTATGTTTAAACTCTAAAAAATAGACAGAAACCCAGGGTATCAAAGCCAAGTGAAGATGCCAAAATATTTTTGTTATTGCTACTGACATAACTGATACTGCTGTATAAATAACCTTTTTTATGATGTGTTAACTTCTTTGTGTGACATCTTTCATTGGAGGATGTTCATCGCTGCCTTCTATCTTTTACTGTAAGAACAGAGTTGTAAAATAACCACTCCCTGTTTGGATACCAATTCCTTTCGTAATTCCAACGACATAGCTGGATTTTCTTCCTGGAATAGAATAGAATCATTTAGGTTGGAGAAGACTTCCAAGATCATTGAGTTCAACCATCAACCCAGCACTTTGAAGTGCACCAGTAAACCATGTCCCTAAGCACCACATCCACATGTCTTTTAAATACTTCCAGAGATGGCAACACCTCCCACTTCCCTGGGCAGCCTGCTCCTTGGCTTGACAGCCTTTTTTTGAGAAGAAATGTCCCATAAAATGCGACCTAAGCCTCCCCTGGTGCAACCTGAGGATGTTTGCCCTCAGTCTGTCACTTGTTACTCAGGAGAAGAAACAGACCCCCACCTTCTTACAATCTCCTTTCAGGTAGTCATAGAGAGTCATAAGGTTACTCTTGATGCTCCTTTTTTCCAGGCTAAACAACCCCAGTTCCTGCAGCTGTTCCACATAATATTTGTGCTCAAGACCCTTCACCAGCTCTGATGCCCTTCATAGATTCACAGAATCAAGGTTGGACATTACCTCCAAGGTCATGGAGTTCAACTTTTGACCA
>VWYP01008594.1:0-65738 GCA_013400435.1 Pycnonotus jocosus | reverse complement strand
TTTTTTTTTTTTTTTTGATATTTCCAGAGAATATAGCATTAGGATATTAATATAAACCACTAAGAAGTGATATAATGTCTATAATAACAGAAAAAAACCAAAAGAATAATGTTGGGGTAATGTTAAAATACTTTTGATGAACTTTGTCTTCTTTTTAAAAGCAAAAGCAGAACACAATGTGTAAGGCAAATTTTATTAAAGTCTATGGAACAACAAGAGTAATACGCACTATATCATTTTGACAGGTCCTGTAAGACCAAGAAAAATCTAAACAAAAAATATTTAAAGATGGTCTGTAGGGATTCAGAAGTGTTTGTAGTATTACACTTTGAAAATGCAGTTCCTTGAAGAACACAGCAGATCTTATTTTTTCCTCAGTACCAAATATATAAGCCACGTTACCTCATACTACTCTGTTTAACACATATATACATTAAATATACATAAACTCAACTTATTTAGTCTACAATATAGAATCTAAAGTTGTGTGGGAGTTGAGATCTTCATTAAGGTCATCCAGTCAAGGACCTTTGCATGGCAGAAGGAGATAATTTGTGAAGGCATAAGCAATTATCCTGGGGTGACAACCACTACAGCAATGAACAAGAGCAGTAGGAGACACAAACCTGATAGAAACAGCATAATTGAGATGATACCAAGTCAGAACAAATAAGTGAAACTATTTTTAATGTATATAATGTTATAATGCTCAGTGAAGGTAAGAGCTCTCCTTTAGTTACCTGAAGCTGCAATTCCCTCTAAGTAAAGACTTTACAAAACAGCTGTTGTACTTGCCCACAGACAAGGTGTCCTGATAGGAATTGCAGGTCACTTGCATCCTATTGGTGTGTACTTTTCTGGAGCAGCTTACATTTCAAATATACAAAATTCAAAGATGAATCTGGGAATAATTTTCTGAGTGGCAATGGTAACATGGACAGAAAAGATATCAACTCCGTTTCACTTCTGTCAGCAGAAATGACAGAAGCCTGCGAAGCTGGAGTACAGGAAGGATGATGTAGGGAGGAATGGAAATGGATGACATCTCTGTGTGTTTAGTTCTATTAAAAGTTGCTGAATTTAATTTTCTCTTCCTTCCTATGTGTCCAAGACTTTTAGGTTGTATCAGGCTAAATACACACACAATTTTACATGCCTTAGCAATCATTTATTAAATTGAGTCACGTAACTGTGTGTCTGCAGGCTCTCTTATGCTGTTAGTGTGCATAATTGCAAGACTAACATTTAAGTTTAATGGTGTTAGAGAAGAGTCAGAGGTTACAACTGCTTCACAAATAGTAAGGCAATAATATATTTTTTATTACAACTGTTACAAAATCCATTGCATTTTTTGCCTTTTTTAATTAAGACTGTCATAGCAATCTACTCTTTGAACTTGCTTGCCTTTACTTATTCAAAGTGAAGAGAAAAAAAATTATCTCATTTGGGGATTTTTCTTTAATTCTCCACTGTATCTTGGTTGCAAAAGACCTGCTGCTGCAGACCTGCAGGTTGGGGAGAAGCCCTCATGAGCCCTCCCTTAACCTTGGCAGCAAAAAGGACTGAAGCAGAATAGGCTATAGTAAAAAGGACAGGGACAGGAGACCTAAGAAAGTGGTTTCCCCCCTCTATTTGGCATTTGTAAGAATCTATCTAGAAACTGTGTCTGGTTTTGTACCCTCCTCTATAAAAAAGCCATAAACCAACTCAATGGATATCAGGACAGGAGCTGGAGCATTTGCCCTGTGAGGAGAGGCTGGGGACAGGTAAGCTTGTACAGCCTGGAGCAGAGATGGCTTTGGGGTGACCAACAGGAACCCAAGTGCCTGTGGGAGGTTCTAGCGGAGATGGATCCTGCACTTTTCACAATGAGAGGTGAGAGGGTGAAATAAAGTGGACAGAGACAAAATAAAATCACACATGGGCGTTTCTGGATTTAGATAGTAATTTCTTCCCAGTGAGAAAGATCCAGCAGTGACAGAGCTGGGACAAAAATCCTGTGGAGTTACTATCACTGAAGGTTGTGAAGACCTGACTGGATAAAATGCCCTGAGTAATCTGTTTTGTCCCTGGAGCTGCTCCTGCTCTGAGCAGGGTTGGATTGGACACTCCTTGAGGTCTCTCTCAGGATGCTTTAACAATGCCATGATCTTGTGATTCTCTGACGATATTTAACTCGACTGCTCGCAGCACCAGTCATGCTTTTAAACCAAATCTACTTTCTGCTCACATTAATTTACAGCCATTGATAAAATTACACATGAGCATTTCTTAAGCAGTTATTCTAAGCTTTATTTCAAATAATCAAGTTCTTAAGGGTGGTGGAGAAAATAATTATTCTATTTTCTATAGGGACCGGGGGAATTTTTTTTCTTAAACATAGTCTGATATGTCTTCTGATATTACCAAGGTTTACCCTCATTTACATCAGTAGGTCATCCTTTCATGACCTGAAAAAGGAAGATCAAGTGCAAAATTGCTTTGAATACAAAATAATTTGTAGAAACAGCTGTCTGGATTCAATGTTTTTGAATTTTTATTTTCTCCTTAAGTAAAAAATAAATCTGTATGGAGCAGACAATACTTCCACTAGTGGTGGCCACATGGGTTTTGCTGCTGCAGTGAGATAAGACAGCAGAGTACCAGAACAAGCAGGTGGAGTGAACAAAACCACAGGTGCTCACTTTGTCACCTCAGCTTTTATTAAAATAACATAGCATTGGATATTTTAATCCCAGGACAAGAGAACAACTGGCACAGCAAATCAAGATCAGAAATCACGCAGGTGTGTGTTCTGTGGACTCAGCTTTTTGAACAGTACTAGTGGTTTGTAGGTTGACATGGAAAAGACAACAGATAATCTATTTTCAGAAAATTCTACTTTATCTTTTATGAAGTGGTGATGTAAAGAAAAGGATAGAGCCACTGGCATGTTTTGATTAAAAAAAAATAGGCAGGCAGTATTCTGGATTTGAAGAGAAGACAAAGCTCCCTGTGAATAAGATGAATAGTTTAAAATTTCCTGAATTTCTGGTTCAGATTCAAGTATGGAAATTGATCCTCCTATTCGTCCAGACAGCCTATACATGAGACACAGATTGTTCTCAGGACTGGTTCTCTCAGGTTTGCTGATCAAATCTTCTCTAGCTAATTAATTGAGAATTCTTCAGGCAGAGGAGAGAAAATAAGCAAGCTTCTTGGTAATGGCATTAATGTGCAAATGCAGGAATCTAGACTCTTTTCAAAACCAGCTCATTCAAGAGACTCTCAAGAATTTATTTGTGTTTTTGTTCTTTCACCTAATTTTCTTCATAGAAATTAACAGTTTAAGAGCAAAATGTAGCACTTCTGTATTTTCCTTGCAAGCTTCCTGATGATGGGAAGTCTATTTTTCTGTACAGACTGAGTGGCGGGTTTTGAGCATGCCATAGGTGGTTTTGGGGTTTACCTTAATGTTTCTTTCTGCTTCCTTGTTGCAAACCCTTTAGCACATCTAATCCTCTTTCCTCTATCTCCAGCTAAAACCAGACATTCTATATTTTGAAACTCCAAGGTAAAACTGTTACTTGAAGGTGGCTTATAAAGCATTCAGAAGGTGTTTTGGGTAAAAACATTTTGCTGGTGAAGAAACAGTCTTCAAATTTATCTCTTTCTTCCCCAGGCACTAGTATCCCCTCTTATGCTGAACACCGTTTTCTTGATAATTAAATAATATACATTTAGAAATATAATTGTTCTGTAGATTGTTAAGTTGCCTTACATGTAATTGGAAGATAATGCATGCAGTACATTGAAACAAGTGCTGGAAGTCTTCACATATTTTATGCAAATTAAGGCAGTCAGTGTTTGAAAAGACTTTTAATAATTAAAATTTTTAAAATTTAAAACTTTAAAGTACTATTTTTCCCTGCTTCAAACAGTGGTTAACACTGATTTGATACTAATAGCATAATTTATCATGCTCTGCAGGTAGAATGGTATCAAACCCACGGAAGGATTTTCATGCTCTCTGCAACCAAACAGCCAAAAACTGTTAGAGAAGGAAACAAGATCTCCTTTGTGTGCAACTTAGCATAGTCATTAATGACGGTTCAGATTAAAAGTGTGTTTAGTTCCAATATCAGTCTAGCTATTTATGCAAATATCACCACATGCCCCTCTTTGGTCAGAAGTGGTCAGTAACTTTGCTGCGACCTATTCCATCTGAAATCTAGTACTGATCAGAGACCTAACAGCTTGTCACATCATCACAGTGTATTTCAAGTTTTAAATTCTGAAAAGTAATCAAACATTACTTTTAGTAATGTTTGATAGTTATAACTTGACAATAATAACAACTGTATAGCATAGAGAAATGGAAAGAGCTGACTAGCTGCCTAGAAGGCACATAAAATCTGTATTTCAGAATAATTTGTATAAATATTATAAAGGTGTGGTTTCAGTTACTTATGTCCAGATCTGAAAACCCTGCGCAGTTATCATTCTCAATTGCATTAGGCAGTTGGTCTGCTCTCCTGCTGTCTACAGATTTTGGGGTGATAAACTCCTGACAGAACTTATTTGTTCTGAATTTGTGAAATGCCCAGCACAACAGGCTCCTAGGAACTGCTGTATTATTGACAATATTAAACCCTCCTGGTATTTTATGTCAGTGGATGCATAAGGTTGGATGACTTCGGCTGGATTTTCTTTTCCTTACTTCTATTGCCTACGAGAAATTAAACTCTCAAAGCAGCACTTCTCCAGGACGTTAATGTACTTAGGTAAAGCATTTGACCTCGGGACTTGAAGCATATTTTTTATTCTTGTTTGTGTGTCTCTGGAGGGTGTTCAGCAGTTACCCAGAAGCACAATGTCTGATTTTTCTTGATGTATTTTGCCACTTTCTTTGATGTGCTTCAAAACATTAGCAGCAATATGTGACTGATATGACTTCATATGAAGGTTTGCAAAAGATAAGCAACAATAAATCCAAATAACTCTTTCAGCTTGTGATGGACTTGTGATTTAAAAATAAAACAACGTTTAGCAAAGTTTAAAAATGGACCACTATTCTTACATAGAATTCAATATAACAGGGAACACACACTATGAAATGCAACTTCAAAATTGTGACTGTGACATAGGTAATATATGGCACAATCAGCTGCTTTTTCTGACTTGGGCATGTGTAATGCATAAGTGACTGTCATTTTCCAATAACTTTTCCTTTACGTTCATCATATTTGAACTATATCTTTGAAATTATGCTGCTGAATATAAGCATGATCATCAACTGGCACTGAATTTTTAAACAATCATATATTTTTCTGCTGTCTTGCAGTAATCTCATTCTTATTTTAAAGTCTTAAACCAAAATTGTTTTAGTGTGGTTATTTAGTAACAGATAGACCTTAAGGACATTTGAAAACCCTGTAAACAGAAACCTTTTGACTATATTTTTGCCAGTTTACACCTACATTTGATTGGGAGGTTCTTACAGGAAAATTCTGCATAAATTTTGTTTGAAGAGTCACTGATACAGCCTGCCATATTTTGGTAAAGTTAGGATTTTATTATACGGTCCTTAACAAAACTCCAGGTTATGATTGGAGCATCTAGCCCTTCTCCTTCTCCATTGCCTCCCTACCTCCTCCAGGAATCAAAATTCCAAGGACTATACACCAACAATGATTCAGTGATCAATGACCATGCCAGTGAAATGTAGCTGCCCTACACCAGCTTTTCCTCGTTAGAAAAGATGGAGCAATCAGGCTGTAAATCACCAGAACAGCAGTTTTGTCTGTCAAGAATCTGTGAGCTCCAAGCAGGGGCTTTTCAAGCATTCACCTGACAGGAAGCCTGGAAAGCTGTGAAAGGGCAGGGACGGTGCCCATCAATCCCAAGAGTCAGCCTGAGATGTCTGTGCCAGACAGCTGTGAGACAAACACTCCTTGCCTGAATGCCGAGAGACCTTGACACATTCCCACAGGAAGGAGAAGTTAAAATAACGAGCAATGCATTAGGAAAATAATAAACATGCTAATTTATTTTATTTCCTTTAAATAAAGCATCATCACATTCAGCAATTCTGCGCAAAGCCTATTTGGTTGTAGCTGTACACTTTTAACTCTTCTTTTGTTCCATTAAACCAAAGATATCTTTCAAGCAATGTTCAGAGAAAAAAGCCTGCTTGGTCTTTGCTGCAAATCCCAGGAAGTAGTGCAGCAATTGTATTGAGGAATACAGGGAGTTAAACAGAAATTCTTCCTTTTAAAAGTATTGAGCTTGAAGTATGGCATGAGTTGCCTTTACAGACCCAAGAGACTTGAAACTCCAAGATTCAGTGTCTGGATCATCTGCTAATAGTCTACTGATCAGATGGAAAGTGTTTTATCCCAGGATGTAATTAGCAAAATGACAATGCTAAGGCAATTTCTAGATCAACTGAGCTTACTGGAGTTACTCCAGATTTAAAAAGTTTTACTGTAAAATGGAATTTAGCCATTAATGTACATCTAATGCTGTGAACCTAAATTAATGCAGGTTTTCTCAGTTAAGCTTTTACTTGAAAAGATAAAAAATAAATAAAGTTAATATAATAATATTTTTCTATCAGTTCTTCCAGAATATATATTCTCCCAGGTTCTGTCTTCATTACAGTCTGTGCTGTATAGATTTTCAGATATATCAGAACAAAGCACAGGAATCAAGAAAAAAATCACTTGCCCATAAAAAAGAAACATAAACTAGTTTTGAATGCACATCATGCTTTTTCATCTTTGACAGCAGCAGTATTTCAGAAGATACCAGATATGAGGTATTTATGGCAGGTGCATTACTACTTAGAAACTAATCTCACACACATGGCTGTTAACGTGAAATATGGATTTTAATAATCCAGCTTGGTGAGATATGTGAGCCTGCCCGGTGGGGATGTGATTAGCCACAGTCTGCAAGATTAATTGAGATACACAGTGTAAGATTACACTTAGTGAACTCCAAGCCAGTCTGATTATGCAAGGGACCACTCAGTTAAGGCTGAATCTCTAGGGATATGAAAACAGATAAATCATAGACTCTAGTATGACAAGAGAGTCAGAATGGAGACTGTTTAAGTCAGTGAGCACAATGAACAGATCATCAAAGTAAAATATTAGGATATTTTTAAGCAGAAAAAAAATAACTCCAGGAACAAAAAAAAAAAATCCCATGTAGTTGAAACAGAGCAAAAACACATATAAGGAATGAGATTTTAAATGTCTGCCATCATCATTGTTTGGAATTGATGGTACAAAATTTACTTTTTTTCTTTAAACATGGCAATACTCATTCAGGAGCATACTGTTCATAAATGGTAATTTTCTTTTCAGTTTACAGTTGAATTTGAAATTGCATCAAGATCACTAACATGTCAGATACCAGTTTGAAAGATTACATAACTTCAGAATGACACTGTCATGAAAACTTTAAGCAGTTTTAAAACAGTATCATTTAATACAGTTCCATAATGGATGTATCTTCCAACTTACTGCATTGCTGAACACACCAGCTTTAAACAGAGAAGCAGAAAGGGAGGTACCTGCAGAAATCAGTGCACCCTGGGCTTAATGCCTTCTTCTACAGGCTGTTAGTTATTTGGATAATTTATCCATTCACTCCTTGCCTCACTTTTTGTGTCGGTAAACACATTTTTACCCAACAGAGGTACTGAAGTGTGTTCAGACCTACTGTTTTACTTTCAAACCCATATGAATACCAAATGCAGAGAGTACCTTCAGAGGAAACACATTCTTACATCTGGTAATTATTTTAGATGACCAAAGTCCTGAACCAAACATTTTGAATAACATATGCAAAAATGTAGATTTTCTTTTCATGACTTTTTTTATTTTTGTACTTGGTACATGAGCTGCTAGCTGCAAAACTAGCAACATCTGAAGTCAGGTAACAGGCATTTTTGCTCATTCCCTTTAGCCAAAGTGAGATTTGGCATTCTTCTACAACAGAAATGAAGTAAACATGCACAAGAATACCAGAGTAAGGCAGTGTGGATTGTATTTCATTCATTTATTTTGACAGGTGTGGTTTAGCTTAAATTATTAATAAGAATACTTTGCACTTACTAGCAAATGTTGTGTCTTAAATCTAAAAATGCTCAGCTTTTAGTACAGTGGAGATCAGTCAACAACTTTGCTACTAGAGGATTTTCTGGAATGAAAAACTTGTATGTGTGTGTGTGTACATATCCCAGTGAAACGCTAGAGCAGTATAATGCGGAGCAAATGAACACTGAATTCACTTTGGCTCACCAACATTATTATGCTGACCATAGATTTACCAATCCTGTCCTGTGTCACAGTCTGACATTCAGTGCCACAGCACTGGCTCCAGGGCCACTGTATTGGTCCTGCCTTGCTTGAGCAAGTCCTGCCTGCTGAAGCTCTCCAGAATGCTTTCTCTTCACTGAAGGTCACTAAAGAAATATATAATGATATAAGCAAAAGAGGAGAAGCAATAGCCACAGATAATGCTGGGGAAAGGATGGAGGAGAATGATCCAATTTCAGCCCTTCTCACTCGATTTTCAGTTGAATAGCCATCAGGAGTGAAAAATAGAAACCTGGAACACCCAGAAGGGGTTGTACACTAACACATAATGCAGAAGGACCTCGTAGTCAAATAACACTCAACTATACCAGTTTTGGTATTAGTAGGTTTTAGTATTCACAATATATTATGTCATAGAATCATAGAATCTCTCAGGTTGGAAGGGACCCATAAGGATTATCAAGTACAACTCCACATCCTTCAGGGATTCTGCTAGTGCCATGGATTTTTCAGCAAAAGTGTTTATTAGTTTTTATGATATACAGGAATTTGTATTATTCAGGGGAAGGAAAAAACCAAGCAACTGCTCTAAAATATATTAGAAATATATATTGACTGTGGGTTTTAATGCAACTGAGAAAAAAGTATAAATGTGCAATAGAATCAGTGTAGAAACTTTAATATTAATACAATGGTGAAAAACTCCATTCAGCCCTATATTAAATCCCATTACACAAAACACTGATGCTCTTGATCTTTGACAGCAAAGTATTCCGTATACATGTGCATACTCTATGATTAAATTTTCATATCTGTCTGCCTGTTCTTACTGAATTTGCAGAAGGTTTGGAAACTGTAGACTTTCAATTAAAGAGGATGAAGCCTTTGAAGAGAGCCACTCTGGTGGTGCCCAGTGATAGAGGCAATGTGTAATGTGTACAGAGGTTTCCTTTTGAGCATCAGGAAACATTTTTCAACCATTTTTTTCACTGTGAGGGTGGCTGACCACTCCACAGGTAACCCAGGGAGATGGTAGAATCTCCCAGCTTGGGGATATTCCAAGCCTCCTGTATATGGTCCTGGGCAACCAGTTCCAGATGGTCCTACAGCAACAGAAGATAAAATATCCAGTGTTTTATATCTTGAGTGAAATTGAATTTGTATTGTGTCTGCGTTTTGAAATTTTTTGCTGCAGTAGAACGATGAATGCTATGTTAGAAAGTAGTTTACTTGGAAATAATCATGCAATTAATGAGATAAATTATGTGTTCTGGATAGCCTAGTTAGGAATTTTATTTTCCATTAACACAGACACTGATCTAAAGAAACATTAAGAACTCCTTAATAGTATCCAGGTAGTCTTTCACTGCTTAGTATGTGAAAAATGACGCCAGACAACTACCATAATATATGTTAAACTCTTTAAAAAGAAATAATTAAATATTTTCTCCCTTAATAATTTTTAAAATTATATTTCCTCTTTCCATGCAGATGAAATGTATGCAGATATCTGCATAAATTTTCAAAAATAAAATTCAGAAATATTCTGATGTATGACAGCTCTCCCAAGAGTCTTTGGCTTATTTGTATTTTTCCACGTATGTCAAATCTACATCTTGAGCTCTTAGGGATGCCTATGACAAAACCACTATCCTTGAAACTATCTGAGCATAAAACCAGTTTACAAAGTGAAAATAAGCCTATGCAAACACAACCACTTTGTGATTTGAATAATGAAGATGATGTTGCCCATGAAATAACATTCCTGGAAGCATGATAGAGGTGCCTTCCCAAATATGGCTTTTTGCTATAAAAATTTTGCATCAAATAATCCTGCAATAGTGGCAAAAAAAAATACCTGGTTTATTTTCCTTTTATATATAAATCAAAGCTTTTCTCCCACCCATTTTAAAACTGTATAAAATTACAAGTTCTAGTCTCTCCTTTCTTTAGGATAAAAATGAAATTTAATGATAGAAAAGAAATCTCTTTAACTATGTAATACAAAAAGTGCATCATCACACGGACATATATAAACACACATGCATTTTAAATTTTAGAGAAAGTATATTGAAAATAATATAATTGTTTGGAATAGAGGTGACATTCCAGGTTTAATATGCTTTGAAAAGTCAATCTAATAAATGCTTTGAGGTATATTTATTTGAAATCCTGGTGTTCTACATAGTACCTTGACAGTAACTCTGATCAAGGCACACGGAGTTTATAAAGCCATTATATCTAAGTTATGCTTTCTCTTATGTGTAATTACAATTCAATTAATGGAGCCAAATATTTAATTATACTATGAGATTAATTAAATCTATGTATTAATTAAATCTATGTTAAAAATGTATTTAGTATAATAGGTATACAATAAGAAAGACTTCCTCTTTATTAACTTTGGGCTGTTTTATTCCTAGAATGGGTTCATTTTCACTCCATCTTTTATGGAGAAAATTTTTGCTTCTGCTTGGCCACTTGGTGTTTTCAGTATGCTTAAAAATACACTAAAAAACTATTTTCTCGTAGGAGACATAAAAGTTGGAACTCTAACTGCATTGTAAATAACAGAAAAATGATGTTTCTGCTAATTTTGAATGAACTTTTTATGTTCATGTACATTCCCTGGTAAAACAGTAAATTAAATACGAAATATTACTAAAATACACTGCATGTTGAGTGGAATCAGTCTTAAAGATTATTCAGAACAAACCTGTGATTTGCACCTTTCATTAGCAGTGAGTACACTGAAATCTCGACACAGTTATGGCACTCCAGATGTGATTAAGGCAACAAAAGAACTGATACACAGCTGCTCAGGGCTAGAACACCATGAGTGATGACATGTATAAAAGCAGTAATAGTTTGGGTCATACTGAACGAAGATTCAATCTGAGCAGTTTCTTGCTTGCATTATTCCTGTCAGAGAATTACATACAAGGAACTGTAAAGCCGCCTTTTAGATTGCAAACAATATATGGATGTACATCAAAAGAAGATGTTTAAGAAATCAGAAAAAAAAAAGGCTACAGGGAAACTTTATGATCCACCTAGTCTAGTCCTCCACCCCTGCAGCCAGTTCGTCTGCTTCTAACCATTCCTGACAGCTCTTGAGAGTGTTTGGCACCAACGCATATTCCACAATGTTTCACTGGAATTTTTCTAGGCTGAGCCATTATTCTGGAAGCAAAAGTTTAGTTCCAACCTGGAAAACAGTGTTTGTACTCACACATGGTAGTTTAGGGACTGTCTGCCACAGTGACTCACACTATCATGGCTGGCCTTTGGTCACTCTGAAAGAATTTCTGAAGGACTGCTGCACCTCCACACCCATCTACTTTACTAGAGGAATGGCCACCCTGGGAAAGGGCAATTCAATAGGGGCCCTAAATGCAGACGTATGAGACAGATATGAATGAATACAACTGAGACAAACATGCATGCTGCTCCCTTTCTGATTATTTGCAGATTTTTTTAGTTGCTGTATCCAGAAAGCTTTCTTTTCTCATTTGAATGAATAAATATATTAAATATTAAAGATTTTACATCGCAATTTGTTATTGCTTTTCCTGTCTGCTGAACTGAAATGTATCATTTTCTTTGTTCCTTCTCTTAATGCTTATAAAATATGGAATTACTTTTTGCAGTTGCTATTCCTTACTAGTTTTTCATGATTTTATGTGATATTCTTATTGATTCTCCTGATGTATACAGTTTTATACATATTCTACAGTAGTATGCCTATTTCCACATTCTGGAGTCTTTGTGTTTGAGATCAATGAAGAAAAGCTCATGGGCCCGCAAGCTGGTTTAACTGCACATCCTATGAGTTCTTTGCATAAGAAAAATTTTGGTTTTGTTTTGCTTCACTGCTTAAGTCCTTCAGATTTTCTTCTCTTAAGCCCTGGACTCTGGATTTTTTGAAGGATGCCGCAGTGATGTTCAGTGTCATTACTCTGTTCCGTTTTTCCATAACAGTCATTGTCTCTTGCTTCTAACAGCCCTACAACTGGTCACAAAAAAAACCCCTCATTAAGCTTCCTGGTAGATCTCTCTAACAAAAGTCCATCTAAATTAAATGCTTTATTATATCTATTTTAATTTTGATAGCCTTATTCAACATATACGTTTCCCTGCATGCTTTATAGACCTGATAACATCAGCATGCAGTTTTGACATATAGGGCAACACTTTATCTCCATTTCCTCTATGTGTCTCTACTGCAAAAAAAAAATCTGTGTCAATAATACTGGCAAGAGAATTATCACAAGTCTCTGTCATGCCAATCAAGTCACAATTAAGTTTGTTATGTTACTATATTAAGACTATCAGCTTCTGGTTTATTCTCTGTATTTATGGCAGATGTATACACACATGCACACATGCACACAGCTTCTTCCAAACCCTGTGTGTGCACTGGATGAAATTTCCTTGAAACTATGGGAGTTTTTGAGCTTTCTGGATTAAGTTAAAAGAGGGGAAAACAGTTGAATTAAAGTAACAAGCTATAGAAAATTATGACACTGCAAGTATTTCCTTTGAAATATGCCTTGCTCCTGAGGGTTCAATGAATATATAATACTTGCTTCAGGTGCTTCTTATAGCACAAAATAATAAGGCTGAAAAAGAAGTGTGGTCTTACATACCAGCAAAAATTTAAAGATTAATGAAAAAAACCTCTTAATAGAATCAGTGCAGTTGTGGATGAAAAACAGGAAAAGCAGTAGAATAATGAGGATGTTCTGCATACAACTTGAACCTACAAGACTTAGAAATGAAATAGTTTTAACTTGTGCCTCAGTTAGGTTTGTGAAACAAATCTGCAGAAGACAAAAGTTAAGGTAACTGCACATACAATACTTGGTCATTGGCTAATACAACTTTTATAAGGGAGCTAAATTAAACTAAAAAAAAGAGAAATAAAAAGTATACAAGTCAGTTCACTAGAATTTGATTTCCTGCTGGTTACTGATATAGGTTATAATTTCAGTGATGGGAGAACCTGTCAGTATATTCTGTCAGAATCACTTTATGAAAATGCATATATTTATATATTTACATTTATATATTAAAACATATTTATATATTATCTATGTATCTATGTATCTATGTATATATTTATATATTTAAATTCATAACTCTATATATTTATATATTAGCAGTGGAACATAGAGAAAAAATAAAAAGGTGGGAGGAATTTATGGTTTAGGTGTCCCAGGTGTGCACAGTCCTGCAGCCCTCACCTTGGTCAGTTGTGTCTCTGGCACAGCAGCAATGCAGTTCCCACCTGGTGCAGAGTTCTGCCAAGGGGAGAGGCACAAACTGCTGCAGTGAGCTCATTTCTGCTGGATTCTGGTCATCTAAATGGAGAGTTAATGACATGATGGACTGCCATGGGACAGGAAGGACAGGCAGATTGCTCATTCTCATCTAAGGGAGTTTCCCAGGGACACACAGTGCAGGGAGCCATGAGCTCCTTTCCATTCAGCAAATGTCAGTTCAGACTTATAAATTGATGGACCTGGCTGGGATTAAAGAAAAAAAAAAAAAAAGAAAATTGACTTTTCCCCAAGAGCAGGACATTTTTGGGAATCCACAAATTATGGACTTTGAGATGTCATAGAGGAGAAACAAATGAGGAAAGATTCAGGGGACAGATTTGAGGATTTCTATAGATGCTTCTACTTCCTCAGAGATAGCAGCTTCATAGAGAAATAAAATGTTAAAGGGATTGATCTAGATTATAATATTTTCTACCTTATTTTTTTTTAAGCAGGTTACTTGAACTCAGTTTAAAGGAAGACTAATGCACAGTTGGAGGTATCCTACTTATTATAAATGAGATCATTTAGGAGATAATTATTTGCCTGGACTGCCTGACAGCAATGTGTTGAAATGGTTTAATGATGATGCACTTTAGTTAAATATGTCTGTTCCTTAAGGATAATTTTCACTCTATAAAGGTTTTGGGTTTTTTGGTAAGGAGAAAAAAAGGGAAAGAAAAATATTTAACCAGAAAATAATTTTCATTTTTTACTAAATAAATGAGTTTTTGAAAAGTGTTCATAGACCTTGCTTTAGATATTAATCAAACCTAATAATAATTAAGGTTTGTAAGTAACTGAAATATCTTCTGTTGATGTTTTGAGCTTCATGAAGTGCATGTTACTATGGTCTCTAATACAACCATTTTTTAATTCACAGTTTGTGTGAACATGTGTATTTTTTCAGCTTGTTGGAAATTCACACGTTGCAAAAAAGTCTGATATAAATGTAGGTGGTGTAATGAGAAACCACACAGGTAAAAATCACAAGAAAGATATCTAACTTAAAGAGGAAAAAAGAAAAAGAAATTCAGTCAAACAAATTTGATATAAGTGCCTGAAAGTCCAGAGCAACAAATCATCAGCAATTTTACATTGCCAAGGTCAGGTAGTAACAGCATCAATGGTTTTAAACAGGAGTGTAGATTCAGACTATGTATAAGGAAGAAATTTTTATGATGAGTGTGCAAGGCACTGAAATAGGTTGCCCTGAGAAGCTGTGGGTGTCCCACCTCTGCAATTGTTGAAGGCCAGGCTTGAATGGATGGGGCCATGAGCACCGTAGTCTAGTGAAAGGTTCCATGCCTGTATATATGATCTACATGTATCTTTCAGTTTAAAGCCATTACCCCTTGTCCTATCACTGCATGCTGTTGTAAATGTCTTTGTCCATCTTTCTTGTGGTCCCCTTTAGGTACTGGAAGGCTGCTGGGTGGTATGCCACGAGCCCTCTCTTCTCTCTCTGATTAACAAACCCAGCTCTCAGCCTGTCTTCACAGGAGAGATGCTCCAGCCTTCTGATCATCTTCATGGCCTCTTTCTCATCTTGAGAGCTCCAGAGCTGGATGCAGCACTCTAGCTAGGGTCCCACAAGAATGAAGCAGAAGAGTAAAGTCACCTCCCTTGACCTGCTGGCCACACTTCTTTCATGCAGCCCCGGACACAGTTGGCTTTCTGGGCTGCAAGTACACATGTTTGGATTATGTCAAGCTTCTTGTCCACCATTAAGCTCAAGCACTTCTCCACAGGCCTGCCCTCAATCCATTTTCTACACAATCTGTATTGTGTTTGGGATTAGCCTACCCAGATGCCGGACCTTGACCCTGTGGAGCTTCATGAGACTCATACACACCCCACTCTCAAACCTGTCCAGGCCCCTCTGGATGGCATTCCTTCCCTCCAGCACATCAACTGAACCATGGAGATTGGAGTCATCATCAAAAGTGAGAGTGTACTCAATCCCACTGTCCATGTTACTGGCATGGGGATTGTTCTTTGCAGTTTTACTCCCCTTGCATCTCAATTTTCTCCCTACAGTAACTGTTGCTATCTGCTAGATCAATATTTTGGACCACTGCATTAGCATTTACATGCATTATATGTTCTACTTCAACCTTGAAAATTAAAAGAGAATCCTTATCTTAAATCCCAAACACTAAGTTTAGGCAAACATAGTACTGTAAATCATAGGGACATCAAACTTAATGGGGGAAAGGTGCATTCTTTATTTATTGAGCACTGTTTTGTATGAAAATATAATGGCTATATACTTGGATATATATATATATGCTAATACTTAGAGAGCAAGAGAGAATAATTCACAGAGCCAAAACTGGGATATACATACAAGCAGCTACTTCTTAATGCAAAGGTCTGGCTAGGCCAATAAGATATCTGTGCAAACATTAATTAAGGGACTAGATGTCCTTAGAGAACACTTTTTGTGAAACAACTGAAAACTTACTGCTGTCAATAAATTCTAGTTTAGACTGATGAGATATTTAAGTGTTAGAGGCTTATTCAATATCACATGTGAAAGAGCATCTAATCAGCATTTAACAAGCCTGGTAATACATTATTTGGGTTTCTCGTTATCATTTTAATTATTTACTGCAATTGCACTGTACAGCTTCATTACAAAATTACAGACAATCTTAACCATTTTTCATTTCAAGTCTATTTTATTTGATGTCACCAAAACATCCTTTTTGGTAGTAGACATACTGGATTTAGCTTGATTTTTCAAATGTCATGAAAATAGCAAAGTCTAAGGAATAAGAGGAATATATACCATAATTATATATTATAATTATATATCTGAAAATAGCTTTAAGATGAATGCACCCTGAAATGAGTTCATTGTCAAGTGACACATTTTTACATTAGCCTTCCATAAGCACCAATCTATTGCTTTCTCACTCTTCCCTTTTTATGGACTTTACAGTAAAATGGATT
Source organism: Pycnonotus jocosus (assembly GCA_013400435.1). NCBI lineage: Eukaryota > Metazoa > Chordata > Aves > Passeriformes > Pycnonotidae > Pycnonotus > Pycnonotus jocosus. The sequence goes on along the minus strand of VWYP01008594.1, from coordinate 49,147 downwards.
TCCCAGTGAGATTAATAGCTGAGTGCTATCCATACTGTTATTCACTGTAAATATCTCCAGCAGCCCTATTAACTTTAATGCATCAACTCTTCTTCTATTTATTGCATCTTGATGAATGCATAACAATTTTAGTTTAGGACACCATTAGTAGGATAGTTTTTCCAAGCTCCTGTAGCTCAGCAGATGTAGTGTCATAAATTACCACCAAGCTATGTGCTCTTTTATGATGGTCATAAGATAAAAATATTAGAAAACCATTTTTTAATTCTCCCACAGACTTGGCATTCAAAAGGACTACAGGTTCAGTAAAAGCATCATGTCTATCATAAGCATATGTTGCACAAGTAACCAGGATTTAAGTAGAAGCAAGGATATAAAACTTGGCCCCACAGCATTCCTTGAGGTAAGGCAAGAAGACAAGAATCCAGAGGATATACATCAAATGCTAAAGAGCTACTCATGTCTGACAATTGGGACTATTAATATATATTCTATTCAAAACAAGAGATATTTCCCTTCCATATTATTTGGAACAACACCTAATATAAATGAACCATACCTTCAAGGTCTTTTTGAGGGCTCACATGAGCAAATGAAATGATATTTGTGTCATTCACTTCACATCTATACAGATAAAGCTGTGAAACAGAGATGGCTAGGTGCATTTCAGGCAAAATTTGATGTGTGAAATCTTTTCTGAATCCCTCCCACACTTAAAGCAATGCTCGAATCCCTGAAGTGCAGTTTAAGCAGTTGTAATATGCACTTGGGTAATTCATGGAAATCCTACATACAGAGTGAGTGTTAGTATGACAAACGAATCAGCTTGCTATGATCTGATTTTAAACTATTAAATACTAACCCAGCTGCGAGACCCAGATTATTAGTCTTACAGACATCAAAATAAGTCAAAAGGAATAGAGTTCTCCAAGAAAGACCATCACTTCCTGAGCAAAATGTATGGTGAGCACTGAATGACTATTTATGATTTTATAACTTGTGCTATATTTGAAAGTACAGATATAAATTAAAAAAAGGAAAAAGGATTGTAACCATTTTAGATATTAATCAAAGCAAGATTACTGCTGAAGAGGTAAGACATCCTACAGAGCAGAGAGGGAAAAGCTACATTTTCCACAATAACATTGAATTCTGTCAGTAAAATAAACAATCTTCTTTAATCTTTTAGTGTTTTCATTCTTTCATTGAGCTGTTTGAAATACCTTGCAAGATGCAGTCAAGTCTAAAGTCCTCACATTTTCATATTTTTCAGTGCTTCTATTTTCTTTATGTGGCCAGTCAGAAATATCCCTTGAAATTCTGTGTAATAGTGTATCCATACAACGTGTGTGATCTGGAATGCTTGCCTTAGGTATGGTTCTTGAACCATGCAATTTTATGTGTACATAAAACCTTGTGATGTCTGAAACAATCTAAGTCACTTAGGGATTTTGGTAGCTATCTTTTATATCAAAATAGCCTGAAAATGTTCATTTGCTTCCCTTTCTTTCAAAACTGCTGGTGCAGGACTGAAATATGTAAACTTCTCTGCACACCCTGGGATTCTTCAGCCTGAAGGGGACACTTGCTACAGGTGACAGAGCAGACAGCCTGCCCACCATCAAACAGACATTTCCTTCACATTAGTCATTCTCACAATAAACTGTGATTGATAGAACAAGCATGCAACAGTGAAGAGTCTCAGATTTACTTCACTATTATAATTTGTCATAGGATGAATAATGTACTCTTACAGCCTGCTGCAAAAAGTATCCTTCATAAGCAGAGTTTAACTTCCTTCCTGTTAGCCTGTACAAAGCTTTCCTGATCAGTATTTCCTCACCCCCATGGGACCATAAACTAACAATTCAATACTCCATGTATTTGTCTAGAAATCACAAGGAGAGACACAAGGATATCTCATAACTGCTAGTCTCAAAGAAAGATTAGAAATCCCACAGAAATCATTACATTCAGCTCACAAAGGGTCTTTATGATTTGTTGACCAAGACTTTCCTCTTGTTCAGTTTATCTAGCTTTCTCTGTGAATGAATATGTATATATATATCTACTCTCAAGTACACATGCATGTTGTGTAAAACCTCAGTAACTATACCGTCTAATCAACCTCTTTCTGGTAGCTAAGAAAATATCATAGAAACATCTAATTCTGTTTATCTACTTAATTCTATTGGATTTGAAAACATAATAGGGTAATTTTACAATTTAGTTCAGTATGCTTTATCCATAAGTGATAAACCTTAAATCAAATTATTCGTGTTACACCTCAAAAATTATATCCTGAATGAATTACCAACAAAAAGATTGATTGGTTTTGAACACCTTTTTCTTGCAAGGAATTTCTCTTTGAATATGTTGTAACTTTTCCTCTAAATAGGAATTTCCAGAGTGATGTTATACTTTGCTGGATCACTGTTTTTCCATACCATGCATTTGCTATGTATATCAGTATTGTGTCCATCTGAGTAATTATCAGTCCAAAATTCACACCCCCTATGAGTCAATGTTGAAAAGTTCCCTCCAGCTTTAAAATTTCATTTCTCCTGGTTTTAGTGTTAGTGTATAGATCAGTATTGTACCCTAAACTAGAGATACATGTGCTCTGGATCTGGAAGGACCACTAGTACTAGTGTGGAGTCACTGCTGAACCCATAGGAACGACCTTGAGTATTTGTAGAATCCAGATCTTGAAACAGAAACTAATTCAGGTGAATAGAATACTTTTACATTGCAGAAAACCCAATTTCTGGAATAAATAAAAAGAACTCCAAACCAAATAAATAAACAATAAAACAAAGTGACAACACCAAAAACAACCCCACGAAAAACAATGAGGGAGAGTGAGAGACTGCTATGTTCATCTCAGTTCATCAGCTTTTTTAAAAAAAATTCAACAAATGTAGAAAGTAAGTTGTTTTATAATAAATTATCCTTTTTTTCCACATGGATGATCAGCATGAGTAACAAAGGTTATAGTGGATTAATGTTTTCCTGATAAGAAATTTAGGCATACACAGAAACACTTTCTTTTCTACAAAGAATGATATGAGTACAGCAGAGCTATTAAGGACGATTTTATGGATCAGCAGTTTACTTAAACTCAAAACATCTTTGAATTGAATTCCCAGGTTCTACTCATAATGCTATCACAGCCATAATTCTACATTTAACATTTCTTCTCTCATCACTCTTAGTTTCCTTTGTAAACAATAGACAGAGGTAGGCATCCTTTTATTGGCATCCTACTTCTGTGCAATATTTCTTCTGAACCTTTCTTTTGGAATGCAGATGTATTAACTGCAAAGATTCATCAGAATGCACTGTATACTAAACCCAGCATATTATATATGGATATGTGTATATAAAATAGATATTATATTCAATAATGTCTACTAATGTTTATATATAAAGAAAAATATAATTATGTATTATTATATGAATATGTACTATATATTTATAATACCTTGATATATAATATATGCATACATATTCTAATACATATTCATGGTATACTAAATACATATTGTTATCCTGCATTGATGAAGAATCAGGCTGTGATTGGGTGTAAGAAAACACCAGATTGTAAATGAACTTAAGCCCTCAAGACAAGTTCATTTCCTAAAGAAGCCTCTGTTATTGAACAAATATTCATTTCTCTAAAGGTATTTATGACTCCTGTTCGACTTGATGGTGACCTAGCAAACAGCACATGAGTGCTTCCCTCCAGGGAAGGAGCTCTGCTGAAAGAGGCAGAATAACTCAGGCAGCAGGAGAGCAAGGTGCTTACAATCAAATACTGCATTGAGGCCCAAAGCAGCCTAACATAAGCCTTGACTAATGATTTAACTCAGCCCTTCAGCACGCAGGTGTATCTGTGCTATCATCTAGAGGACATGCAAATCTCTAACACATGTGAAGAACAAGCTGATGTTACAAGATAATGGCAATGTGCACCTGTGATTTAGAAGGCAAATCAAGGCCTTAGAACAGCAGGCTAGATAATTTATTATAAAACCCTTTGTCTCTAGAAGTCAAGAGGCTTGCTGAATAAAACAATTATTTCAGTGCTTATAGTTAATATCTTATCAAAGATTTAAGTCTAACTACAAAGTACAAACTAAAACCAAAAAATCCCTATTCTGAAATTTATAAACAATCCCAGATATTCATAATTTATGATTGATTTTTGGACAAATGTCAAGACAATTTTGCTGGAGCAGAGAAATGCAGAAGCAGGCAACAAAGCCACAGTCTGATGTTGACAGACAGTGGCTGACTAGCTGCCTTCTCTTCCTTTGAGTTAGCATTTCAGATTTGGAAGTGTCTAACCTACTTACAGCAAAGTAAATTACTGGTAGTACTTCATGTTTTCATCTTTTCAGTCTAAGATTAATTACATTGCAGCCAATTTACAGCATTTTGATTTGCCTTTCTCTATATGAGAATGTATTCACATACAGAGGGGAATGAGGGATTGAGACTGGAAAATTGCTTTCATTTTCCTGCTATCACTAAATAATCTGTCTTCTCAATATCAGGCTAAAAGGTCAATATCTAGTTTAGAATCCTGTTTCTATAGTTCTTGAGATGAGTAACTCTTGACTTCAGGAAAGATGGCCTTGTGATTTAATGCATTTTTAATGTGAGGAAAAGCTGAGGAATTTGGCCCATACTTAAAAGCAGTTGTTGAAAAATGCACAGTGCCTCTCCTCTCCTCGCCTCGCCTCGCCTCGCCTCCCCTCGCCTCCTCCCCTCCTCCTGTTAGAATGAACCTCTCTTTAGCAAATATAACTCTTTGTTTTGTTTTTTTCCCTCTATCTGTATTTATTATAGGTATAACTGAGAACCAGAAACTTGAAACCCATACTTCTTCTGAGGAATATTCCATTCCAGATATCTCTCTCTCTCTTTTAACCTAGAAAGTTTCTCCCAGTTCACGTGGCCTTCTTAGCTGAACAGTTTTTTGGCCACAAGCCAGTCTGCCAGATTAATGGCTGATACTGTTTGTTTTGCAGCTTCAACCAGACAAGAAGATTGATTTCTGTTAGAGAATTTGTCGGTTTGTGATGGACTTAATACTCCTTGAGGCACTCAGTAACACGGCAATTTTAGGAGTTAATGAGCATTCTTCAGTGATACACAGACAGATACCCCAAATTGTTACAGCAGCTATATAAAAATACAAATTTCCCTGATTGTAGGCATGGGATGTAAACATTTAGTAGAATATCATACACGCTTTTTATTTAAAGGGGTCTGTCTTGCTACAGCACACATTTTAAGTTCACAAATTACCCTTTACAAAGTCTTCCTTTATTTCATCCTTAAGACTAATAAGCTTCATATTCTCTCACAAGACTGTGAATATATACTGGACAAATATTTAAAGAATTTCACACTTGTTCTAACTGCCTGATAAAACCCCTAATTTATTATACCTAACATGTAGAAAGTTACTATTTATGTTTTAATATAAAAAAGTAGAGCAAAAAAGAGGGTGAAAACTATAGCAAGAGACTTCTCAATGACTCTTGAATGGATACAGGCATGCAGCAATCTGAACTGCAACAGAACAATGTTGTTTGCTGGGCACTCCTGTGCCATTGCCCTTTAGGAAAGAAGAATATCTTTTGATCTCTTTCTAGCTCTGTCTGACTTTGTGTGACCTTTCACAAGTCACATTAGTTGGATGTGCTGCATCCATAAAAATTAGTAAACTATTGCTTTACTTGTTCTCTTGAGGTTTGTGAGACTTAATTAGTAAATTTTATAAATCTTTTCTAGACTCACAAATGCAAAGTGCTGTAAGGACAAAGTTTTATTGTCACCATTCTTTTGGGAAATTAGTTTCTTGAAGTTATGTGAGATAATTAGTCACATTCTGCAGGTTGTGCTGCAGCTAAACACACAATTAAAGTAATCTGTTTTATAACATGAACAATACCTGTTCTCACAAGTTTGGCAAAAACAGATGTGAGTTCTGGGTTTCTGACTTGCCCTTTTCCAGTCTCCTCTAATTTGAAAACTTTTAGGATGTTAGAATTTTTTTTATTATTACTTCCCTATTGTCTATTAAAAAAAAAAAAGGTGATAGATTTTCGCACCATTTCTAAAAAATGACACAAAATAAATGTTTGGGAAATGTTTTCGCTTATTCATGACATTTCTCCAAAATTACATAGACACTATAATTATCCTTGTCAAAATACTTAGAATATTTACTAACTATTTTTGCAAAGAAATCTTGTAATTTAAATAAAATATTTGGCTATAAGTTCTTTTGTATAAGATGTGACTGATAGTTTTAAGCCTGCTTCAAGCTGCCTCTCAGCTGGCTGATTTTGATTTTTTTTTTTTTAGCAATCAATGTCACATTTCTTCATTATTTGGAGGAAGAGCACATGAACTCTCTGAGACTCAGCCTTGTTTATGGAATTATAGTAGGCTATCTGCTTCTGTGGCATTAGTAAAGGCACTAAGACAGATATAACAAGTTTATTTTATGACAGATTTTTAAAGTAGATGTATGAAGGTACACATACACCTCATTCATGTTTCCATTCTTCTCATATCTCTATCTCCGTTTTAAACTTCTTGAATTTCCTCCATGAATTTTCTTTATTAAAGTTTGTCTAAATCCCATGATAATTTCCCTTTCTTTCATTCCACTTAGAGATAACTGTCAGATTATGGATGCTTATTTTGTCCTTTCAACAGCTTAAAAATAAATATCTGTCTAACATTCTCCCAAACTTGCCTGTCAACTTGGATTCTACTGTGTTTGTTCCCAAGTCATTGGACAGGTTGGGTCAACCTTTCACTCCATCTAAGACCTGTGCTTTGGCGAACTCCTTTAATCGCTTGTACAGAATCCTTATGCATGTGAATGTTCCCACTGAGCTGCAACCTCAGTCACAGTACACACGTTCATCTCCCATTTTGTTATCATGCAGACTTTCAGCAGGTACAATTTCTCTGGTGACTCAAAGAAAGGGCTTATATTGCTCATGACTGTCTTGTCTCCTTTTTCATTAGGCAGCACATCCTAGGCAAGGTGTACAGTTTATGATTCTATTCCAACCATGTGACGTCACCAATTCCTATTATAACTAAGTTGTATATTCCATTATTATCATAATCATAAGATGCTGCTGCTTACATTTCTTGCATTAATAAATATTTATATAAGATGTTAATCAGCTTGATTTACTACATACTTTGTTTATCCTCTCTGTGATATGAGTAATCCTCTCACCTTTTGTTCACATACCTTCTGCTACGTTATCTAAAAGAGTAATAATAATCCTATGACCGCATTTTAAGTTCTCAGTTCTCAAGCCAATGTGGAATTGTATGTTTGTTTTTATTCTTCATCTGTCAGCTCTAACTTGACAAGCTTGTGGAACTTCACTTTGTGGTGTAGGAAGCCACTTTGGAAAAAATGTCATCACAACTATGCCTTAATCTCCAGGATATCCCTGTCTCTTCTGAAGCCTTGGCCTTCAGCTGGGAAAAGTGACCATAATGCTCTTTGTGCCTTGAGGATCCAACTCTAGTAGCGCCTCTCTGTATTACCTCTGTACATGAGAATCGTGGAGTAGTGGCCTGGGTGAAAGAAAAGCCACAGCATACTTTTTTTAGTAACAGCTTGGACTTGATCTCACCTATACCTGCTGTGACTTGCAGATTTGTTACAGAACATCTGGCATCTCTGGAGACCATGACTACTGGTTGTCAAAGATCAGGACATCTTAAAGAGTCTGGCTGTGGGATAAGGATTTTATATCTAGGGACTTAGTAATTTGGAAAAGTGTTCCATGAACTTCCAAAAGTGTATCCTGACAAAGGACTCCATGACATCCAGAAATTTTTCTTACCTTCTTCCTAGTAGTTTGAACCATACTAAAGAAACATACTTTGAAATGTTCATTAAATTTTTATTACTCTTAAGAGTTCATTAAAAAAAGACAGGCGAGTACAAATTCATCTAAATGATGTTAATACGGTAAAAACCAAAATAAGCCAAACTTCTCTTAGTAGCATGAAGTAGTTCTTATGTACCGAAAAGAGTTTGCTTTTCTACTAACATTTATAAGGTGTTCTGCATGGAAGATCTAGATGCTACAAGGCGCCAGCAGAGCAGTCCTCTCCGTAGTTTATTCAACATTTATCTGCAGTCATAAACCAAATATTTAAATAACTCTCCTCTCAAGTGAAGCTACATAAAAGGGAAACACTTATATTCATTATATTCACTCACTCTACCAGTAACATAAGAGATAGGTTGTGGAAGTTAATTTTAACTTGTAGAGAACATTCACTGCAGAGATTCTTGTATTGCAACAAGTTATCTCTAAGGTGTAAATATGCTTTATATTTATATAATAATAATTAGTGGCCATTTGTGCAGCAGGAGAAAACAGTACTCAAATCAGTCAGTGGTAACCAAAATAAAACATGTTTTATGCTTCATTCATGCTATCTTGCTAGATGATCCCCAGCGAGAAATCCCACAGTGTCATAACTATACATTACATTAAAACGTTGATTTTTTTTCTTCCAATAACATGGCTCTTAGAATATTAAAGATTTCAAAATCATTCACCCTATTCTAGCAAAGAGCTTATAAAATATAAACATCAAAATCTTGAGGATAGAAGAAAAATAATGAAAGCAATCTAATTCATAAACAGAGTTTCTATTTTTAAGAGTACAATAGTGAGTATTGAATCTAGCTGTTTTATTTATATAACCACAGGAAGAATGGTCTCAACTCACTGCACAGAACGAAAGCACTATTATAGAGAGGAGTACTGTGGACATGTGTGAAATATGTGTGTTCGTATAATTTTGCTTTTTGTTTCTACTAAATATTCATTCATGCATCTCATCCTGGTGAGAGAAAACAAGAAGGAAACAATTTGAAATATTCTCATCCATCTCCTGCATAAACTTCTTTTCCTTGTTGTCTGCACACAAACAATATTAAATTCTGCCTGAACGAGGATCCACACACAACTTAAGATATATATATAACATAGTGCTCACCTGTGTTAGGGAATGTCTCAGTCAAAAAGTAGTAGCATAGTTATTTGCACATTTTGTGCTGATAGAGAAGGATATCTCACTGGCATCCTGAAGAGTGGAATTTTGATAAGGCTGAACTAGTCAGCTCTCTACGTGGATAACTTTTAAAAAGGAAAGCAATATATTACATCCTTTCTCCTACAAATTGCTTTGTAATTGTCATCGGCTCCTGACAACTCCTGTTTACCTTTCAGTCTAGCAAGACAACAGTTCATTTTATACAGTTTAATATTTGTTAGTTGCTTATCCCCAAATCAGATTTTTTTTCACCACATTTGTATGAAACAGCACTCCAAAGCAATAAGGCAGTAGGTTTAGGAGGTTGGCAAATTTTACTGTATTCTTCTTCATCATGATATTTCTTTTAACTTGATAATGATAAATATCAGCATTAGGTGCTGTTTGAATCAGTGCCGGTATTTTAAGTAATGTTTTACAATTCTGGCATGGCTTTTGAAAATATTGGTGAATATTGTTTGCCTGCCTAGAAACTAACAAATGGATGGTTAAACAGAATTAGAGAATGGTTTGGGTTGGAAGGGACCTTAAAGATCATCCAGTTCCAACTCCTGGCTGTGGGCAGGGAACCATATTGCCCTATTCAATCTGAGTGTGAGTTCTTCCAGAAATGGGGCATCCACAGCTTCTCTGGGTAACCTATTCCAGAGTTGAACCAACCTCTCAGTAAATAATTTCTTTATAATATCTAATCTAAACCTACCTTCTTTCAGCTTAAAGCTGTTCTGTTTTGTTTTACTTTAAGATGAGACAGTCATGGCCTTTGCTAACCACATGATATATAGACAAGGCAGACCTGGTTTCAGTTCTCTGATCTAATTTATTCAGAGAAAGATTATGAACACAAGTACCCGATCTTCAGGGAAGCATCACACCTGTTATGTTATGGGTTAAATATTGTCAATACCTGAGAGTTTATCCTGCCAAAGGATAAATCCGATCACACCGTGGCATGACAGGGACTTATTCCAGAATTAGCAATATTGTGTAGATAACTTGCAAAATTATTTGAAGCTTGATATCAGCCATATTAATTTTTCCTCCCACAAAATAATTTAGGTGTTTTAACAGTGTTTCATCTAATATTTTATTATTGTCTGGCTTGTACATTTAAAATTTAATTTTTATTCTGATCTATACTTTTAATTGCAACAACTTCTAATTTTATGCTACCTGAAATTTTTTGTTTCGTCTCCCAATAATGTGGTTGCTTAGAAGGAAGTCTTAATTTATTTGAAGTTTGAGACTTTCATTCTGCCAAGCAAAATAGAATAATAAAATGCAGTTCTAATAATTTATTTGGATGAAATGGTGCTAAAGTTTTTTCAATAAATTTCTGTGCTGACTGCAAGGAAACTGGCTTTTAACTGAACTTTTAATAAACAGAGTGGAAACATATTTGTTTAAAATCAGGAGCTATAAAAACCAGCTGACAGAGCACAAAGCCTTTTAACATAAGTAAGAAGTTCCAGACAGAGGAACGGGCCCTTATTTTCAGTATAAGGGATTCACTGGTGCACCTCAACACGGATATGAGGATATAGGTATCTGATTTTGGCTAAGGATGGAGCCATAAAGTGTCATCTGCTGAGCAGTGCTGAATCAGCTCTCTCTTGTGAAATGAGACAATAAGCAAGAAATAGATTCCAGCCTTGTATTCATCGGGAAAGATTTAAACTTCTTTTTTTTTTTTTTTCACTTTGAGAGCACAAGAATTTCTATCTATCATGTCTGACAGAGCTGCCTGCCCTAAGCAGAGTAGCAAAAGCATTCAGAATGAAGCTATCTCAATTTGTGCTGCTAAAGATGCTCCAGCTGCCATGTGATATTCCCCTAGTGCAGGAAGAGAAGTGAAAGAATTTCTTGTTTAGTCAATGGAGAGGAGTTCCACTGTCACAGAGGAGTCCCTGTGGAGAGGAGTACATAGAAAAATACAGTTCAGGTCTATCTTATAACAATTTTAATTATAATATCTTTATTTTTCTGCTTTACGTCTGGCTAGCACTGTGTCTGCCTGAGGCAAGCCTGAATTCTTCCAGCACAGGCTCCACAGACAGAGGATGACCTGCTGGGGCATCCTTTGGGGGCTGTGATGTCAGTGAATAATTCCACTGCACTGCTTCACAATGGGGGTTGCTGTGTTTATATCTAGTGTCTCAAAATAAGGCATTAAAGTAATATGTAATAGAAAGTACATTCACCCAGAGTTGAAGTCTGGGCAAAGACTGACCTGGGAGCTTTTTTTTGTACTGGGTACCCACAACTATGATGAAGTAAACCCTGAAGTGCTTCACGTTCCTTCCTCTTTTGGAAAATAAACCACAAATTATAATTGTTAGGAGATATGCACTGTGCATGCTGGAATAAACAAAGTAAAACAGCTGCTTTTAGATTCAAAAATTCCGGTTCCTTGCAATGGAACAGATCTGTATTGCACAGATCAAAAATCAATACTGAGAAATGGACTCAGCAAAAACAAATTAACTCAGAAAGTGACTTGGCCTTGCTCTGCAAACTTTTCTTCTGCTGTTTTTAACCCTTTAAGATATCAGATCACTGCTACATAAAGGAGGAGGTGCAGTCATGGTTTGTTTGTTTAGATCTTTCAACACAATTTGATAGCACAACTTTCAAGGTGAATCTCAACATAAAGTTTTCCAAGTGCGTTCTGATTGTTATGATGAAAAATGCTTTTTGTTCAAAGGTAGATTAAAGAATATATGCTACTTTTAGGACTTTTTTCAAATGTTAATAAAGTCACATTAGATCACTCAGGCATGACTCTATATTCCTGATACATAAATATGAAATTTAAATTCTTGGTATATTTTATGTACTTTTTCTTCTCTTTCTCCTTCTCTCTCTCTCTCTCCTCCTTTTTTTTCTTGCTGTGAATTACTTTTGATGCTTTTGCTCTGCAATTTACTAAATGATTGCTGCATGCCAAACAGATTTAGGAAAGTGATCAAACCAATATATCATAAGGCAATTTTCTAAGACTGACTGTTTCAAATAGGCTTCTGACTAAGACTGCCAAAAAACAATGAATGTTCAAGATTACTCAGAATGTTAATGTGAATTTTGCTTTCTATCCCTTTAACAATAATTAAAATTAGAACAGACTCTCTCATCCTCTTTATTGTTACAGCTTAAACAGCTTCTGATGGACACCTCAGATGACTTATTGTCCTTCAAATTTTTTACATGTATGCCAGCCTGCCTGGCCACAAGTGTAGATGTAATTTTTATTAACATTATTTGCAAGTCTAAATAGCGTTGTGGGATAGAAGGAACTGAAAATTCACTTTACTTTCAAGGCCGCCTCTTTCCTTCCTTCATTCATTATGGATGGGAGAATTTTATCCTTTGTAAAAAGTAAACAGCAGAATACATCACCAAATGTTCAAGGCCAGATTGGATGGGGCTTTGAGCAACCTAGTCTAGTGGAAATTGTTCCTGCCTATGGCAGGGATGCTGGAACTAGATGATCTTTAAGATACCTTTCAACCCAAGCCATTGCATCATTTCATGATTTTATGTACCTGTTATTACTTCTATGATGGAATTCAACCAATCCATTCTAGAGGGATTCCATATACCATTTAATTCCCAATTAATGTCTAGAAATGCAGCTTAGAATGAGGTTACATACCAAGAATTTGCTTTTGATTCTGAGGACTTTTCTAGACCAAATTAGACTGCAGCTTCCAGGACTTTTCTAATTCATACTGTTGATTTATAGCCTTTGTAGTGATATCAGACATGAATTTTTGTAGAGAAGTACACTATAAAAATATGCCATCTAATTCCATTTACTGTGTTAATGTCTTCTTCTCTACTTTTTCTTTGAGAGAACAGGCCAAGAATTACAAGAATATATCTTTAATCTATATGTCCCCTCTCTTTTGTTTTCTGTCTCATACTGCCCCCAAATACCAGAACAACTCTGATTGTGAAACCATAAATTGTCTGTTCTTTGATACAGCTTTATAACAAAAAAAAAAAACCCAAACAAACAAACAACCCCCCCCAAACCAAACCAAACAAAAAACCCAAAAAACAACTTAATACTTTTGGAAACATAGTAAAAGTTGTACTTAAGATAAGCCATTCAGTTCTTTTACACCGGCCACTGGAAAACACAAAGTCATTCACTGATTAGAAGGTCTGGGAACAAAGCGGTGGTCACATGAATTAATAGATACTGAAGTATATGACTGCAGAAAAACTAATTTATATTACAAGAATAACATGGCAAGATCTTCACAGATCTTCCTCTCACTTTGTGCAGTCAGATGATTAATGGATTAGGTATGTTTTTGTGTTCGCTTTCGCACACATCTGGATTCCCGACATAGACAAATGCCTCCCTGTTTCACTACCACCACAACATTTATTCATTTTCTGAAGTCAGAAGCAAGTAGAAAGAGGAAAAATAATTTTCAATTTAAATTCTTTATATCTTTTAAAGATATTTCTCCCTTTACATATTGTCTAGTAAAATAAAACTTATTTCTCTAAACTAAAACAAAATACACACATACACACACAAAAGAGATTGTTTTGGGTTTTCCAGTTTTCATTTAAGACTCATTTTTATCTGTAGGTTTTACGCTTCTAAAGCCTCAGTAAAAGTGAATGCAGTTAAACAAAATCTTCTAGTGTGTAAGTAACAGCTTGGGAGAGAACAACAAAACTGGCATTTGCAGAAATAATGCACATATTCCTTCAATTAGCAATAAGATACTTATCCTTATCAGGGACACTCTCTTTTGTAAAGCTTCCCTGCCTCCTCATCTGTTTTCACTGCTACAAAGAATGTATTTGAAATTGAAGAATGATCAAAATCCAAGCAGCTGTCAGTTTGCAGATTCTCCAGCCTCTGCATATGTGCTGCCACTCTGCCAAGGCCGTGCCTAAATGCCAGTTATAACAAGGAGGACATGCATATTGTGTTACATTAGTTGCTCCTAATTTTCCCAATTATTTTGGCTAGCACTATTGATTCTTCCATCAAAGTGAACAAATTGGATAGGACAAAACACTGCAAGAATCTCTAATTATAAACACCCTCTAAACAACACCTCCATCAGGCATAATCATGCCCTTATCGTGGCTGTTCTGTATTCAAAATCCCAAATGAGGGAAAAACGTGTGTTTTCCTTACAATTAATAACTTGCTGTCTACTTGCTTACACTAATTTTAAGCTCTGCAAAGTCTGGGATCTTTTTTTTGTTTGTTTGTTTCTCATTACTCAGAAACTTAGTTTGGTACTGTAGTTTCCATAGGTACAAATCCCTTCCAGAAATTTTTAAGAAGCTAGTGGTATGATTCTTGGGGCTGTCCTGTGCAGAGGCAGGAGCTGGAGTTTGATGATCCTTGTGGGTCCCTTCCAACTCAGAATATTCTGTGCTTCAGTGAATACCCAATTTTCCCCCTGTTTTTTTCCTAGATATACTGATCATCTGCCAATGTCTTCCAAACAGCATTTTAATAATAGCTTAGTGTTTGGAAATGAATGCAAGAGAAATGAGGGTTTTATGGCTAAAAGAAAGAATCTACATATCTAGACATATAGCCAATACAGAAGGATGTACATCTGTTGCAATTAGGTAGAAAAACCCAAAACCTGAGAAAAAATTATGGTGAAAAATTCAGCTGTAAACCATGTATTCCTCATATCTCTTTGTATTAGACAATAATTCTTGATTTTTGAGGTGAAAAGCCACAATAATCATAACATGGATGAGAATTAAAATACTGATTATATAAATAGATTTTAAAAGGAAAATTGTGCATCTGTGGTGACTAGGACTAGTTGCAGGGCTGTATTTTGCAGACTTTTATGTACATCACCATGAAAATTGGTGAAACTCCTGAAAATTTTTAGTTCCTAAAGTGACAAAGATAAACATAGAGACTTTCTTTTAAGCATTCTATTGCATATATATGTTACCAATAGTTGTAATAAATTTAATTAAATGTAATTCCACTCTCTACATCACTTTCAGGACTGAGTTTAAGGACAGAATTGTCATATTTCATACAAATATAGAAAATATAATTAGTTTCCTGAAGCAAATAAAATGGCCTGTGTGTATTTACTTTCATCCTAAATCTCTCCAAAAGTACTTCCAAGTAGCGATAGCCAATGCTTGACTGTTGCAATTGCTATTTGTCCATATGGGTTTTTACAAGTATACCACAGGATTTTGGCCAACCTTTTAATATCAGAGTGGTTGTCAATTAAAGTCCATGGAAACTGATGACTGGATGATGAGAAAATTTATCAGGCAGGGTTTGATTCCAAACCCTTCTCTTTTTACTTTTTTTTTTTTTTTTTTTTGGTCAGAAAACAGATTTTGAAACAGTAAGGTTTAACTATCTTATTGAATGAGCTAAAACTAGAACAAGTAGGTAGAATTCCACCCTTCCTATAACATACTTTCATAATGTTTGTGGAGGATGCCGTAATCCAAAGATATGAGGATTGGAAATACTTAGATTCTGAAGTTCCAAGTATACATGAAGAGCTACTGAATTCCAGCAGTGAATTGTTTCCTCTAAGTACTTTTCATACAAGCACACCTAGTCTCTAAGCACACTCAGAGTGCTCCATCATGAAATGCTCTCTATAAATGTAAATTTACACTAATATCTAGACAGCATCAAAGTTATTCCATAAACTGCAGAGTGGCATGCGAAGTAGAGTTAGAAAACAATCACTGTGTATCACAAGCAAAGCTCCTTGCATACAAGTAGTTTATTATGCATAATATGTGTCATTCAAGGAAGAGTTGGTTTGTACACATAAATACAGACACATATTTGCACATGCCTCAAACAATGACATGGAAACAGATGTATATTGGAAATGACTGAAGAAATAATCTATCTACCAGCCTCATTCATTTATGCATGAAATGCCTTATTGATTTAAAATGAGGTGAAGAGGCACAATACTACGGAATAACTTGGCCTTGTTTTGTAAGTCTCCAGCTGGTTTTCAAGCCGTTAATTCTGGTGGCTGTAAAGGGAAGCCAAACCGAAAGAAACACTGTTTTTTTTGATTTGTAATATAGAGAAAACTATTTAAACAAACCTTCTGGAACCAACTTTCCTTTGCTCTCAAGTCTGTTCTTGCCCTCCAGATCCACCCCATCTTATTTCAGCCACTTGATAGATTTTAGAAATGTGCTAACTAGCTCAAATCAGGGGAAAGAAGAGAACACTCTAGAGAGCAGCATTACTTACTGAAGCTTAATCCATGGCAACCAAACCTGATCTTTCATATCAAAATCTTCATAAGGGTCACAGGATTTGTATTTCGGATTTCAGGGAGAGACAAAAATTGGGAATTACAACTCCTTAGATGGCCACTTGTGTGATGACACAGCTCACTACCTCATTTTAGCAAGAAACTGCATTGGGCGGGTCAAGACAAGATCCATGACATGGGTCCAAAGCTTTACCAGCCTTTTTCCTCCCACACCTGTGGATTTAGCCTAGATAAAAGCCCTTCTCCTTTGTGGCACAGTGCAAGTCCCATGTGGCAGATTGAGGTGGGGACATACATGCTGGCCACGTGCAGCCAACAGTCAGTGCTGTCCAGCTCCCACCTGGCTCTCTGTAGGACTGCTAAACAGGGTAACAAATTACAATAGTTCACTTCCTCTTTTATCTATTGGCTTTAGGAAAAGGCAGCTGCAGTATTAAAATGTCAAGATGTTGGTTGTTATTAACAAGGCCGAAAATAGATCTTTTAAGATTGTGAAAAATGAGGGCAGTAGAATTTAATAGGATCTCTGATGACCTGAAAAAAAAAAAGCCCATTTACAGCTCTTTTGCTGTGTATTACAACAAGCAAAAATAAAGCTAATTTATCTCCAAAACAGCAAATTGCTTTTTAGTAAATGGCTCATGAGGGGGCAATAAAAACATTAGAGAATCTTTGACATGGTAAATAATTAAATACTGGTCAAAATCTTGATAGAAACTCCCCATTGCCTGCAAATTACAAGACCTCAAGGGTACTCCTGCAGAAAAGGAAATGCAGAGTAACACAGGAAACGACTCAAGTTCCAGGTCCAACACAACAGCATTAAATATTAAACACTAAGTAACAATAAGCACCAAAAAAAAAAAAAAAAAGGAACTTTACATCATCATCATTGAATTTGGCTTTGTATCAGGGGGACTTATACATCTTAGTGGTTCAAGTGATAAATTCAAATAGAAAAACCAACAGTGTAATAATCTAAAAAAGAAAGTACATTAATAGGTCATGTAAGTGGAAATAACCTCTTAAATTGACCAATTAAGTCATAAAAGATAAAATTACGTATCATAATTAAGGATTCTGTAAGCCATTCTCTAACAAATTTTGAACATTTACTTTTTATTTGATTAAATTTTAAAGACAATAGACCCATACAGAAATATTTTTATTCCACAGAACTACAATTCCTGAGCAAGAGTGATTTAAATTCCCAAAGCACTACAATGATCTTCATTAAAACCACCTCTCTTTTTCGTAGCTTGAGACCTGTGCTGCTCCAGCTTAGTCAAATAGACTCTCTCCCAACTGCAAAAGCAAATTCAAGAACCAAGTCCTTCATATAAAATGCCAATATTGTTCCCTGAACTCCACTTATTTTTACTGGGGGTAAGCAAGATTCTAAAGGAATAAACCCCCTCAAATCAAAGAAAATCATGCCATTAAAAATAAGACAACATGTATTAAGTAAGAGCAGTAAGAGATTTTCAAAATGTTACTTACTGTACATTGTAAATGCAAAATAAAATTTTGAGTTATTCCAAAAATTAAATAAACAGAATAGAATCATATCTATTAGGTTTACCTATATCAAAATGAAACCTCAAAATAATCTCATTACTTCATCCATTCCAGCCAATGCACATTTTCAGGTTTTTTTCATTAACTATTACACTCATGTTACAACCCTTTACATCTACAAGCAGCTTAATGTAAATTATAAATAAAGCAAATAATTAACAGATATTACATTAACCTCATAATTTAACAGGAGTGGGGGTAATAAACAAGCTGAAATATAAGAAACCTGTGTTGGATACCAAGGGAAAAACAAACATAAGAGTGGTTAAATACTGCAACATATTTCCCAGGGAGACTGTGGGATGTCTATTATTGGAATTCTTCAGGACTCTAATGGTCGTAGTCTGGACTGGGTGTCTTGTATAACTACCCCTGATTTAAGCTGATGGCTGGACCAATTGATCTTCAGAGGTCCCTTCCAATCTCAATTTTTCTATGATTTTACTATTCTCTTGTGTCTGCATTTTCACAGTCAACCTTTTAAAAAATGTGAAAGAAACCAACCAACCAGAAAGGAACATATGCTGTAATAAGAAAAAAAGAGTACTTAATGGCAAAGCAACAAAACATCTTTGGCACCCTTGGTACTGTTAGTTGGCCTAACAATGTTGATAGCTAAGTAATCAAACCACAGAAAAATGCACAGCACATAAAGTTCTTCCTTTGGAAACTGCCCTTCTGTATGCTGTCAGTTCTCTAAGAAGTCACAGCTCTATGGAACTTGTTTTGCAAGGACGCGTGGTAATCACCTAGTGAGTAATCAACTGGTTTCTGCAAAACTGTTCTTTGGACAGGATGAAATACAGAAGAAAAAAAATGGTTAGAACAGATCCGAATTTTGACCCCAAATCCCTCTCTTTTTCTTTTTCTAAGAAATTGTACCAGGTCAAAGAGATAATAAAGATTTTTGTCAGTCATTGCCATTTAGAATTGAGCAGCTTTTGGTAATATGAGCTTCTGTGCATTAGATGATTATATTCAGAGGATTTATACAGAGATTTAAAGAAATGTGTTTGCTCAACCTGAGAAAATTCCTTCGGCAATAGATTTAGAAAATCCTGAGGTCTGCAAGATGAAAGTTCACATGGTCTTCTGCTACTGTGTCAGAACATGGGAAAATTTTGAATATCTATTATGAATCAGTACATCACTGATATAACAGTTATGTTGATTTATGGGTTTTCATGTACTCTAAGAGGAAAGGACACATATCAGAAGTGGAACTCAAAGCAAAATTATTGTTTATTTGTTTAGGTCCCCAAGAAAATATTATTTGCTCCATGACACACATTAATTTTAGAAGTACATTGTAGATTACTGAGGGCAGCACAGACTAAAGCCTTTTTGTAGAAGAACTGTCAAAAAAGCTTTTAAACCTCCTCTTATGGGTTTTTTTAAAGAATAACCAGGAATTATTAAGTAGAGAGGGGTTGAATTAAAAACTCAAGCTGTCCTTTCGACTAGGAATAATGGATTAATTAGAAGCCAAACCATCTGTATTTGTCAACAAGAAATTACTGTGTCATGGATTATGACACTGTATAATACCTACCAGAATTGTGACATTGTAATGTCACCATCCTCATGCTTTCATCTCTTTTTGATGGGTGATCATGTTGTTACAAAGGATGTGAAACACAACATCACCATAAATCATCCACATAAATCTATGTAACTCATGATAAATTTGTGACACTATTTGTTTTGCAAGAACTGTTTTGCTGAAGGTACAATTGGTCTACTACAGTTGAGACAGCTCAATTCTTATTTTAATATATTGTTTGAAATTCTTGCCTGTCTGTAGAACTATGTTTTTTATAGAAATTTATCATAATTAGAAAACATGCACAAAATACATACCACAATACCCTTAAAAACCCAAAGATAAATCATATGAATACATGCACAGATATACATTAAAATTTTAGCCAAAAATAATTAATGAGCAATATTGCATTCTTTTCTTGTAAAAATGATTGCAGAAAAAAGGCTGAATTCTAAACGTTTGTTAATATTTTCTCTCTATAAATATAGAATTTATTTCCTTTTTTTTCCTTTTGCTAAAAAAGAAGGTTCAAACCATCAACATATATTTTTGCCACCTTTACAGGAATAGCCAGGAACAATGTAGATCCATGTGTAAATTGATTTTTTTTTCTTCTTTTTGAGCTCTGCTGAACAAGTAGAAAATAAATGTAAATGAGGAAGGAAAGCAGCCAGAGTTCCTCAGGGTTCCACCGGGAATGTAAAGAACATGTTGCTGGTGATATTTCTGCCGTTGTGTTTAGTGCCAACAAATCTCCAAAGAATTTTTTTTCAAGACACCAAACTGTTACAAACCTCAGTTAATGCACTCTGCATAATAGCAATTCTAAATTCATACATGGTTCCTTTTTGCTTTCTCAAGCTAAGCACCTAGAGACCCCAAAGCAAGCCAGGCAAAAATAACCAGTGCATATATTAGAAAATTCATAACTACAAAGCCCTAGTCTGTAGAATTACTGAGCTTTTTAATATTCTACTTGACCGTCAGTACAAGGTATTTTACAAGCATTAACACCAACAAGTCAAATGGATAGACTGACGTAATGTTAGTACAGCAGTTTTAAGAGCATGTTCTGCGTGGTAATGAGATGGTAAGAAAATGTATGAAAAAGAAGACAGAAGAGAAGTGAGAGGGAGAGAGGGAAATGGTAAAATGTTGCTAACTTAATTTACCCCACATGTAAAAGTCAACCCACAAAATGAAGAAATATTTTTGCTCTCTTCTTTGTGCCTCTCTAACTAGCAAACTTAACACCCAAGATCTGCTGACTTCTCTAGGAGCAGATCCTCCTTTCAGATTCTTGTGACATTGATCACAACAGCCTGATCCTTCTCCTCTTCAGGCTGAACAGGCCCAGGTCTCTTGGCCTTTTGCATTGGAGACATCACGTCACTGTACTGCCTTCAGTGTGTCCATGTTTCTTTTGTGCTGTGGAGTCCAGAACCAGACACAGCATTCCAAATGTGACCTCAACAGGGCTGGCAGAGAACTTGTGGATGCCCAATCCTTGGAAGTGTTTAAGTCCAGGCTGGATGGGGACCTGAGTGACCTGGTCTAGTGGGACATGGTGCTGCCTATGGCAGAGGAGTTGGTATGAAATGACCTTTAAGGTCCATTCCAACCCAAACCATTCTATGATTCTATGGCTCTACGATTCTATTTTATCATAATGTGAGGGTCAAGGAAGAGTTTACTTTTGCTTTTAAGCTCTTCAGTTAATTCCTAAAACCTGTTTGAAAGACTCCATTCCCATAGATATAATAATTTAATGTATTTTGCTTATTCTGTTGTCACACAGTTGTTCTGCTCACTTTGAGAATTCACAGAGATGATGTGAAAAGGAATGCAAAAATTATCTGAATGACAAGATGTAATAAACCTGGGAAACAAAATTTAGTTGGAAACTATACATTGATCAACATCCCAGACTCTTTTCCCTAAATACTCCCAATAACTCTAAAATAACAGTGGGAGTGGCAGTGTCTGTTGTAACACATTGGTAAGATAATTTGATTTTTTGCCTTATCAAAGAGTAGTCACTTCCATCCTTGATCTATCCAAACACTCTTGTGAAACGAGCTGCAGAACTCTGAGATGATATTATTGTTCTTATCTCATCTAACACTGTAAATACCATAATTATTCTTGAATAAGGGAAGGTGAATACAATATCTGATTAAAAAGTAAGAAGAAGAAATATAGAGAAATATTCTTTAGCATATGTCTTTTCAGCATGTTAATGGTAATTCTAGTTTTGTTAACCATTATCTAAATTTTGTCTGACAGAAATACACTGAACTAATTCTATTCTGATTCCTTTTTTCTTATTAATTTCAAATTAAGCACAAGAAATAGTTCCACTGTTTCATGTAGAAAAGAAGTGACAGCCAAGGAGAACAGTATTTATCTAATCTTGACAGTGAAATGAAAGTATCGGTGCACTAAATATTCATTGTTATGTACTTCCAGATATCAGAATTTTTACTAATTTAAGTATTATGTCACTCTCATATTGAAATAGGCAGGGAAACTTTGAAAACTGCCCTCAGGGTTTTAATACTTTCATTACATGAGAAAATTTGTATTTCATAACTAAGAATTGGCTGATATTAAATAATTATTTCTATATGTCTGATTTTATGTAGAAAAAACAATGGGACCTATGAAAAAGAGAGATATGGGTCAAATGGGTATACAGATCTGGGTAAAAAAGAATACAGTGTGAGAACTACACCACATTGTAAGGATACTAGTGAGAATGATTAATAAGGTTTTTAGCTTGTATCCTAAAATAATCTCTCTAGAGTGTTATTCTTGTCTTTGTTGATGATACCTGGAGGAGAGTCTCTTAATTTAATGTGCCTGAATTAAATACCTAGTATAGGAAGTAAAATTATGTTCACTTATTTCCAAAACTCTTAAATAGAAGGATGATATATAAAGCAAATATATATATATATATACCAGGTTTACAAAGCAACACATACTTTAGCAGATCTTCATCTTAATTCAAAAGCAAGCACAAACCAATCCTATAGATGTCAAAATAATTTCTGCATAGGGCTTCTCTTTGGAAGATTGATTGATTTGGTTGGTTGTTGACAGACATTGCAGAGGTACAGTTTTGCGATGTATCTGCAGAACTTCTTAAACAAATGAAATTTCTGTATCTATATCTATATATCTCATCCTTCTATCCACAGATGAGATAATTAGAATTCTGTAGTTGGCTGATTAACTGTGAATATACTGTTCTAAATCTTTCCTTATCGTTCTGAAAAATCTACATTTGCATATGATCTATTTAGGTTTTTACACTTCCATCCGTTATGAATTCAGGCAAGTACCAAAGGACTTATTCTCCAGGCATACTGTATGGATTTAGTTTCATTAAAGAAAGCTAGTTTACTGTTAAGACAGCAAGGTGTTGTAAATTTTATTTTAACCATTTGGAATGTGTGTTCCAACAAAATTACCCAGAAAAAAAGGTAAGGTTTACTTGGTTCATTTCCCTTACCAATTGGGGCAGAGGAGGGGGTGGCAGGGTGGGGTAGCAGGAGAGCAAATTTAGTCAGAATCTTAAAAAGCTCAGGAAAAGGCACTAGAAATTAGATTTGAGCAGCGATTTGGCACAAATCTATCTAATAGAAATCCACGCTACTGCAATTGTATAAGATGGATGGATTTGATTTAGTCTTGCCAAAAAAATGAACACTAAATTACACACACCAGATGAGATCAAACTCCGTTTATCACCAATAGAAAGAGAGTGAGTCATTTTTATGAAGTTAATCAGCTCATCCAAGGTATAATGAAGAGTTTAGTAAAGGACCAGCACCTATTTAACATTTGATTTTCTTTTTTTTTCCCTTTTCCCCCCTTTTCTTTCTTTTTTAAAAGCAAGGGGATTACTGAAATTCATATTCCTGCAAATTGAAGATCAAAGCCATGCTGCCATACATGCTGCTACAAGAACGCTCTTGTCTTGACATCATCTCAGAGGAAAATATCCCTGGCTGGCTTTACTTCTTAATTACAGAAATGCTCTTTGGATCTGGTTGAGGGAATAACAAGACCAGGACAGTTATTGCCTTATCTCAGATTATTTGATTAGCACATCAATTGCAGGAGCTAGAGGTCAAAATTCTCGAACTTGTTTGAGAAGTCCAAATAAGACCCTTTATGACATTTATTAATCTGTGACATTTTAATGTTGTGCTTAGAAGCACATGAAGATATCTTGAAATAGGTTATATCAACATCTCTAAGTAGTCTAAGCAGCACCTCTCATTTTCTGAGTCTTAGTACTTCAACACAGTCCCTGAAATTTACTTTTTTTTTCAGTTTGAAGCAAGAACTAAAGGAATATTTGCTATCTGTTAGAAGAATGTGGTGCAGCATATGAAGGACATACAGAAACAACTCTACTTGCAAATGCTAAAAATTGCATGGTGGAGACTTTTTTGTACACAATTAACACCAGACATGACCAGGGGGTCTCTGTATTTTCTTCATGAACTAAAATATAAATTAATTTGTAGGTCAAGCACAAAAAGTATTAAAAGGCATATGTACATAAATCAGTAAATCCCATTAAAGAAATCCCTGTTTGCATTTTGGCCTGTTTGACACCATTATGATGAAGCTGGTACCCTCTTAATTCCATCAAAATTTAATATGTTGAGATTATAAATAAGACAGAATAATTGTGAACTAATTAATAGCAATCTTTTCCTTCTGGTACAATAATATGATGGAATGCAAAACCTGACTCACAATTTTGCTATATTATTACAAAGAGAACATAGGGGCTTGTTTACTTAGGTGGTGTATGGCCTTTAGGATTAATCATCTCTAAGTGTGTGATTCTTGGAATTGATAATAAAAGCTTAACAGCAAATTTAAGTGTTTATCTATTTGCAATTTAAATATAGGAAAGAAGGGAACTACTAATATCACTGCCAGCTACGATCACGTCTCACTGAACACAAGAACAAAACAACTTCCACACTAACAAAAATATCTCTGCAAGGAATAAAACATATTCTCTGAGTTCAACTCAAAGAACATCTAAAATTATATCCAAGAAGTTCCCAGAACACAGACTCTTAAAGACCTGCCAGTCCTTTTACAGTGTTGCAGTAACTTGGATGGACAACGTAATATGCTGCAGATACGCCTTTGAAACCAAAGCAAAGGCAAGTTTTAAGGCTCCCAACCAGAGTGACCTCATCAGTTGCTAATTTTTTTGTACTGGTTAGTCCTAGACAAATTAAGCAAATGCTAGACAAATTTACTTTGAAATTAATTATGAGAATATTGTGATCAGAGCCTTGGAAAGCAGTTTTGATGAGTTTCTCTGCAGATACATTAATATTCTTTGTGGATTTAGAAACAAGACATAGATCTATTTTTAATCCTTTACTTTTATATCATGCCAAAAAATCTTCATTAAAGCATGCTGGGAGTAGAGCTAGGTTTTTTATTTTACTATTTCTCATTTCTTAAGCATCAAGAAAATACCATAACCAGCGTGATTAATTCTATCTTTAGTAAGACTCTTCTCCCTCAACCCAGTCTGATAAATCACTGAAATCTTTATATTTTTTATACAGATGAATGATATGTCTATTTGATACCTCCAAATATTTTAGGAATTTTAAGCTTCTTGGAATATTATTCAGCACTGTTTACACAGTGGAATGAAATAATGTAAGATTTCCCCATACCAGCTTTTCTAGAAGGAAAATTGATGGAAATGTGTGAGTATAAGAGGGAAAGAAGAAATTTATTTAAGCATTCACAAGAACAGATACGATAAAAACGTTCCAGGAAAACTCAGGTTGTAGTTTGGAAGACTTTCTAGAAAGGCATGCACTTTTGCTCTATTTGGAAGATTAACTAGTATTTTAAAATGAACTTTTTCACTGACATGAGTAATGTAAAAATGAGGTTAATTAAGAACAGTTCATTACAGAACTCTATAATTTATGATGAAATATACATTATCGAAGTGGAAACTCAATAATTTCTCCTTTTTAAGCACTGTTAAGAATTAA
Organism: Pycnonotus jocosus; assembly: GCA_013400435.1. NCBI lineage: Eukaryota > Metazoa > Chordata > Aves > Passeriformes > Pycnonotidae > Pycnonotus > Pycnonotus jocosus. The sequence goes on along the minus strand of VWYP01008594.1, from coordinate 23,558 downwards.
AAATATTTTAAATCATAATTTTCTCAAGTCTTACATTAAAAAAAAAAGTATTTTGCTTGTCATACAAGTTCTTATCACATGTATTTTATAACCTTACCAACAAATAAGGGCAACAGACCAAAAGAAACATAAAAAGTAAAAAATACCTTGTGGGTTCCTTGGAATTAGTATTGAATTGAATGACCTTTTTTTTATTTTCATATATCACACAACCTAAAGGCTAATTGTTTGCTTTAGATCTACTTCATTTTTCTTATAGTAGTTTGGCATATCTACTGTGCTGTCAGCCTGCACTACAGTACTCAGTTTTCTGTGCAAGTTGGGAGACACACAAACTTATAGCTTTGACTATATAGAATAGAGTATAAATTATAGACATTGTTTAAGACTGTATTAACAGAATAGAGAACACTGAGAGAGTTTTTGAGGAATTTTCTTTTCTTTCAATTTTTAACAAACTAACTTTTTTCATTCCTTAATCTAATCTAATGGGAAATTCTGAAGTGCAAAGCAGCACACCTAGGATATTTTGCTAAACCTAGTCTTTGACATTAGTTTTTTCATCCTTAAAGGTCCAGTTTCAAAGTTCTTAAATATTAAACAATTGTGATGCAAACATGAAACTAAAGAGCACAGTAGAAGCCTAGAAGTGCAAACTGGTCAACTTTTAGATTTTTGTTTGCCTTGCACTCTCTCTCTTATTAGATCAGTTAATCCAATTGCAAACAATCTATAGCAGAAGTTATACCAACTAAATTGTGTTAAGGTGACTAAGTCCATCACTAGGCCCCATTTCACACAATGAGCCAAATCAATGGTGAAATTAATGTAAGGAGAGCTCTGCAATGGTTTCTTGTTCATTTCACTATGTCCATTCCTGTTTGAGTTGCCCAATTTGTACATTATTTATGATCTTTTTCCATTGCTATGTATATTAAACTTATTAAAGTGATACATTGAACACTGTTGCAGTTTTAAAAACTGCCAAGCAAATGGAAAAGATAAATTCTATTATTTTAAAAATTCTTTCTAAAATGGTCATCAAACAATATGAATTAAGCAAAGAAAAAATATATCACAGAAAAACGCGCTGCTTTGAGTTACAAGTAAATAATAGGTACAAGTGTAAACTCTACAGAATTGTAGTGCTTCATGTAACTCCTTCCTGGTGGGTAAGGTCACCAAAGCAGAATACATTGATTTTCCTGCAGATGTAATCATTTCACTCCTCACCTCCTGCTCATCTCTGATATATGTAGATTTAGAAAGATCTTTACAAATCTGACTCTACAATATCTTAGCAAAAAATTAGCTATGAGGCAAAACCCACATTATTTCTGTATTTTGCCATTCCAGCATATTTTCTTCTACTTTTTTGTTGTGTATTTTACATTCTAAAATAATTTTGGAGACGTTTTTAATTTTTAACTCTTTGAATAGGGTAGGGCTTCAATGACAATTAGAAAAAAGGTGGACAATCATCTAGACCAAGTAACTCATTTGAGAGTGGTTTCCACAGGGCTTGGAGAAAAGCAGCATCTCTAGAGAGGGAATCAGAACTGCTAAGTTAAAATGTGCTAATGTCAGGAAATATTTATGAACATGCTCATCTTTTTCTTCTAAAATGGCTGACTCTGTGATCCATTGTTCTTTTTTAATCACTTTAAAATCAATAGTAAATTCCAGTGATGCCACATCCTCTTGCAGATGATGAAATTACGTTCTTTTTTTACCTAACTCCCTTAAATCACAGGCTTAGTCAGAATGCCTGTCTTCACATTTCTTCCTGGACAAAATGAGAGCACTATCATTCACAGTGTTATAGGGAGTTTAAGTACTATCACTTGCAATTCTGTGCTGAGCAGAGATGATACTCTTAATGGCTGTGTGGTGAGCCATAGCAAACCACCTACAGCTTTACACTGAGCTAAATTGACACTACTTATAGTGCCATGACTGCAACACTCCCTTTTCACAGTTGCACACCATATTAAGGGCAAATACAGGCCATGGTGCACTCACCACAGGGTCACACCCCAGTGGACATCAATGGTACAGGAACAGTTTAACCACTGAGCTCACTGTATTAGCTGTAGGGATGCTAAGATTAAAGCATAAAAATGCTACACAACCTCCTCACTCCCCCAACACACAGCCACAGAAAAATTTCAATCAAAACCAGTTCTGATGGAGTATTTAACAGAACACTAGAAAAAGCCTTTCTACTTGAATCCATTAAGGTGGATAAATCCAAAGAAGTAAACTAAAACCACTGCTGAAACGGTCTCATAGCACATAGCACACTATAACACATAGCACACCTAGCCATGTTGAATAAAAGCCAAAATTGCAGGATATATTCTTCACTGTTATTACATTTTCACACTACTACACTTCATAGGGAAAAACCTCCCTATCAAAGCAGCCCACTGAGCAAAGCAGTTACCAGTCTCAGTGCTGTACAGAGCTCCATAACCTGCTTCCCACTGTCTTATCACGGAGCAGTGTATGCATATATCCTGCTTTCTGACAGGAGAGAGATTTATTTTTCACACTTTATATTCATTCAGTTTGAGGAAGAGATTTAGGTACAATACAATTAAGAAATTGCTGTCACTGAGCTGTTAGCACCAATTTAAACAAAGGCAATATAGAGTTGACAAGTGCATCTTTAAGTCTTGAACAGTGAGAAGTTCCCCCATAGCTACCTACGTTCATCAGCTCACATAGCTATGAAGAGTGTTTATTCATCATTAGATATGTGACCTCTCCACATCAGACAGCTTGTCTGCCATGCACAGAAACTGTCAGATTTTACTCCTACATAATTTAGTAATTATTCCAAATAACAATGAGGTTCTCAACGTGGGTTGATGATTACTTTTTCAGGGTGATTCCAAAAAGTAGCTGTGTTTTCAAGTGGTAAGAAAATTGTTTACATAACCAATTGCTAAAAAAAATTAAATAGAAACAAAACCACATAAGTGGTTTTATTTTGCGTATGAAGACTTCAGGTATGATACAGACAAAAAATAATAACTTCATATTGGTGAAAATTGCTCTGAGTTTAACCTACTGCCGTTACTCTAAGGGAAAAATCTGAAAGAAAAAGGGCCCACCTATACCTAGAGAGCAAAGGAGAATATTTGCAAAGAGGCAGGCTGTCTTAAGTGTTGCCTTCTAACACAGAGAATTTTCATATATAGAGTAACTTTGGACTTAAGCTGTGGGAAGAAAATCATATCATTGCTGAAAGTTTATAACCTCAATAAGTACGTATCTTTTCATTCAAACACAGCAATGAGCATATCTCCCTGGATCATTTCTGAAGGCGTTTTATACACATTTCATCTTTTGCTCTCTAATATTATACAATCCATGGTAGCAATTAGTTTCTCTGGTGTTATTTGCTATAAAAGTCTTTTGCATTTGAAAGAGCAAGGAGGTTCCATTTACCCCAAAAATATGATCTGTCATTTGTCAGTTCAATCTTTTGTTGTCATTAAGTATATTTGACCATGCTACGTAAAACCAGAAAAAACCACCACACACACTTGGCAACATACCACTTGAAGAATCATGACTGGAAATTTTAACCAGAGAGAAGTAAACCCTGGAAGTCTCAAGGACACAGAGAACTTTTGCAATAATATGTTTGCTACCTAGTGCTGGAATCCAGCAGTGAGAAAAAAATGTAGAAAACCCCTTTGTAGATTTTTTTTGTTGTTGTTGCTGGGGTTTTTTCCCCCTAACATCTTGACATACAGTGTGGTATTTTTCGCAGTTATTTACTGTAAAAATTATCAAAAATTTAAGATTTTTCTTACTACTATATTATATTTCTATAGATAGGAGGCAACCTGTAAATTAGATTTTGTCAGAAGGTATATGGGGGGAAACAGGGATTAATGCAACTCAAAATTATTTAGAAGGCAACCCTGTCTTACTCTCTTTCAGTAAAGGTACATATACACACACACACAAACTCATGTATTCACTTGCATCCACCACAGAATTTATATTAGAAATTTGATAAAACACTTAATTTTTAAAGTTATTTAATTTTGCTTTCCAACTTGAAGCATAGTCATATCTGCCAGCTCTCTTAGTGGACCTCTTCCAATATTGGTTTAACCTCATTACTGAAAAACTGGTATCTCATTTCAAAGCTGAATTTGTCATAATTTCTAAGGTTTCACTGTCTTTTTATTGCATTCCTATTAGAAAAGGCCAGGTCAATGCTTAAGAAACATTGTGCTAACTGCTAATGACTTTTTGAAATGAAGTTAATAACTTATTATGTATTTGTGATATTATTACTGCTGCTTGGAAACTCTAAATTATTCTCTATTATGAGTTAACTACTCCTTGTACATGTCTGGCACTGGAAGTAAGGGAAAACGGACTCAGTTGCTTGTTAAGACTAAGTATTACTCTTTTTATTGCTTCTGATCATGAGAAGTGGTCATCTAGAAGCTCATTTAATGAAAATGATAATCACTTCAAAGAATGAATTACTTTTGCCAGAAAACCAATTACAAATATTCCTACAAAAACCTTATCACTGTTGCAAAGTGAATATAACAGCTGAATTCCCTGTAGTATGGATGAAAGTAGCTGGAATTCCTGGGGGTGAGAGCTTCTGGTGAAGTGTCACACACGGCGGGATTTGGAAACGTATGACATGGAGTAGCTGGGAAAAGTTGTAAGAACTATTTTCAACAACTTGTTGGCCAGCAGTAGGAAACTGGCTTCATAAATAAAATATAGAAAAATGCAAAAACAAAGAACAACCCAGATATGCATACAAGCAGAAGGATTTATCCTAAAAATATTTTCTTAAACCCATACTCGGTGCCTTTTTTCATGCCCACAACTTTTCCCATCCTTAACACTCCTGATTACTTAACATTAAGCAGCATCAGGATTCTGGGAGAAGTAAATATTTATTACCTTTTCATTCTTCTCTTGAATTAAAGTTATAGAAATGACAATATTTAACAGGTAAGTGCTTTACTCCTGGATTCAACTAAGCACTGGATTCAGGAGAGAGGATATGGACAGCAATCTGCCTTGGTTTTCAGCTCTGTGGCTGTTTTCTTGCCTTGCACCCTTTGCAAATGCAGTACTTCAGGATGAGCAGTAGGTTTGTGTGTTATCTCATTTTCTATTTTTACTCAGAAGTCTGTGAACAGGAAAGTCCCCAGGCAGTAGTACTTATCTAGAGCTCTGTCCCCAGTCTTTTATGCTCAGCTATCAAAGGTGACAAAGTTGCACGGTATTTCTTCTACTGTCATCAGTGCAGGGCCAGGAGTTGGGGGCAGGGTAACTAGTATAGATTCATCAGTGATAAACACTGATCATTCATGTGTTCATCACTCATTTGGCAGAGAAGCAACATCTCACATTTGTGAAGCTGTCCACTGAATTGGGAAGGACATTGTCTAAAAAATGGAAGAATAAAAACGAGAAATAGTCCTGGCACTCAGAATGGTATGCATATTTATATGGTTTGATTAATGAATTTGTGAACCTTAGGCTATGAATTTTAATCCTGGACATGGCTGCTGTAATTCTGAAAGTTCCATATTGAGAAGGTTTGAGATGTGTTTTGGAAGCTGATAAGTGCAAATGATAGAGATAATTCCTAAAAGCCTCCAAGTAGCCAGATGGAGAGGGATGGGCACAATAAAAGACAGGAAGCACCTCAGATCCATGCCAGCCTTAGGTCAAAACTATATAGAATACTTGTGTTTGTTTGTGCTCTCTTACTTAAGAGCATTTTTTGTAAGTCTCTATTCATATTGTATTCCAGAAAACAACTGTTCAGAAAAAGCTGTGCTGGTTCTAGCTTTGAGCACCATACTGAGGAATACAGAAAAAGCCCCAGTACTTAGGCAGCCATTGCTCGGTAGTAGAGAATATTCTATGTGGAAATGAATGAATAGTACATAGAGACGAGCTTTAAGCACAAATGTTTACCCACTCCATGCTATGAACAGTGACCACTGGGTCTCAGAGGTACTGCCTCTATCTTGTGAAGTCTTGCTGCTTCCATTATACCCGTAATTTTATCAATGCCATGAATTATACAGTCTTACAGAGAAAATGAGCCTCACTTTGACCTGATTAATATGCAGAATGTAATACTACAGAAGTAGATAAATGGGCAGGGGAGTAAAAAGGCACACAAAATATGTGTTAGATTGAAATAGAATTAGAACTCTATGAATACTATTCACTCTATTATGCAACCTTTAGCATATATTTAAACTTGAAACATCTTGTAACAGGCAGCAATAATTATTAAATGGAATGACAGGAGTCCTATTCTCAAGCTACCTTTTTCAAGTGTCTTACCTCTGCAAATAAAACCCACTATCTTAATTTCTATATAAATCATAAGATGATAATCTATTTTTTTTTCTGTTATAAAAATACTTCCCCTTTCTGAAACATGAAGAGACATACCTATTTGTCTCATGACAAGGTCAGGGGGTGCTGTTTTAAACAGAAAACTTTTGGTAATATACAATATCAACTTCTCTGAGAAATCAGTGCAAGAAAACTTTAACAAGTCTAGATAAAGAAAAGGTTTTTTGCTTAGCTGTTCCTAGTGTGAATCAAAAATATATAGCTTTTACTGTACACATAATAGCAGACTGTAAAGTGATTATGGGGGACCAGGACAATAAGACCCTGGGAATATACACCCAGATAAATTCTGATGAACTTGGATTAAATTTAAACTGAGCAAGAATTTCCGTACTTTGCGTATTACTGTAATCAAATCAGATTTTAAAGCTGCTACTCTGAATTTCATATTTATAGTTTTCCCCATGGTAATCTGTTCTCTAGCATCCTGCTGTCTTTCTCTATAAGAAACCTTCATAGGAGGAAGAAACAGAAAAAAAAATCCACCCAAAACCCTCCAAAAATCAACATTTTTTTCCAACTATCAGTTCAGTAGCAGTCCCTAGGTGGAAAACAACAGCTGAATTCTTCTCCAGCTCCAGTTTGGCTTGAAGGGCAATACTACACATAAGAAGGAACATATCAATCTTGAGATCATCATCTTTTAATTATCAATATTTCATAAATGTGAAGTTTTTGACAATTTAAGTGTATAACTATGAACTGTACTCCCTGACTACCTTTGCCTTAAATCAGAGTTAGAGACATAATTTAGTCATCATTCTTATGTTCAGAAAATAATACATTTTTTTTTCCATTCAAATATTATTTTCCATATAGTTTAAGCACACTTCCATACATTCACACTTAAGCACAACCCAAAATAGCAGGGTCAATCATAAGGTAAAAATGATATAAAAATGGGATCAACACAAATTAGAGAGGTCATCCCTTCTCTTGAATTCTTTCCCTCACCACTGCAAAATCAGTACAACAGTGTAGTAGTCTCTTCCAAACACTGCCTGCTGCTAGGAGTGATCTCATGATATGATCATCTAATGGATAAGTACGTACTGAATTTTAACACAGCCTAGAAGGAGAGAAATTGAATGAACTATCTTCGTGGAGCACCATCAATATCTATTGCTCTGTTGTTAACAGTGCATTCAGGCATCAAACTTACCAGGCTAACTCAAATTGCATCAGCTGTAGGAATGAACCATTTGCAGTTGTAAGCATGTTTTAATGAGTGCCGTAATATAAAAACGTCTCCAAATGCAGGATGATGTAATCAAATATTACAGTTGTGGAGACAGTAAATTTCTAGTTATACTGATGATCTTATTAAAATAGCTTCAAATCCAATTTTGTTATATTTGGTTAATTTCATCTCATAGCATTGAATTTAACAATGAATAATTATTGCTGCACATGAAGTAATTAAAAAAGTTATCTTTGTGCATGTGAAAAATGTATGTATTATCACATTATATTCAACAACATATGAGAACAACCGCTGCAATTAAAAATTATTTCTTACAGAAGTTAAATCTCCTGCATTAATATGGAATAAACCTTTAAAAACTCCAAAGAAAACATCATTTTAAAAAAGGACTGCTTTAGAAACCATCAGATATGAATAACAAATTAATAGATGAGAGGAATAGTCAATTTTAAATATGATTCTGAATGACTAACATGAGTTTGCAGGGGATAATGTTATTTAAATAAAATTCTTCTGTAAATATTGACTTCCAGTTTAACTTCCCAAGTAGTTACACACTTTAATTGTATATTAGAATTAGTCACTGCTAATGCTTTTAAGTCTTAGATAGATGTTTGAATGTCCCTGCCTAAACAATGCCTGTGGCAAACAGCTAAAGCTCGTTCCGGTATATTCAGTTTTAGGATGCAGAATTGTCAGCATATGAAATGTGTCTCACAAATTTGTAAGCATATTAATGTGTTGTACAGAGTTAGCAAATCTATTTGGAGCAAACTCTACAGGTATTTTCTCTAACAGCCCTTGAGATTAAGGAGATATTAGCTACATGAAACGAACTACAGGCTCAGGTATATTAGTTTCACAGAAAAATACCTTCTGCCAGATGTTGACATTTAATTCAAAGATTTAAAGATAAGTGAAATAAGTCTTAGAAAGAAAACCTATGTTTAAATTTCTGACATTCTTCTGAAGTTTGCATCAAATTTCTTGCAATTTTTAGCAATTAAAAAAAAGTCACTAAAACAATTAAATTACATTAATAAGTGGTGGTTTTAAGGTACTACTACTACTACTAAAATCACCAAAATACAAATGTTTTCAATACAAACTAAAATTTACAATGTAGCTGACAATCCAGAAAAAAAAAAAATGAAAATTTCCCGGTCTAAAATCAATAGATTTAGAAAGCACAAGATAATGAAGCTACATGAGGGAAACCAGATTAGATCAGGCTCTTTCATGTATGCATCCAAAGCGTGTACATTGACACCCATGGGCACTTTCCATTATTAAGTTCCTGTGTCAAATACAACTTTATTGTTACTAATCAGGAGTTTTCTTTCCCTGACTTTTGAATTTCATCTTGTGGTGACATATAGCCTATAAAATCTGGAAGAATTTGGGATAAAAATAGCTTAGTATCAGTTGACATGCAATAATCATATCCTAATACCAGGACAGCACTTATTAACATTTTAACCTAAATCTTTACAGTTTCACTACTCAGTGTAGAGGCCCAGAGAAGGTGACTTTAGTCATGTTCCCACCCACCCTTAGGCCCCACTATGGTCTGAGAAATGGTCATTAGGCTTTGGCCCTGAAGAACTGCACCTGGACTAAGCCTCTCTCCAGCTTGTCAGAAACACTGTCTATTCCCAGGAAATAGAAGAGCACAAGTTTTTTAAAGAGCAGCCTTTGAAATTTATTTTTCTTGCCTGAAAAACCCAAATTAATAATATTTCTGTTGCTGAACCTTCAAAGAAAGTTAACAACTTGAATTGCATCCAGGATAGAATATTACAATAACTGAATAAAAAGTACAACCCTTTTGAGCACTCAATTATGAAAGGCTTATGAGTACTAGAGCTTACTACCCAATGACCTTATAAACAGTTGTCCACAGTGAGATTTTTTGAGCTCTCAATTTCTGGAACATAAGTGGCTAATGTGTCTCAAACACCACTATGGTTGTGAAGCCAACCAAGAACTTTTAGTAATAACAGACATTACATTTTTGTAATAACCAAGGACTATTGGTACTAGCGGGCTCTGAGAAAGAATAAATTTTGACTGGAGAAGAGGGGCCAGGTGGAGACTGGGCAACACTTTTGTGTGAGAAAGGACCACAATTCCATACATCTGAACACAGGAATGAATGGCAGAAAGTGGACATGGACTATAAGGTGAGAATGGGACCACCAAAATTTTGGAAATCCTCAGACCCATTCAGAAAAGCCTAAAAGAATGGATTGTACATGATAAGTAACTAGCAGAGAAAGTGAGAAACTTGTCTTCAGAGTAAAGAAGTATTTCCACAAAAAGGTACACAAGCCCAGGCATTATCCCTTGGACTCTGGACATCTCATCAGCCACACTGGTGCAGCTGGATTGCTGCTTATCACCTGGGTTGACACTGAAATCAGGATGGGCATCCCCTCAACCAGGTTGGCACTCAGACCAGGATAGGCATCCCCATCATCTGGCTTGACACTGAAGTGAGAGGTGGTGGACCCTCTTTTCCTTTTCTTTTTCCTCTTTCTCATACTTCCTTTTTCTCTTTTCCTTTCTTTAATTAACCTTTCCCTTTCTAATGAACCTCTTTAATTTCTGTTTTCCTTTTCATCCTTTCCCTTGATCCAAGACCCACGGCCATGTGCTTAATCTCTCTTTTCCCTTTACCCTATACTTTTAGCTGAACCCCACTATGTGCCTACACAGGAGGTCAGGGACTAACATACCAATTTTCATGCCAAATGCATAATTTACCAATAATACCCTATGCTTCTTTGCAGACTCTCTGACTTTTGTAATATTTTTTTCAACCAAGGAGCACTTTTGAATAGTAAGTGCTTCCTTCCCTTAAGGGTGCGTCATCACACTCAGGCAAATAGTTTTCATAATGATGTTGATCTTCTCCAGCATGCTTTTACATCTTCCTATTTCTGTTTGCAGTTAAGAGCCTTAAAATGATAAGCAAAGTTTTCTTGTTTTTTGTTTTGATTTACCTGAAAGACAGCCAGTGAGTGACAGAAACAGCAAGAGTTTCCATGACAACCACATCCTTGGTCACAAAGGTCCTTCCGCCCCTCTTTGTGCAGTTGTTAGCAACGTTGACGTTTCTTAATTAAAGCTTAGCCTAGTGGGACAAAGACAGATCTCTGTTAGGAAAATTAAAAATATCTCTCAATAATATGACAAACAATTCAGGAGACAAAGCTGCTCCTAATGCAATTAAAAGTCTAGTTCCAAAGGTCTCTATATACACAGGAACAGGTATCCTGACAGATACTCAGTGGCACCTTGCTCCAGTAGTTAACACTGTTAATAGCTCAAATGTCTATGGCAGTGCTCTGCATATATATATATATATATATATATGTGGATAGCACCTTAAAACTGCATGTGTCTTGAAGCTTTCAATTTCCAAAAAGCCAAGAATAGAAGATGGTACACATATCTTTCATAGCAAACATATCTGAAGCACAGAGCCTGACGTGTTCTTGTTTTCCTGAAAAAAATATGTTGATTTCTGGTATAAAGAGTTTCAAAAAGCTCATGTGGAAGTGTGGGTTAGATGAGTGGACAGTGAGGTGGACTGAGACTTGGCTGGAGGGCAGAGATCAGAGTGTTGTGACCAGTGGTGCAGAGTCTATTTAGAGCCTGTAGCTCACAGTGTTCCCCAGGGATCGGCACTGAGTCAAGTTGTGTTCAACTTATTAATCAGTGACCCTGGCTGAATGTAACCTTCAGGAAGTTTGCTGATACAGAACTGTGAGGGGTGGCTGATACCCCAAATGTCTGCACAGCCTTCCAGAAGGGCCTCAACAGGCTGGAGAGATGGATATAGAGGAACTGTCTGAAAGTTAACAAGGGCAAATGCAGGGTCTTGCACCTGGAGAAGAATAACCCCAGTACAGGGATCTGACCTGCTGGAAAGCAGCTCTGCAGAGAAGGACCTGGGGGTCCTGGTGGACAACAAGTTGTCCATGAGCCAGCAGTGTATCCCTTTGGCCAAGGAGAGCAGAGGGATCCTGGGGTGCTTTAGGTGCAGGTCAGGGGAGGGGATCCTGCCTCTCTGCTCAGCCCTGGGGAGGCACATCTGGAGTGCTGTGTCCAGGTCTTGATCCTTAGTAGAACGACAAGTACTGAAGAGGGTTCAGCTGAAGGTAGTGAAGATGATGAAAAGACTGACATATCTCTTGTGAAGGAAGCTTGAGAGAGGTGGCAGAGCACTGGAACAGGCTGCTCAGAGTAGAGTCTCCTTCTCCAGAGATATTCAAGACCCTCTGAGGCACGATCCTGTGCAACCTGTTCCAGGTGACTNCCCAAATGTCTGCACAGCCTTCCAGAAGGGCCTCAACAGGCTGGAGAGATGGATATAGAGGAACTGTCTGAAAGTTAACAAGGGCAAATGCAGGGTCTTGCACATGGGGAAGAATAACCCCAGTACAGGAATCTGACCTGCTGGAAGCAGCTCTGCAGAGAAGGACCTGGGGCTCCTGGTGGACAACAAGCTGTCCATGAGCCAGCAGTGTATCCCTTTGGCCAACAAGGGCAGAGGGATCCTGGGGTGCTTTAGGTGCAGGTCAGGGGAGGGGATCCTGCCTCTCTGCTCAGCCCTGGGGAGGCACATCTGGAGTGCTGTGTCCAGGTCTTGATCCTTAGTAGAATGACAAGCAAGTACTGAAGAGGGTTCAGCTGAAGGTAGTGAAGATGATGAAAAGACTGACATATCTCTTGTGAAGGAAGCTTGAGAGAGGTGGCAGAGCACTGGAACAGGCTGCTCAGAGTAGAGTCTCCTTCTCCAGAGATATTCAAGACCCTCTGAGGCACGATCCTGTGCAACCTGTTCCAGGTGACTCTTCTTTGTAAGCTTTGAAGTAGATATCTGCATACTTCCCTTTCAACTCCAACCATTATGTGATTATTTTTTTCCAAAAGTAATATGTTGGTATATTTAGTATAAACAATTTTTAAAATGTTTTTAGGAGAATCCAGATATTTTTGCTACTTGCAGACTGGATTGAAATAGATTCCAGTTTCTCCAGTTTTACTCAGTGTGTGAAGAATCTACCAATACATTTGAAACAATCAACACTTTTACAGAATATATTATTCATACTCATCTCCTACTATTTTCCAGATTTGTGTTTCCTATCTGTCCCATGACATGAACATAAATTTTGGCACACTTCATCTTTGATTACTGTCTTCTTAGCTATCTCTTTAACAATGTCAGCAACTTTACTACATTGGAACACAAGAGATTTTGCATTCAAATATCTGAAAAGTCAGTCCAAAATATGAGAAGGTTCAGCTGGTAATGTATGGACATATGTGTGCTTCTGGTCTTTGACTTGAAAATCACCAAGTTGCAATTATTTCCTACATTAATTAGTCATATCTATTTAGGGGGATTTTGAGATCCACTTATTAGAGCCCAAGGCATCTTCAATCAGTAGAGGCTGTGATTTATAACTAAAAGAGCAATGACATATGACATAATTATGAGACAAAGGAGAATTTCCTTTGTTTCTCTATCAAACCCTTTTTGGAGATGACTCCTTCAGATTATAACCAACTTAGTTACATGCCATATTTGCTGCTTTGGGGGTCCTATTTTCTATTTTAGAACCCTCACAGCAAGAGAACAGAAGCAAAGCTCTACACACTTGCCAGAAATAAAAATATAAATCATAATGTAAGAGTAGTTCCTGCTGCATATTTCAACTGCTCTTTGAGCATCTCTAGTTGTAACCAGTTTTGACAGTCTTTCCATCATATATAGAGAGACACACTGTGTGAGCACAAGATGACATCTCTCTATGTTGCTGGTATTTATTCCTTCAACAATATAAAGGTGTAGCTTGTCAGCTTTCATTTAAACAGCACAGCAGATACGTTTTTCAACACAGATAAAAAACCCCATTTAGGATTTGTGCTTCCTTTCAGGTAACTCAGACCAGGGAAATTTAATATTGGATGCACACAGAGGTATAAGAAACCCTGAAAGAGAACACAACAATTTGGTAGACAAGTGATTTTCCACATAGAGCTTGTAACTCATCTAAACCTCTACAGGAAACCTCCTCAATTAATTATTAATGTCTTCTGCCTTTGTTTTTCACATCAGTGATAATCTGCCTTTCAGTTTGTGTTCCTTTGGTTAGTGAATTATCTCGTTCAGCATTCTTTGCCGGCCAGGCCTTTGGGAAATAAGTATTTTCATTAAAATTTAAATTTTTTCCCTTATGGCTGTATCTCTTAAAGAGGGTAGAGCAGAGATTTCTCCCCCTGCCCCCAACTTTATTACTTTTTCATCTTCCTCTTTTCCTCACTTCTTTTCAACTACTTTTATAACAGTGCAACACAGAAATTATTTTAACTTGGTGATTTTTCTCTAGCATGAACAGGGAAAAAGATACCAAAGTTTCCAGCATTATAGTGTGAGATTGTTGCTGTTTTAAATACTAGGTATTACTGTGCCTATTGGATTAGACTCTTAAAATAATAATAAAGGTTATGATTAGTAGAACAGAAACAGGATTAAGAATAACTGGAGCCAAACAGTTATAACAGTGGGAACATCAAAATAAAAGATGGACTTATACATATTTCTCTTTGCATTCTTGAAACATGATGATTTTAAACTTTCTGTGAAAAATATTTTTTCTTTTTTACAAGTGTGTCATTGAAGAAAATAGAGTTATCACAAGTTGTGTCAGATAAGAAACCCATAGCTGAATAGCTGTAATAACTTTTATGTGACAACCCTATATAACGTGTACATAATAATGTAAAACCTACTTCAGACCTGTTACACAGGAATATGTAAATGTAAAATCAGATCCCTATGACAGAGAGATAATCTAGTTTAAGTCATGGATGTTGGACGCTGGCCTTCCCATTTGGATATTTGTTGTATATATACATTGGCTGATCTCAGTAGAAGAACTGCCAGCAAAACAAACAAGGGCAATATATGCCACTGCACAGCTCTTTAAAAATCCACTTAGAAATCTTGATCATTGTCTTAATGAAAGGATTTTACATCTCTAGTTATTTTTTTCTATATTTCTTGTTTCTTCAAGGATAATTGGCTAAAAATTTACTGGGCCTATCAATAAATGAAATGCATAGCAACATAGCAGGGTTATTGAACATCTAAATGTTGGGGAGTACCATTCATGCAGACTGACAAAGACATTGATACTGCATGTACAGGGCTGCCATGGGGCATGGGGGATAATGGCAAAGGTGATTTGTAGGAAATAATAATAATAATATGGGCAAGAGGATGAAAATGCTGCATTTAATAAACACAGGCAGATAGTCTAATTTCTGTTCTAGATTTAATGGAGGGATGTACTCCTGGCTCTATTATCAGTGGTTGTCATCTATCTTTCCAATGACTAAGCTCTCACTTTTAGACAAACGCATGATTGAAGAATTCCTTTACGCTTATAGCAAAAAGATCAAAGCTGCATTAAATCCATTAAGAGGAGCATCTTCTTTCTTACTAGCTGTGTGAAAAAGGGAAAAAGAGTGTGCTAATGCTGAAAAAAATCTAATGGATATTCTCTTAAAATTTACAAGAAAAAAACTTCCACTAAAAACTGGCGTATTCTAAAAGCGGTTTAAGGGCATATATACCAGCAATATTGTTCTTGGTTTGAAAAATTTGCTAATTTTCTCCTTTTTTTTTTTTGCCTCCACCCTTTACTATCCCAGAATGAGGAATACTTTAAAGAAAAAAAAAAAGAAAAAGAAAAGGAAAATATATTTACATTTTAATCTTATGACTGTAAATAGAATATACAGTAAGTTATGCAAAAGAACACAGCTGAAGCTGCTGCTTACAAGGAATTTAAAGAAATTTCAGCTGAACAGTATCTATTTGTTTCCCTCAGTTATAAATTAGGACCTAAAAAATACAACTGGCTTGTTTGGAATAGTTTCTTGGCTTCATTCTTCAAGAAAAGAAAATTAAGTTGTCCAGAATATACTGTTTTTTACAGACGTCTTTTGCATAATAGCATGAGTTGACAAAGCTCTACAGTCATATTTTTAATTTAAAGAGGAACTGTCTACCATTTCTTGATTTCTTTCATTCTGTCCTGTTCTGATTCTGGTTTCTTTAAAATAAATGCTGTTTCAGTAAGTTATTTTTTTCTTAATACAAAGGACATGAATTTTCCCTGAAGGAAATTTATATAAAATGGTGATCTAAAATACAGATGTGTATAATATGCAGCAAGTAATTTATCTAATTTCTTTTCCAGCACAAAAATTAGAAAATGCAGTTTTCAATTTCCACATGGCACTACCTCTGGTCTTTTGTTTTCCCCAGGATTTCTGCCAAATTACTTTTGCAATTTCTTTTAATTTTGTGTACTAATTGTAGAAAACTTATTAAATCCCTCCCCATTCAGTACATTTTAATGAATTGCTTTGGCTGGTAGTGACAGGGTGGATATTTTCTCACCATTCTGATTCCTAGTAGAATTTTTGAATACTGTGAGCATGAGTACTAATTCAGTATTTTCAACCTTAATGTGCAAGAGGCTTGAACCAGATCCAGTAAAATTGTGCTCTTTCTAAAGGTTACAATAGCATCTACTATCATTAATGTTTGTTTTCTGGCACTTATGATAAATCTAAATGCAACTGCAAGGATCTGTTCTGTTTTTAATTAAAATACTTATAAAACAAAGCCTTTAGCATAGATACTGTGGCACTGATATCAAAGTGCTTTCTTCCATTATCACTACCTAATTTCCCTTTTTCCATCATATGCATATTTATCTATTCATGTGTAGCAACATGAAAGTGATGATTGCTTAAATCCACATCCTCTCTCAAAGCAGTAGAGCAGATCTTTGAGTCTACAGTGACTATACTCCTCAGAGAAAAAGTTGTGACTTGTCACAAAAGTAAAAGTTTTCTCTGTATTATTTTTTCCTATATCAATGTATATTAGATGAAAACTCAAATTATTTCATTATCCCTTTCCTTTCAAAACAGGAACATGCTCATAGGTAAGGAAGAAACATCAGTGATAAGCAATTCTGATGTTCTGTATAGATTTGGAAGAGCAGGAACTGAAAAGAATTAGAAATTGAGCCATTCCTACACATACATCCAAAAAGAAAAAGATAGCATATGCTGTGACAAATACACTTGGATTGTTTTAGGCAGTATTATTAGGAAATACTTTCCCTCACATTTAGTAAGTGGAGGATGTGGGTGTAACGTGCAATGCAACTGCTAACAATATTCCTTTTTTAAGGGGGCAAACCTATGAAATCAATAAATGCAACAAGCTGAGTATCACTGGCTAGACTTTCTATAAAAGGCTTGTTATAATCTTAGAGGAAGACACAGATCTACCTGAAGATGCAGTTTAAAGTACACTCCACACTTTAAAGCCTTCTGAACTACACCAGACTCTCTCTGCTTCCCTGGGCAACCTCCACTGCAATCAGGGCTTGGAAGATATGAATGGAATTGTTGCAGACAGCAATTCATCCTGTCTTCTTGCTCCCATGAGTATCAGGGCTGTAATGCTCAGTCCACAGAGAATTAGAGGCTTTGGAAAACCAAAGGCTCAGATATTACAAAGCTCATAATGAACAGAGGAGATAGCTTGGCTGGAAATTTTTGAAAAGAGCTTGTCTGTAAAGATCTCCCTAATGAATACTTACATGCAAAGTTAACTATTAGGCCACAATTATTACAGACAGTGGTTATACAGAGTATAAATAACCTCAACTGGGTTCATGGCCCTGCTTGCTTTCAATAAAGATTTTATTTGTTCAGTCCAAAGTCTTTTTGACAATACTATTTTTAAATTGATTTAAATTTACTAAAACCATATTAGGTTAATATTTGATAAAAGTCATGCCATAGACACTTATGCAATGAAACGTCAGTATTCCTTTTTACAGGACAAATGAAAGAGAAATGTTATTAAGCTAATGTAAACAGCAAGCCATCTTGTATGATTGATTACTACCCCAACAGAAGATCATTTATTTTCAAGTTTTAGTAATTTTTCAAACTATTGTAAAGAAAATTTAATAAAAATCAAGATTTAGCAGTTAAATAAAACAATTTCAGAGTTGTTTATGAACACTCAATTTACCTCTAATAATATTAAAAGTTTATTGTGCAGTGGAACCTTTCATTGTCAGATTCCTCTTGGTGAGCAACCAGGACTTTCAACATCTAAATTAATTTTTATAAGCATTTTTTGATTTTTTTGGTAGTTTTTTGTTATTGTTTTATTCATGATACTAATAATGTTTTCAAGGACACCAGTCCAGGTCTAGGAAGAAGCAGAGAATGCTACTCTATAAAAGAATCAAATTAACTCTTTTTGAAGTAATGATCAAGCACAATTTCTGTACTGGTGAATGAACATTTGAAATAGTGCTCTAAAAAACAAACAAAAATATTTGATTGCTTTTTTTGAATGAGTATCTCAAAATGTCTATTAATCCAAGTGATTCTGAGTTATTCAGATTAATCAAACCTGTTTGGAAAGCTGTGCACAATAACCATACAATAAAAAGTTAATATGGTATTAATATTGTATAAAATATTGATTATTTTATAGTATTTGAATATATTTGCACATACATATTTAAAATAGAGGGCTTGTATATAAGGTGCAGAATGTCTCCCTTTCCAACACTTCAACCAGCTAACTGCATTTGCATTTTGTGTAATATTACTCTTTTTTTAACCAAATCAACCATAAATATGTCTAGAGGAGATTTACAAAATCACTTGACCAAGAAGGCTGGTGTATGGTGAACTATTTCAATTCAATGTTATTTGCTATAGGAACTAGATCCTCTTTGACATTCTTACTGCAAATCAGACATAAATGTCTTTGTGTGCTCAGGTGAAGATGGCAGAAAGAGTCTTCAGCTTCTCTAAACCAGCAATACTGAGGTGCTCTATTTGGCAATATTCATTTGAAGAAAGCTTGAAAAAGCCAGAGTACTGCTCAGGCAGTCAAATGATTCAGGATGTACCTTGAGCTACTGGGTGCTGAGAAGTGTTAAAACCATGAACTCCTGTCTACTTGCAGGCATTGAGGCAGATTCATCGTGCTGCTCCCACTACAAGGCATGCTCTTGTTCTCTGGTAAATAAAATACCAGTCAGAAGACGCCTTCTGTGAAGGAAAGGACTGGAATTAGCTCTGTTGGGAATTTTTCCATCTCTTTGCCAATCAGACTGACAGCTTCTAAAATTCGGCTCACATTTCAAGATAACAAGCATCTGCTGGGGATGAAGACGTTTAAAAACCCTTGCTCTCTCACTTAAGATTATAAATGCAACATGGATTCACTCAGCAGCATGATTTTGAAACTTCTTAAAGACTAGGCTGGAAATAACAAAGATTTTGTCACAAGTACCACAGTTAAGATATTTGGTTTCTTTTATGAACTTTATGAGCAGTCATTTCTCAAAGTCTCAAAAGAGTGTTACACACTCTTCAATTTTTTTTTTTTTTTAGTTTTGCCAATATTATTCATATCTAATAGAAAAAAAGAATAAAAAAGAAAATTATGTATAATTTGATGATTTAGAAATGAAATATATAAGCTCTCTTGTTAGTAAATGAAGAGGAATAGAAAACCTGAAGGCAAATTAATTCAAAGATTTTTTACAGTTATTTTGAAGTGAGATGAACAGCCTTATTCTTTTTTGCTAACTGTGATGGAAACTTGATTGCAGCAGAAACCTAGATAGCTATCCTACATTATTCAATTAACTTTCAGATGGCTAAAGCTGAGTGAGCAGTGTTCACTTGTTTTCTTTTCCAGTCTGCATGGAAGTTTCAACTGCATGTGAAAACTTCAACTGGCCATTTAACTCCTAATCTCAGTTGAAGTACAATAAAATCACCCTTCATCTATGGTAGTACTTTCTTGCTATTTTGCTTTAATTATTCAGTAAATATTTTTAAGCTCTTAATATTAAGTACAACAGATGCCTCAGAGAAATTGAGAAGTTCAGGGATAAACTATAGAATTGTAGGTCATGTGGTAACCTGCTCTTAATCTGCACTCTTTGTATTAGACTTGATTTATTTGCAATGAAAAGTTGCAAGGAAACAGGCATGTTTTTCTGCTACTTTTTTCAGGCCCACATGTTTATTTCCAAAGTCCTCTAGGAGATCGTAATATGTGCCAGTGTAATCACATATGGAAATGGTCTTTTCTCTGCCAGGCAAGGGATTAAGGACAATGAGAGGACCAGCAAGACACTGCTGTTGTTTTGTCTCTCAGCTGTGCTTTGTAGAACCACCTCTGCTGTATAAAGAGCAGCTCATCCTGGCCTCTCTTCTGCAGCAGCCAGCTACTGCCAAGAGGGAAGATGAGTGCAGTTAAACAAATATCCTTTACTGCCACTGCATCTAGTACATCAGCCAGCCTTGTTTAAGCCTTCCACTTAATGCAACTGCCAGACTAATGATATTATGCATTTTAATAGCACACACCAGGATCCTTACTCATTTCTCTACAATGATAAACCCCTGAAGATTGTGTGCACTACTCTGAAGTAGTTGCCACAATCTCTCCATGGACCTGTAAGTTCAACTCACCTCTGTGCTCTCTTCCAGAAAAATCAGCTGTGGCATAACAGTGTATTGTGCTGTTTCATGTGTAGAGAGGATGGGAGATACAGAGAGGTTTGTGTGCAAAATGAGTGTGCATGAACAATCTGTCAGTGCACATGTGGCACAAGCCTGCCTCAATGACAACCCAAAAATTAGAAAAAATTACAGTTCTATTGAAAAAACTCCTATCTTGCCATGTTATTCATGAGTTCTGAGTTATTATCTCTGTAGATATCTCTGCAGGTTTCACACTAGTTCAGCCCCTAGCTTTAGGTAACAAGACCATTCTTAGTCAAGAATTATATTTTATTGTGATGTATAATGATATAGGTGAAAAATTCCATCTAATCACAGAATCATAGAATCACAGAATCATTTAGGTTAGAAATCATTCTGGCTTCCAGAGAAGTTGTGGATGCCCCATCCCTGGAAATGTTCAAGGCCAGCTTAGATGGGGCTGTGAGCAACCTTGTCAAGTGAAAGGTTCATGGTAGGAGGGTTGGAAATCTTTAAGGCCCCTTCCAACCCAAACCTTTCTATTTTTGTGGACTCTATGATTCCATGAAAAGGCCTTCAAGTTCATTGAATCCAACCATAAACATAACAGCTGCCACTACATCTTCAATTCGATGCAGGCGAGACATTTCCTTAGCTTAGGAGGCAGAAGTCACTTTAAACACTCTTGGAAGCTAATCTTAACACTAAGTGTGTTTTAAAAACACTGAGCGTGTTTTTTACATGATACATCTAATTCAATTCAATCTATTCAGAAAAATAAAAATAAACAAAAATGCTATTTGTTTCACTTAAATTGTTGCAAAAGGCTGTCTCATTACAATTAATAGTTGCCACATCTCACAACAACAAAGAGTTTAATATACAATAAAAATACATTGTCTTTGGAACTTAGAGGAACAGATAAAGATGCAGAATTTGAAAATGCATATGTAAAAACAAAATTCATTAGGAGAAGACACCTAAAACACTCAGTTGTTGTTCTGTAATGATTGCAGTAGTTTAAATGTTAATAATTTTGTTCTTATCTATTTTCTACTTAAAACAGTGCAATGCATTTTTTGGCATACTGAAGAATATTAATGATGCAACAAATTGATTGGTACTACAGAGATGTATCTGGTTTTTTTATGAGCATATTTAATTGCACATTTCTTAAGTTTCTAATTACAACCAGTACTAAAAGTGTCTAGATGCTTAAGGATGCCTTTTTATATTTAAACATACTTCATTATTATTACTTATATGGCAGATAGTTCCCTAAGATATAATGATAGGATATTAAAGTGGATTAGAAATCTCATTATTAGAACACAAGCTTGTCTGAACAGAAAGAAAAAAAAATAAAGTACTCTAAGTGGAATAAGCACCTCTTCATTTTCTTTCACAAATCTCATTTTATTACGAGCTAAATGTCAGAGACATAAAGACATAACTGCTGGCATGATCCCATCAGGGAGGTTTCTATCTGTTATCATATGGTATTCGACATTATTTTATCACAAGTTTTAAGTAAAGCCAGCAAAATTTACTAAGGGCTCAAATTTAACCCAAATATATTTTAGCCTATCCAGAGGTGGATTGTTTATTTTTAAATACTAAGATCTGACTGCAGTCAAATAACATTTTTTCTTGTATTTTAACTCAGCATTAGGGCAGACACCAATTATGAAATTGTGCTGTCAGGTTACCCCTCTAAGGGCAGTCACACACTTCATGTTTTCAGTGGCAAATTGAATTTGACATTTAATTTGAAGCCCAGGATACCATAATGTAAAACCTTCTGCAGTATTAGTGATAAAGCATGAGGGCATACATCCTGTCTGGCTCTTTTAAATAGTTATCTCCATGTAACTATTGCCTTTATTATTTTCTGTGGAGATTATTTTCCTGATATTTAAAGGAAAATCTCAGTAAATATTTAGAATCACAGCAGCTCACAACTAGAACATTCCAGGTTTCTTCATAGATTCAAATAAGTGATCTAATAAAAAAATCTACCCATACATACTGTTCAGACACCTTGTCATTTCCAAGTTTAGAAACAATTAGAGGAAACCTTAGCATAGCTCTTAGTAGCTGGTGGTGCCAAAACTTCATCATTTGTTTATTCTCCAGAAGATAATTTAATTTAACATTGCGAGAAAGTGTGCTAATAGTGTTTGCAAGCCCTTTATTGGTGGAAATTAATTTCTTGCAGAGATTTCTGTGTAAGTTGGCAGCACTCCCTTTAATACTTTTTAAAATATTCAAATGTAATATTTTCAGGAAGCAGCCAGAATTTTTCCTTTCTTGACAGTTTTATGATCAAAAATTAAGAATGTCATAATCTGAAAGTCCAAAGGCTGGTTTGATGCACATGCAAACGGAATTTAGTCAGGATTTCTGGCTTAACCATCACCTTAGAGGTCACCATTACATATTAGAAAAACCCCAAACCAATAAAGACATAAACAAACAAACACAACAAAAACAAACCCATCCACGTTCAAAACCAATCAATCAACCAACCAACCAACCAAAAAAAACCAAAACAAAACCCCTTAAGAAAGTTCCTTTTCTGTCTAAGCTTTCACATTACAACAGCCATGAATTAAGCTGTGAAATATGTACCAGTTCAGAATCAGCCCCAGAGGCTCCAGCCATAAAGTACTATGTAACAAATATCAGATCTCTGTGCTATTCAATATTTGTATACAAATATAATCCAGCCCAAACAGTAGAATATTTCTGGGTAATTCTCCTGCCCACACAACATATTCAGCATAATGTTAAGTTTACATAAACTGGCACTATCTGATCTGCATTAAAGTCAGCAATGATCCAATTATTTCTCACTTTTTTCCCCTATAATTTCTACCATTCCTAAATTCTGTGTCAATTGGATGAAGTGTTTTAATATAATTTATTATTGTTGGTGTAATAAAGTGGAATTTACTGTCATGAAGATGAACTGCTTTAGCACTCCTTACAGAGCACCAATATTTCCCTAATTATTTCAAGAACTGGTCAGAGTTCTGTCAGGAGATGTGGAATTTTATGTCCTGAGGGTTTTTTTTCATTTTTTGGATTTTATTTCTGAAATGATTTCTTAAAAGTTTTTTTCTAGGGAGAGAACATCCTCCCTAATTAAAAGAAGTCATGAGGCTCTTACTGGTTTCCAGAGAGCATTGGCATTGATTGTGTTGACAGCACTCATTTCCATTGATGTCAAGTCTTTTTCATTCTATCAGAACATGTCTTGCAAAAAACTTGTGGGTTTTTTTTT
>VWYP01008593.1:15506-82499 GCA_013400435.1 Pycnonotus jocosus | reverse complement strand
CTGAGCACAGCCATGGTGGCTGTTGAACACTGACCTGAGCACAGCCATGGTGGCTATTGAACGTTGCACTGAACACAGGCATGGTGGCTGTCGTCTCCTTCTGCCTTGCAGCAGTTTCTCCTTTGGAAGGGCACTGTGTTCATCAAGATCAGGCACACAAGCCTTAGAGACTCACTAAAGCCCTGCAGTTTTATAAATCTAAACAAAAGTGCATGGTGTGTCCTGCACATGCTTCAAAGGAAAGAGAAATTACAAATGGATCTTTAAATCTGTGCTGAAAGCCAAGAGTGTAGAAAACAAGTCATACACTCACTCTTTCCAAAACTAACCCTTCACAGCCACCATCTCCCCTTCAATCACTGTTTCCTTAAAGAGACCCTTAGGGGAAATGACACAAAGTGATTTTGGCTGGTTCCAGAGCTCCACCTCCATGCCCACAAGGTGCATTCTGTGCTCAGCCCTGGAGGAACTCCTCATGTCCTCCTGTCCATGGGGACAGTGAGCCCTGTGTGAGCACAAGCCCTGCCTGCTCTGCTCCCTGTGCTGCCCCACTGAGAGCTCAGCAGGCAGGGCATGGACACCCCACACTCCTCCTGCTCATCCCTGTCCACTCCTCAGCATTCAACAGCCCTGGGACAGGAATCCCTCCACTGCTGGGAGCCTGTTTGGGGCACTGAAGGCATGGCAGGCACTGAGTGCTTCCATTTCTTGCCCAGGAATGTTGGGCAGCTCATAATTAAACCTTCTGCTGCAAAGCTTTTGAATATTTCTCTATTAACTTCTACAAGACAGTTTTTGAACAGCTCTACTTACAAACTACCACTGTGACTTCCAGAAGAAACATTAATTTGCTATGCTAGTACTTCTCTTACAACAGCAAGAGCAAAGAAAAAGCTTTATAATGCAAAAGAGATCTGGATTTAGCAATTAAACCTTCATTTGTGTTTCATTTAGCAATATGAGAATTCTGCCAACATCTTCAGAAGGCTTTTAATATATCTGCATTAATGCACAGCCCATAAGCCAGCAGTGCTCTCATTTACTGAGCTCTCTAGTGCAGCTCCAGTTGCTGTGTACCATCACTGCTGTTCCACAGGCATCTTTCATCCTTTTTTGCCTCTTCCAGAGGCAATTACAGTTGCTGTATCAGCTGGTGCATGAGGAAAACATTCCCTTGGTGTGACTGGATTCTCCAGTCAGCTTCAGGGAAATAAAACAGAAGCAGCTCCAAATTTCAGCTTCAGAAGAGCTGGAGTACATGACACTTGTTCCTAATCAGAAGTAGATGATCTTTCAAACACACATTCAGTGACCCAACATCACTGTTCAGAGAGGCAAGCCTAGAACAGGAAGCAATTTCTGTGTGAAAACAAGAGCCTTTCAAAACACAGGGATGACTGTAACCCAGCTATTTTTTTATGCTTTAAAAATTTCTTGGAATGTAAAAAGGAATGATGCAGCGTTCCCTTTAAAGCAGAAAGGAATAATGACAGTTCTATTAGTCAGCTACACAAAGGGCCCCATGTCCAGAGTCTCTGAGAAAGCCAAACCATTAAGGTAAAAAAAAAAAAAATCTGAGGGAGAGTTTTGCTCAGAAAGATGCTTATGAGATCTATATTGCCTCATTACACAAATGTAAATGCAAGGATGCATAATATGAAGATTAGCTCAAAGCATGTGTTCCCTGTCAGCAGTGCAGTAGAAACCCATCCTGCCTGCAGAGATGCAGGAACAAACCTGCTGGACAGGAGCTCTGCACAGACACAATCTGCATTTTCTTGTCACAATTAGGATTGCCCAGATCATGAAATCTTCCAGAACAGCCTCTTAAAATTGATTCCTTGTTACCAACCCCACTCCTCTCAGCTTCCCATACATTTATGAGCGAGAATGCTTTCCTGGCCTGAGTCACAAGCTTATTTTTTTAAAACATTTACATCTGTATGCAAGCCAAACTGGCTATCTTCTTAGGCAGTCATGAAACTTGAGTCCTCCCACATCACTCACCTAGATATCACTAATATAATAACATCCCTTTTTTCTTTTTCTATTTTTTTCTATTTGGAATTAAACATCAAGACAGAGCAATTATTTTACTGATTATCAATACTGAAAACAATCTTGCAAACGAAAATTTTATTTATTTGGCGTTAGAATCCACCCTCCCTCCCAACATTGCAAGATCAGCAATTACAGTACAGAGCAAATTATTTGTTGTGAAGAGTTTTCCCACATCTAGAGTTAGTCAGGGCTCATGTCTCCTTCAAATGTGGTTTAAATTTTTATAAAGAGGAAAAAGCTTCAGTGCCACACCGTGATCCCCTCATTTATATTGACTAATGATAACCAGGGGTGTTTCCTCAAACTCCTACCAGCACTTGTGTGCACAGGAGCTCAGGACACCTCTGTCTGAGGCTGCAAACACAGCAGACTGGGAATAGAATAGAACAAAGAACCTTTTAGGATAAACCCGTGCACGTTCGAGTCTCTCCTTGTGCCTGGAGAACACACCCTAAGGAAGAGAATCCCAGTGAGGGGAGGCAGCAGCAGCTGTGCTGGGACAGCAGGGACCCCAGGAGATGGACAAAGGCTTGGCACTTGGAAAGGGCTCTCTCAAGAGCCCCAGGAGATGGACAAAGGCTTGGCACTTGGAAAGGGCTCTCTCAAGAGCCCCAGGAGATGGACAAAGGCTTGGCACTTGGAAAGGGCTCTCTCAAGAGCCCCAGGAGATGGACAAAGGCTTGGCACTTGGAAAGGGCTCTCTCAAGAGCCCCAGGAGATGGACAAAGCCTTGGCACTTGGAAAGGGTTCCCTTAAGACCCCCAGGAGATGGACAAAGGCTTGGCACTTGGAAAGGGCTCTCAGGTACCACTGAGTTGTGCCATGCACCTGTGAGCACTGCTCATGATTCCCTTCCCCAGAGGGAATCTCTGCTCAGTCTGACACAGCACCACTGAGGCTTTGATGCCTTTTTTGTTCTAGGAGGAGATGATCAGATCATTCAGCTTCTTTCCATGTGCCTGGGACACTGTTCTAGGAATGGTTTTTAGCAAATCAGCTCTTAATGCCTGGGATAGGCAACTCGAGAGAGACTGACTGTTGAGTGGCTTTGGCATGGTGTTTTTTATTAAATTTGTTCTTTTCAAAGCAGGTAGTGCCATGATTTAGTTTGTCACTACTGTTCCAACACAATCTTAACTACCCAGGTACCCACCCTCTTTTTTCAATAACTTGGCTCATTTCATCCAGCTGATGAAATGTTTCATTTTCAGCATAACACAAAATAACCACATTTCTGTGTGCCTTTGGTTTCCTTTTTTGTTTGAACTACATGGGCTGTCAAAAGCAACTGCAGAGCAAAGCTGCTCTCCCAGGTTCCTGATGGCAGCAGCGCTTCTGGCTGCAAACCCCAGCAGCAGTGAGAGGCAGGCAGGGCTGTGAGGAGCAGGGGAGCTGCCAGGGCCAGGAGGGGAGCAGGAGGGTGGGAAGGAGCAGTGCCAGGATGCCCAGGGCAGCTTCCAGGGAGAGAGGAGTGAGCCTTCAGCCAGAGCCTGCTGCTGACACAGGGCAAGCCAAAGCTTATGGACTGTCAGCAGGGCCTTCAGGAAAATTAGCAGAGTAGATAATGAGAGAGCAACTCTGATCAAGGAGGAGAATTTCCTGATCTTTTCCAGACTGCAGCTTCACAGTTACTTTAAACTGACCTAATTACAGACTTTTGATGACTGTCTGGATTTTCTCTCACTCCTTGCTAGACCTGGTACTGAGCACATTGAGCAGGATTTGGGGTTTCACAAGGGCCATGGTTCACTCAAAAAGTAATTTTTCTGCTTTTTAAAATTCTTAACATAATATTGCTAGGCTGGGTCAGTTCCTTCCTTTGGCTCAGCCCAAGCACCTCAAGGGAACATCAGATAAAAGGAGGTATGAAACCCCATCCAGAAAGAACTCAGCTCCACCTAGAGAGACAGAAATCCCCTCGGTCCTGGGCAAGCCTCCACCTTTCTAAAGTTACTCAGTGCTCCTGTCTCCTTCAAATGTGTTATAAGTTTTGATAAAGAAGAAAAAGTAAAGAAGAAATAGCAATGAATGATGGCAGAGCTCAGGCTTCCAGTAACAGCTCTAGCAAGAGGTCAGGAAAGAACATTTGGCTATCAGTATTCCATTAAAAGCCAATTTGAAAAAAAAAAAGCTGTTCAAGTTCTAGAAATCTGTCACTTTTCTATTTTCAGTTCTTTATCTCATTGTTTCATGTGAATGTTCAGAACAGACTTCACACTTCCAAGATCTGAAATGGAAGTCTTTGTGGTTTTGGGCTAGAAGACCACAGGCTTCAGAAATACAAATGGTCAGAAATTAATCTGTGTGATAAATGAAAAGAGGAGTCAAATGGCAGCAGCTCCAGTTCTGCAAATCAATTAGTAATCATTCAAAAACGAAGTAAGAATATCTTTATAAGCAGAATTGGTATCTTCACTTGTCTGCAAATAAGCAATTTATTATCAGCACCTGCTCAGACAGGCCATCTGTGAAGCTTCTCTTTGGTGTTTATGACACTAAATAGTTCCAAAAATTGCCTTTTGGCAATTCTCTAGGCCCTTGCTCAGCTGCTCAAAAGCCATTCCTTCTTTGGGAAGAAACCCTTCCCTGGCAGGGTGGGCAGGCCCTGGCAGAGGGTGCCCAGAGCAGCTGGGGCTGCCCCTGGATCCCTGGCAGTGCCCAAGGCCAGGCTGGACATTGGGCTTGGAGCAGCCTGGGACAGTGGGAGGTGTCCCTGTGGATGTGGCACCAAATACTGAGAGCAAACCCCTGCAGAGAAAGGTTTAGGAACTGAACTCCAGTTCTGCAGAGTTTATCTGGTCATTTCCTGAGCCATAATTCTGACAATTTATTACCTCACTTGTATTTGCCAAGAACAATGAAATAACTGAAAATATTTCAGCATTTTCTTGGGTCATTGTTGCCATGAATATGCCACACTATTCAGCTACACTCCAATCTAGCTTGGGCTCCTCAGTACTCTCACAATTTATTAGAGAAAGTGCTTTATCCTGTAGGCATAGAACACTTACAAACAAGGCTTGTATGAAAGATGATTTTTCACTTTGTGAATTCCAGTACAGTTTGCTGTAGGATGATGAATAATAGAAGTGATTATAGCACATGTCTCAATCTCATCTAAACCAGCTTCTTGGGCTTCACAGAGAACAAACAAAAAAAGTTATAGAAGATTATTTAACAAAATAGTTTCTAGATTGACAACATACAGCCCCTAACATAGCTGCTTTACTGAAAAGTGGAATCAGATTAGTCTTAAGAGAAGAAAAAGTAGTATTTTGCCATATTTCTTAACCACCAGGAAATATCCTTCCCCTTTTCGTTTCCTGTTAAAATAAAGGTGAAGTTAATGACTCAAAGAAAACTAATGCTGTAAATTATTGACCTCCATAGGTCTGAAATGATGGCTGGTACCACTGAATCCTTGAAACATGGTTGGAAGAAGTAAGTGGAAAAGTTTTCTACACTACTGTAGAATTTTCTAGTGGTGTGTGCACCTTGTGAAGTCTTAAATATCTGCCTGACAGCCTAGACAGAAGTGATTTACAACAAACAAGTTCTGTTCAAAGGTAGCTTGCACTGAGATGACTGATCTTCATTTAACATGATTACTTGGCCATGAATTAAAATTAGAACTCTCTGGCTTTTTAATGTGAAACTCAATTTATCCCAGAGTGTCTTCTGCACTTGATGAAAAATGAAAAGATAATTTTTTTAAAATGTAATGTAACCACAGTTAACACATATTTTCTGCAACATTTCATTACCCAGCTTAACATGCAGCATGGAATACCCTAGAAGTATGGTTATAGAAAACAGAACTTTTTAAATGTCACTGAGTTGAAAGAGACAATTGGAATAAGATGAGTGAAAAATCCATTTGTTCCTTCTCCGTGAGGACAAAGCCATTGTTTTTTTCAGTGGGAAATGAAGAGGAAAGTAGGGAAACAGCTCTGCAAATGAGGATGTATTGAGGTCTAATCTACAAAAATAAAGCAGAACAGTTAATTCCATTAACCTCTGCCAAAAAGCAGCTTGGGCAGGATTCTTACACATCTTAAGCTCCACAGGAAAACCCCGAGCTTGTGAGAAGGCTGGCAGAGAAAGCCTGGAGTGCCTGTGAGCAGTGGGAGCTGTGAGCAGCCCAGTGCCCCCCTGGGAGCCCAGGATGATGGTGCTGCTGCCAGGGGCTGCAGAGCCCAGCACAGACACAGGGCACAGTCACACTGCTCATGCTGCAAACCCTCTGCTGCCAGAGGAAAGGAAATGAGCACACAGAGAGATCTCCTCGAGGAGAGATGAGAGCAGAGCCCAGCACCCACCTGTATGGAGGGCAGCTGGCTCTGCTGCCAAGGGGCACACAGCCCTGACACCCCCCAGGAGACAGGCAAGCAAAAGGAACCTCAGAACCACCTCTGAAAAGTGATTTATCATGCAAGCAGCCCTTTGCTTCATACAAAAAGAAATAAGACTTCCTAATTTTAAAATATTACTAAATTTAGGCAGTGCAAGCCAGCATAACGTTAAGAGGTATTTATTGATAATATGGTGATTAACCATCAACCAGAAAAAAAATCTCTGAGCTTGTAACATCCTACAATAAATACAATTGACTTCAGTGGGAATGCTGGATAAAATCTAATAGAGGATACAGTTCAGGCTGCAAGCCTAAAGGAATAACCTTCCTGCTGTTTAACTGAGACCTGCTCTCACTCTGAAATGATTTCCATGCACGTTAATGAAAGCCTTGCCAGTGTTTTGCCAGGGGAATTGGGCGGTGCCTGAGCTTTGTTCCACTGTCAGAGCCCATCAGAGCCCTCCTTGTCCCCTGATGCACCAGGAAAGGCAGAGGAGACAGAGACTCTGATTACCCAAAGGAAACAACTGCCTGGGAAGCTGATTCCCATAACAAATACCCCTGGAATTCTGTGATCCCCACCCTGAAGAACTCAAAAAATATCTGAGAGCAGCTCAGAATAAAGGTTAGAGATATCAAAACTGCCTAATCCACGGTGCATGACTATTATGGGTATGGGCCATTAAAATTTTTATGCATGAGACATTGTAATCTTTGTTACTTAATTACATTTCAGTAGAACTGTGGATGAATGGGAGCATCTTTAAAATTCTGCCCCACCATTCTAATTAGCCTGGCACGCATTTAAGAGAAAAAATTTTCAAGAAAACCTGAAAATACTGCTGATGGGAATGATTATACAAAAAATGGAATTGGGGGAGGAAAGAACAGAGACCAGAGCTACCTTCAAATTGGATAAGCAATTAATATTGGCTCCAGGATATTTTATATAAAGCACAGGAGTTCTAGCAGAATTATTTCACTCAGCTGTTGTGAGCTGATACACTGCACTCAGTTGCAGATAATGCATATTACAGAAAAGAAAGAAAAACGTAAATTAATCTAGAGAAAAGAAAATTAGAAGAATTTTTTTTATTATTACCTATGATGTGTTGAATCAGTTGCATTTAGAAAAGACTGACAGAAACCACACAAAAATCCCCCTTGACAAAACTTGACAAAAATCTGTGGCAAAAGGAGTAATAATCAACATTATCAAAAACAAATGAAGGGGCGGGGCGGGGGAACAAGGGGAAAAAAATCCAGTTATTTGCAGTCAAGATTAGGCTGGGTGACAAGAAGTATTCTTCAAACTCCTTGGGCAGTTTTCCCTTCAGCCTTCTCTCCCAGAAGAGCCCTCAGTGCCTCCCTCCCCAGGGCAAAGAGGCTGGAGTGTAGCCAGAGCCCTGTGTACCAGCACACTGCTGGCCCCTGCAGCAAACACCAGCTAAATTTCATTCCACCCAAGCTGCCCAGCTGCCAGATGCTGGCAGAGGATACATAAGCTTCTTACAAGCCCCAAATAAACCCCCTGGTTTAGCCGAGGTTCTGTGCAACTTCATCACTTCCCACGTTGGCTATCAAAAATATGAAATGCTCTTGGGCTAAAGGAATGGATTACAAATTTGTCAGTGCAAGCAGGGTTAAAAAACACCCCCCACGTTTGCACCTGACACAAACAGTTTGCTGATAATGGTACACACAGAGGAGGGAGGGGAATTGCCAGGAGATGAGCAGATGAGGTGAGCAATGAGGCTCCAGGACCAGGGAATGACAACACGTCCTAGAAGTTTCCCTCTTCTAGATCAAACAGTGAAATCAACACTCACTCCAGTAAAGAGAGATTCTAAACAACTAAATATAGAAACTCCAAATCACAAGTTCAGCACAATGAGTAATGAGGATGCCTCAGATGCCTCAGAAATACAGGAAAAACAGAAGTAGCCAGATATGATGTCATGGAGCTCATTTAAAATCTACCTACATCTAATTATAACAGGCCAGGCTCGAGCACCTTCCAGGATAAATCCAGTCTGTGTGCTCATTGCAGGGTAAAGAAACATGCTGAAGGGATAACAGAGATTTCTAATTCCCTGCATGTCCCTGAAACCAGGAATAAATGCAGCTTTCCAAGGCACATCCTCCTCTGTAGAAATGGCAGGGGTGTGTTTCAAGGCAGCTCAGTCAGGAGGCTGCTGGCATGGCGTGGAATTGGGCAGCAGTGATATAATATATTATTTATATTATATATATTATATATTATGTATTATATATATTATAACAAAGGTCCAAGAATTTTTAGGCATGAAGAGTTTTCAGAGATGACTGTGACCTTTTATCGTGTGTAAATACATATAGTTGGAAGGTACTTAGCTCCTGGAGGCTACAAAAGGGTAACATTTGGGACAAGTGATGTGTATGGCACTTAGTTGTGGAGTCCAGTTTGATAGCTCACGTGTTCAAGAGAAAGGGAAAAAAAAACCCCAAACCAAGAAAATTGGTGAACTCGTCAGGGAGTCCTGAGGTACAAAACAACCTTTGCATGAAGGGACTAAAACTTACAATAACCTTGCCTTTTTAGCATGTCTGCCCCTCAAATCCCCAAAGCAAATGGAATCAGCCTTGCCTCTCCTGTCCCCAGTGTACAGCACAGGCTCCAGACATAATGGGCAGATCCAATCCCGATCCTCACAATGAAAATGGAGTTAAGGATTGCCATTTAACAAAAACTTCCTGATGTTCCCACCTTCCTTCCACCTGCTGCCAGCCAGTGAAATTAATTCAGCAAGCAGATCATGTAAAGGCAGCAGATTATATGAGTTTAATTTCCCTCCCTTGTGCCATGCACTGTTTCTGCTACCAGCTGGTTGGAAATGGCAGTCCTGGTGAAATCATGGAACCTGACAGCACTTTGGAATTCAGAAGTTGCAGAACATGAATAGGATTAGAAATATTGAAACTGTGAAAGAAAATACAGATGGATTTCCAGAACAGGAGCCCTAGACAAGTCTGTGTGATGAAAGGAAATGTGAATATACAATGTTTGTCTGAATCAAACACGGCCCTGCAGCACATGGACAGGACAGCCCATCTCATCCATGGGATTTTGACAGTTTTTGGGTCATTCCAGCAGCATTCCACATGGCTCTTCCACAGCCCAAAGGTGGAAGAAACGCTCTGAGCAGAACAGCATTTGTTGTAGTGCAGGTATGCAGATCCTACAATGCCTAATAGCTGTTCTTCACCTGGAAGAACACCTAATTCACAAATAGGTGAATAGGGCAAGGAATTTGGGGGTTTCCCATATCAAGACAAAACTCCAGTTCTCCATTTGCCCATACAATGAGGCATTAAAACTGCTATAAATGTCTTATTTACAATGACTGAATAGTTGTGCTTCTTGATCCTTACCTCAATTCTCACTTCACAAGCCAACAGCCACAGGTCTTGCTACAACCAAACTCTGTTTCATGTAATAGAGAAAATAAATGGTAGGAGAGGACTGACCTTTATCAGTCCTGCAGGTCTCTCTCCTGTAGCTAAACCAGGAGAAAAGGGTAGGCTTGGCTAATCCCAGCTCAGCTGCTGCCCAGACTGCCCAGTCTGCAGGAGAAGCTGCCACTGGAAAGGTCACATCCCATGGAAGGGTCTTGTGATTCCCACCCAGAGCACAAATCCGTAGAGCAGCCAGGCTGTGCCTGAATAAAACACTGCAGATTAAAGCAGCAGCAGCAGCAAACCTCAGTGCAAGCCAGAGCAGCTCTTGGATCAAAACCCTGGACTGAGCAGCAGCTCCAGCTTTGGAATGTCTCAGGGCTGGACAGTCCTCCCAAGGAAGGTGCTGCAAGCTCTGTGCTCTGCCCCTGCTCAGGAGGCTGCAGGATGCAAGCTGGGGCAGAGCAATGCATCCCCACGGGGAGGTGCAGCCACCCCGTGCTGAGGTGTTTTGTTAGTGCAGGAGGATGGAATAGCTGTGATGGAATGTGCCAGAGAACCAAAGGGCTCCAACAAACGAGCTGTTCACACAGCACAGCTGGTGCAAAGGTTTTCTGCAGGAGACAAAGAAGCTGCAGCTCTGCTCTTCACATTTGTTCCCAGATGTTCTCAGGGTCTCTCCCAACAGGTGAGAGAGACAGATATGACAGGCATGATAACATGGATTATGTGTCTGGCAGCACTGAGGCCATATTAAACCAATGTGTGAGAGAGACAGATATGGCAGGTGTGATAATGTGGGTAATGTGTCTCACAGCACTGAGGCTGTATTAAACCAATGTGTGAGCAGATCTGAACCAAGGAATGATGGCACAGATCTCACCAGCCAGAAAGCCAATTCCTGTCAGTCAGGCATGTTCCATGGGCATGGAATGTACACAGAAAGGGGACAGCAGAAGGCACAATGTCCTGAGAACCTTTCCCCTGTGGCTGACATGCCCTTGTACCTTCAAACACTGAAAGTCTCAAACAAAGCCTCTCTGCAGCCTCCAAAGGTGCTCTCTGTCACTATAGGACACAAAATGAACAACATGCACACAGTCAGGTTGTCAGGGCAAAAAGGGGGAAGTTTATTTTCCTACTTCTCTTGTATAGATTTCTGACAATGACCATGGATGAGGTTGTCACCTCTCCAACCTCACTGGCCAAACTAGAAGTCCATCATTTGCCTCCTCCTTAGAGAGAGGAATGAAAACAAAAAGGAACAGTGACGATAACATTACTTGTTTACATGAAAATCTGTGAAAAACTCCATTGCAAACATCAGAAGGCTGAAATGATCAGGGCTACAGCTCTCCTCTTCCCAAATGCAATTTAAAAGCACATTGAAACCTCCTCATTCGTGTGACAGGTGTATCTACCCGAGCCTCAAGGTGCCCACCAGCACTCACACACAGTGCCCACACACCCTCTGCCAGGGGCTGTGCCACTCCTGGGGGCTGATCCCAACCCAGCTGCCTTCCCAGAGGCAATCCATCCCACAGCAGATGGGAACAGCAGCAAGAGCTGCCCCTTTGTGCACCCACCCCTCGGCACAGGGCACACAGGCACCCGCTAACCCTGCAGGCAGCCTTGCTTTCCATCCCTGCCTGTGCCAGCCTTGCTTTCCATCCCTACCTGTACCAGCCTTGCTTTCCATCCCTACCTGTACCAGCCTTGCTTTCCATCCCTACCTGTACCAGCCTTGCTTTCCATCCCTACCTGTACCAGCCTTGCTTTCCATCCCTACCTGTACCAGCCTTGCTTTCCATCCCTACCTGTACCAGCCTTGCTTTCCATCCCTACCTGTACCAGCCTTGCTTTCCATCCCTACCTGTACCAGCCTTGCTTTCCATCCCTACCTGTACCAGCCTTGCTTTCCATCCCTACCTGTACCAGCCTTGCTTTCCATCCCTACCTGTACCAGCCTTGCTTTCCATCCCTACCTGTACCAGCCTTGCTTTCCATCCCTACCTGTACCAGCCTTGCTTTCCATCCCTACCTGTACCAGCCTTGCTTTCCATCCCTACCTGTACCAGCCTTGCTTTCCCTCCCTACCTGTGCCAGCCTTGCTTTCCTTCCCTCCCTGTGCCAGCCTTGCTTTCCTTCCCCACCTGTACCAGCCTTGCTTTCCATCCCTGCCTGTGCCAGCTCTGTTTCCTTCCCTACCTGTGCCAGCCTTGCTTTCCATCCCTGCCTGTGAAAGCCTTGCTTTCCATCCCTGCCTGTGCCAGCCTTGCTTTCCTTCCCCACCTGTGCCAGCCTTGCATTCCATCCCTGTCTGTACCAGCCTTGCTTTCCATCCCTACCTGTGCCACTTTGCTTTCCATCCCTGTCTGTGCCAGCCTTGCTTTCCTTCTCTGTCTGTACCAGCCTTGCTTTCCATCCCTCCCTGTCCCAGCTCACCCACTGCACTCACTGATCCCAGCCCAGGAAAGCTCCAACGCTGCCCAGGGCACTGCAGGGCACCACGAGCCCCTTTGAGTTCACAACAATCCATTGCTTTGGACTCAAAAAACAAACACCTGCACTGAGATTGATCTTCCTTGCCATTCCACAGCAGCCCTCTTTCTAACTTTAGCACACATTTATCAGGTTTTCAGCTGCAGGTTACTTAGGGAAGGTCTTACTCTGCTGCCATTATTACTGTCAAGTGGTTCAATCAAATGTAATGGCAGGATTTGTTTAATAGGATACTACCCAACACGAGAAAGGATGGATAAAGCCAGCTCCCAGTCAGGTTTCTGTCTCTTTCCCAGATGGAATGATGCTTCTGCTAACCACACAGACGTTCCATGGTAATTTTCTCTCATCCTTCCCCTGTGCTAGCTTTTCAAGTGGTTCTTAATTAGCTCTGGTTTATTTATGAAAGCAGATTTTGCTAGACTTTCCCCAAGAGCTTTAGTAAACAGCTATATTAAGCTTGTATTTACTTATCACATCTCCTGTAATGCTTCCAAAAGAGGAGGAGGGAAGGGGAGATGGTTTAGAGGGGCAGAGCTGTGTTGGGCTCTGAAGGCTACTGCTGCTTGCAGTCCATCTCTTCAGCCCAATTTCCTTTGGGAATCATGCTTTTCCAAGCATGGCCACCTGCAAATGTCCATTTGTCTCCTTTCTCATTGGTTTTTAGCCAGGTAGCCTATTGTTGCCTAATTTAGTGGAAGGAAAAGCTCTTAAAAACACAAAATTCCTAGGAATTCTGTGAACAGAATATCAGAGAGTGCCTGCATGAACATTCCCATAAAGCAAACATCTGGCTGTGCTTTTTTCCACACACACCTCAGCAGTGATGCTTCTGTGCCCATTTATCTCCTTTCCTGTCACTTTTAACCAGCTGAACTGTCCTGGCTCAGTTTGACCTCTATCTTTCAGCTGATTTTTATTTTGGAAAGATAGAATGAGGTACAATTTGTCTCATTAAAACTGTAAGTTTTACAGGACAGGCAAATGAACATGAAACTTAAAAACTTTGAATTTTTACAATGCTTGCCATTAAAGCACTTATAAATTAAATGAAACTAAATTGATCAAAAATTGAGCTGCAAAAACAATTTCACCCTTTTTTTAGATCCCTGAAAATTTCAGAATCTGACTAGAAGTAGGCTGAAAGTGAAAAAAAATTAAACTAGGATTCAATATTTGCCAACGTTAAAAACATTCTTATAATGATTTTTTTGCATTGAAAAGAAGATGTCAATGAAAACATTTTTTTAAAGAAAACATGCTGACTAAAATGTAACTTTTAAATCAACACATTAAAAAAGGGTCATGTAATTAGATGGCACTTCTGTTCCACAGGGCCAATATTTCGTTTAACTGGATGGAGTAAATAAGTTTTCTCCTATTTTTCTGACCTTTTATGAGTTGTCTTCTATGAATAAAACATATTTCTGATAGACACCAGGGTTTTCTAAACAAATATCAATGTTTTCCACTTCTGTCTCCCTGGCAGACTCCCCACTGCTTCAAAAGGAACCTCCTGCCTCTGTAGCCTGCAGTTGTATTTTTGTTTCAGGTTGTGTGAAAGTTAGAAGCTATGGCAGACACAGAGAGAATTAAAATAATGTGTGTTTTTAAATAAAAAACATACAAGTGCAACCTCCAAGACTTTCATTTAAGTTCACTGAAGTTAATGGAAAACCCAACAGCATGGAATTGAGTAGGATTCCACCCACATGGTCACGTTACTGGGTGCTGGTGGCTGAAAGGTTTTTGAAGGCTTTGTGTCTCTCTGAGAATCACCTGGCACCTCTCAGAACCCCTTCAATAGCTCATGCTTACATTGAGCACCATTTAGGAATATTTTTCGTACGTTTTCAAATCCTTAGCTCACAGTGATGTCCCAGAGCAGTCACTGGCCAGTGACAGACAGTGACAGACACTGCACCCTGCCCAGTGCTGCTGAGGGCCCTTACACAGGAATCAGTGGCACAAACACAGCAGCCTTGGAGGGAAAGAAGGGACAAATAACCCAGGCACAGGCTAGAAATGTGCTCCCATGACTCCTTCCAAAGTCCTGGGAAAGTTAGCTAACTCCTTTCCTTCACCCTCCCCCTCTATAAAAAGGGAATGTTGACATTTAAGGACTTTGAAGGATATGATGAACATTAAGGCTCACTAGTAAACTGCTTGAAGGCTAAAAACACTATCTAAAGGCTAAGTATCATCCCCATCATCAGAAATT
The DNA here is from genome assembly GCA_013400435.1 of Pycnonotus jocosus. Lineage (NCBI taxonomy): Eukaryota > Metazoa > Chordata > Aves > Passeriformes > Pycnonotidae > Pycnonotus > Pycnonotus jocosus. Next base: position 67,926 of record VWYP01008593.1, on the reverse strand, counting down.
CATGGTGTAATCCTTTCCTCCTCCGTAGATGTGAAGGCAGGAAATTATCTTACCAAGGAGATTGATGGCACCTGGAAATTGTAGGCAGCCACCCTCTCAATTACTTTGCATGAGTCACTTAAAAGTATTACAGCTCTTCCCTCAGTGGGACTGTATTGGCTCGAGCATGTATTGTCAGAAACTGATTCTGGAGATGTTTGGGATGGAGAAATTGTTCCTGAGGATGACCTGCAGCAGGTACAGAAAGTGCCTGGGGCAAACTCCCAGCGATGGAAGAGCTGCTGGCTGTGTTTCAGGATCCCCATCCCAAACATGTATTTCACATCACATCAGAGAGGAGCTGTGCTGATGTACCACAGCACCTGCAGCCCCACCAGAGCTGCATCCACACCTAAATTCAGAGCTGTTACACTCTGCTGCTGCACCTCTCCATTCCCTTTCTCCCCATGGACATCATGACCTCTGCAGGCCCTTGTGGGGAAAAAAACAAACAGTCAAGAAACACAACTTATATTGAAGGTGCCAGAACACATCAGGGACTGCCCAGACAAAAGAGACTTTAATCAAAAGCAGCTTTAAAATAAGAACTGTTTCTGAATCTTTCCAACAATTCACAGCAAGTTTAAATATTCTCAGCAAGTTTGAATTAAGAGAGTTTCCTTCATGTTAGGGGAGCTCTACTCCCCCTCTGCTAGGGGATGAAGATCAGTGATTCAAACTCTAAGAAATAACTAAAGCAACAGCTGAGATATCTGTAGATGAAACTCCACTGAAATTTCTTTCCTAGTTTCCTCTTTTGATCTGTTAGTATTTGCAGGAAGCAGCTTCCCTCTGTTAATTCTGTCACAGCCACTGCAGAATGCTTGAGCCCTTTGGGTTTGATCTTGTGGGAGTGACATAATATTGGTTGACATTCTATGGAGCAGTGACAGCAGGTTCACAGAAATGTAGAAAACTCCATCAGCATCCCTGAGCTATCTTGACACCCACCTGTGTGCCCAAACTCTTTCCTTATTCTGGAATCCACCATGAGACAATCAAGACCACGGACCTTTAGTTAAAAAGATTTGTCATTCACCACCTCAAAACGTGGTCATATGCATCTCAAGAGCACAATACTAAAAAGGAAACAACAAAATCCAGAATGGTTTTTTCTTGCCTGACCTCATAAGGCTGCAAAATGTCTCAGATTTTGGTTTTAGACTTTCAGCCTGGTGCTTTGACTTCAAGGGTAAAATTTAAAGTGCCAGGATACATCATCTTCTGAAGGCACTGAGCAAGTTCAACAGTGTCTCATGGACTGAAAAACTGTTTTCTTCATTTTTCATTTTATTGCTTCTAGACTTAGCAAGTCCAACTCTTTCAATCCTTCTTCATCTGTATTATCATTTAGGCCTCTTATTTCTCCTTTCTCTTTTTCTTATTACATCCTGACAGTGATGCCCAAAGCCAACACAATGTATTTCCTTTTCATAACTCAGGAATATCCAAACTGCCCTTGTCCTAAGCAGGAGAATTATAAAACTTTCAGCCATATCTGTTACTTTTGTAAAAATAGGTACAAGTCTCCCATCTCCTCTGAGATTTTGTTGTGTGCATGTTTTCCCAGCACATAGTGATGAGAAAAGTGAATTATGTGTTATTACATAAAAAATAATCCAAATCTTTCTCTCTTGGCTGTGAGGAAAAAGACTGTAAATGTGAAATGAGCAGACACTAAAGAATCCAAAGTTGAGGTGAAAAATAAAAATAACTTTTAAATACAATTAATTACTTTAAAATTCCTTACCTCCATTTTCTAAGCCTTACACTCTGATTTTGAGCAGTCTCATTCATGACTTTTGACCATTTCTGAAAAACTGCCAGAGCTTCATAAAAGAATCAAAGCAAAAGGCATCCCTGAAAATCCTTTTCTCTGCTGCATTTAGAATAACAAGATGTACTGAGCTGGTGTTCTCCCAGCACTGGACTAATGAAAATCATAAGTAACTCAATCCCTACTATGAATTTTATAACTTGATTCTTAACATCACTTTGCATTCCCTGTTTCCAAAGAAAAATGAATACTGTCATGCATGGCTCGTTAAGAAGTGTGCTAGGCTGCTTTACACATCGTGATTGATGTTGGGAAGAATACTCTGGAAAAACTGAAGCTGAAAATCTCATTTGGATTAAGTTCTTTCACATGATCTCTAAAAATGAAAAATGGTTTAAGGCCAGACAAAGCAATTTCCACAATTATTTTCACTGTGCACAAAAGACATGTGAAGTTCTGTCTTCAGTAGGTGCAATTCTTCAATTTAATGTTGATTTTGACTTGACAATTTTAGGGGTGACATGAGAAAAGTAAGGTAAGAAAGTAGAGACGCATGGAATCATGCCAGTAGAAGTTAAAGGTTCAAAACACTTCTCAAGAGCACAAGGTTAAGAAAACCTTTCTATTCATCTTATTTAACACTGCATAGAAAGAGGTGCCAATTTATTCCTAGCAAGCTTTTTTCTTCAGTTGTGCTGTCTTTTCCCTAGGTGAGAAAAATCAGATATCTTTTAAACCAACCAGCAATGCAGCATAAAAAGACTGTGAAAAAGGTGAGGAACTGCTTAATTCTCAACCTGTCACAGACAAGCATAAGTTTTATTTCTACCAGAAGAAAAAAAAAAAAGCAAAATGTTGCTGAAGGAATGGTAAAGTACCCTTCACATTTTATGTTCCCCAGTGCAGCCAGTGCAAGGGATACAGCCTTGGAGGGAGGCTGAGGGTGTCAGGCACTCCTTCCCATGCAGCTTCTTTTGCCATGAGAGGCTTTTGTGTTTGTCACATGAGACTACCACAGCTCCTGCTGGAGATGCAAACCTGCCCTGCCAGGGTGTTCTGTGTGCTGCAAAACAAACTCACAACTCAAACACTGCAGGCACTGACCCTGGCCACTGCCAGCCTGGTTCCAAGCACCACTGTCCCCATCACACCTGACACTCACCTGCACTTGCCATGTTTTCCCAGTTGTTCCCATTCCAGCTGGCCCTGCATGTTCTTGGAGCAGGACAAGCACCTCAGCACATCCTGCACTTCTGCTGTGCCTGTTTCCCTGCAGTGTTCACCTGCTCTTCCTGGCCCTTCCCCTTGTGCTGGACACGTCAGCTTTGGGGCCTCAGTGCATGAGAATCCATCAGCCCAAACTCCCCTGTCAGTACCAAGCTCCAGAGCAGTTTTATAAAGATTTGGCACAAATAACTAATGACTGACAGCAACCCCCAGCTCATCAGTGAATCAAACAGCACTGTCCTAAGGTCAGAGTGAACATCTGGAACCCAGAGATGAGCCACCTGAGTTCCACAAAGGGCAGTCCCAGAGATGACCAAACCACTGGCAGAGGCAGGTGACAGGAGCCAGGCTTCCTGCATCCCATACCCTCTGCACTGGACAAATCTCAGAAACCCCCAGGTTTACTGAGCCTTTGTAAACCCAGCAGTATGGTTAGTTTTGGGGTTAGGGTTAGGGTGAGATTTTGTGGCTAAATTCCAGGATTGTGTAGTATAGCATAATATGTCATATCAATCCTTAAACACAAAACCAGCTTATTGGCAACAATGCCACCTTTGAAGTGAGAGTTAAAAAGTACTAAAAAGTGAGAGTAAAAACAGTACTGGAAGCCTGNACCTTTGAAGTGAGAGTTAAAAAGACTCAGTACTGGAAGCCTCTACAGCTCTGGTGCAGAGCAAATGTGGACACAAACCCTGTTCCTTATGAAATTCAAGCATTGGTACCAATGAACAAGGCCAGGCAGGTCTCGTTCACCCATCCCCACACAGCTCTGGGAACACTCAGGGGTCCCAGCCTCTGATGTCATGGGATCTGCTTTCCAAGAGTCCTTCCCCACTGGATCTCAAATGTTTCACCATTCACCAATGAATTCTTACTATTCGTGATGTTTCTTGAGGCTGCTGCCGACCTGGGAAAGTTAAAATGGAAGAAAATGACAGGAAACTCTTTCAGCCCCAGCAGAGCTGCCAGACTTTTGTTGGCACCTTTCAAGGGCAGTAAATAGCAGGGCCAACAGGAGGATGTGCATGTCAGGAACTGTAACTCTGATTAAACCCCTCTGTTTGTTTAGTCCAGAAATTACCATCTGACAACACTGCTCAAAGAGCACCCGAAATTGAGGATGTTTCAACAGCTGAAGCAACCTTTGTACTTGGAGACTCTCTAAAGGGAAGAATCCACTGGTCTCAGCCCAGTCTGCCTGCAGTTAAAGCAATCAGTGCCTTGCTGACAATCACAGGTTTGAAAGGTGTTAGATTTATGAATAGAACAAGAGACAGATAAAAAGGTGCTGCTGTCTACCTTCACCAGATAATTCCAAACCCAGCTCTCCAGTAAATCATCTTTGACAAGAGCCAAGCAAGTCTTTGCAGCAAACTCTAAGATTAAGTGATGATAAAATAAAATACAGTCTCTAACAGCTTTTTTTTTTCCTTCCGAAAACAGTTACTTGCATTTAGAATAATTCTTTTCTTGACCACTGCAAAACAAGTGCAGGGTAACCCCACTGAATGCAAAAAACATGAGGCAGAAATGCTGGAAGCTCAAAAGACACAAAATCTTTGCTGCCTAAAGAAAATACCAGGTAGAACACTTTACTTGCTGCACTGGAAGCAGATTTAGCATCATTTTCAAAGCCATCCATGTTATCCAGCATGCTGTGATTTTCAGCCCTGCTCTGTTTCAGGTGTTTAGGAAGCTGCCTGGGTTAGGGCAGTACCTGACATTCCCACTGGTCTCTTGTCTTTGTGTCCTGAGAACGTGAGAAGACACTGAAAGCACTGGTGGGTGCCACACTTCCCTCAAGTTCCTGCCTGGATTTTACCACTCACTCCTCTGTCTTCTCACCCAGTGCTTCTCTCATACACCAATCACTAGTTTTCAGTGATTTTAAAATAATTCTGTGAGTGAATAGGTATCCATCAGCATTTTCTTAACATAAAATACTGGAATACTCCCAAATAAATTATAGTGCCAATACAAGGAATTAATCCTAATGAACTCTCTAATAATGAGCCAAATCTTGGGATGCTCTAAATGCCATCAGTGGAATTTTTACACTGGCAGAAAATTTGGCCCCATAGATTTAATAATGCATCAGCAGACACTTTTCAGCATTTTTTTGGAGGCACAAATTGGAACTCACCAGGTTTCTGCCTAATGGAAATAGCTGACAGCCAAGAAACTCATCAGGAGTATTGAAAAATTAACTTTACGCATCCCCTCCGTGCATTCTTAGCGTACTGCCTTCTCCTCCAGCTGCTGGAAGTCACGTTTTTTGTGGGGGGCACAGAGAGAAGGGGATCAAGGGAATGGCTAAGCCAGCCAGGATTCCTTTAGTACATGACAATGTGTTAAAAGTTCAGCTTTATGACATATTTCTCACTAATGTCTCAATAGTTATAGAGGAAGGATGGGTTTGATATGTCAAAATGTTATACAGCTTGTCTGTGTTCCCACTGAAGTCCATTTAAAGTGAACTTCTAAAAGGATAAATTACAGTATTTGTCATTTTCTTTCAGATTCTTACTATCCTATCCACATCTAAACAGCACTGGCTCTGTTTAATAAATGTAAGCAGATTCACAGCTTCATCCACTCATTTTTGTAACAAATGCTATGGAATAAGCTCAGACTTCCACCATGGAAGTTTCTCACCCCCTGTGTAAGAGTAGGAAGAGCAGAAAAGCTGCAGGTTCAGCTCCTGGCCCCTTCTTGGTGGGATCTGACTGAGAACTGCATGAGCTTCCAGACTAAGGCAGCTGCAGGAATAAAAGGATGCATCACTTCTTGATGCTATGTTAATAGTTATAATTCAACTACTTCTAATTACTTAGAGTCTGAAAGAGTCATCATTTTCACACTGAATGCAATTATAGCACTTGGACCTGGTTTAAGGGTGCAGCATCAAAGTGAAGAGAGCAGTGTAAGTCAGCAGCAACAAATTCATTGCATTTCTCAAGAGAAGAAGCAGCTCCAGTTCCTGAATTCTGCCACTTTAGGACAAATAATATATTTTCAGTTTGATTTCCTTCAGGAGGTATCAGTTAAGAGTGAAGGGTTTAGCAAAGTACAATTGCCAAAGCAGTGTTCATCACCAAACTTCATCAGCTGGTCTAAAGATGGCTCCTGAATCAAAGAAAATGGAGATCAGTTTTATATGGAAAGTGCCTTCCCTGTGTGTCAGCTGATTCCCTTTCCAAGGGACTGTATTACTGCCCTTGCCCCAAACTCACAGCAGATGCATCTGGAATTTCTTGTAAAATCTTACCTGAGTCTGTCAAACTGACCATCTGATCAGCTCACTCTGGCAACACTGCTGCCTTGTCATGTGCCACTATTAAAATTCTATTTTCTCACCCCCATCCCTGTGAAGGACTGACTGCTACTCATTGATTCTACATTCCAGCTCTGAAACTTCTTCCCCTCAGAGAAACACCACTTTGATAAACTGAGAAATTTAAAAAAACCTCTAGTTTGGATGAAGATATGGCAATTAGCAATGAGAATTCTATGGTGGATAAACTTTGAAGATAAAGAAGCAAAAATTCAGTGTTTGAATAAAAAAGTAAAGGCCTGGTGAGAGATCATAAGATGATTAATGAGTGAAGTAATTTAACAAAAGAAAGTAAATTCATACTAATGAAATTTGATGATACACAAAGTTATGCAGTATCATCAACACAGGGGCACTGAATTATTGTGTTAAAAGAGGGAGATGTCACAGAACAGTGCAGTAAAAAGGAAAATATTAAAATTGATGGGAAATAATGCAGTCATGCACTTAGAGACAATTTTTTTTTTCTGTAAACAATGGGCTTATTCACCAGAGATAACAGCAGGGAAAAAATATGAAAAATATTCATCAATTGCAACCTTAATATGAAGGAGTAATGCAATATGGCTTAGAAAGGGGTGAGCCTGGTTCTAAACACATCAATTGAGTAATTTTCAGTAAAGAAAGAGAGGTGTTAACATTATTATGAGAGGTACAAGTAATTTCTGCTGGACAATACATCAGGCTGTTCAGCTGTATTTGAGAAAGGGATTCAAAATGAATCTCTAATGGAGAGAGCAGCCTCTATGACAATCACTAGGATGGGCAAAAGGAAATTACCAGCTTGGATTTTTATTATTAAAAAATTAAGGACAAAGGAGAAAATTCAGTCTATCTCAGTAAATAAACCCCAGAGAAAAGGTAGGTTATTTTAAACTGGAAGCCAGTGAAATGTCTTTATATTGACCCTATTACAATGTAATCAGACCCTGAAGAATTTCTAAAGCAGAAAGATGAGGTCCTACAACAAAATTAGCAAAAGAACGGGGAAGGGAAGCAGCAAAAAAGAGGAAGGTGCAGATTTGTGTTTGTTTATCCCAGAGCCCCAGGCTCTGTGTCAGCACAGCCCTGCCAGGACTGCAGGGAAGCCCAAGGCAGGTCATGGCAGGAATGGAGACTCCTCTGTCACCATCTGCTGCACGTTTGGTGTGCAGGGATACAGGGGAGCAGTGAGGAGACATCTCGGGAATGCCAGCTCATCCCAACACACTGCCAGGCTGAAGGAACCCTGAGAAATTATCAGGATGAGTCCCTGAGTTGGTAGGAAGGAGTTCTAGAGCCCTTTGTATGGGAATCAAAAGCTGGATTCAGCAGTGACATTCCACAGGTCCTTGTCCCCAGATAAAGCATTTTTCCCTCAGGTTATGTCTGCTGGTATCTCACACTGGATTAAGCACACAGGATTTTAGGCTAACCTGCTTCCCTAGGTTCTCCTGCCTAACTCCCTGTTCATCCCAAACAGCAGCTCTGGGTACATGCCCTGCATGCCAGGAACCCTCCAAACCCTGACAGACACTGCCCAACTGAGCTCTGACACACAAGAACCCTCACTGAGCTCCTTTGAAGGTGCCTCTCCTAAGATTTCAGAACCTGAGTTCTTTGGCCATCACAAGATTCAATCAAATCTCTGGCACATACACAGACCTTTCTCTAGTCCCTAAGAGGTCCCCTTCAAACACAAATGAAAATTACCACCAAAAGGAACAGAGCTAACTACAGAGCCTGGAAACTTTGTCACAGCACTCCAGTGATGCAGGAGCTTTTGACACACGTGTTATACACTCCCTTTTGCACACAGAATGCTTAAGGTCACCATTATGGCTTCTAGAGTGAACCCTCGACCTATTCAAGAGTAAGAATAGGTTTTTATGGCACTACTTCATTCATTTACCAAACTCCTTAAAGGTGAAATTTGCCCCCAGGGCTTTCTTGCCTGTGTTGTTCCAGTTACACTATTATCAAATCTGGTTTTATTCTCAGGGATTTGAAATGGTGAATAACAAACCTTAGCCTTTAAATATTCCTGAAGCAATGTGGATGCCAAATATGCCACTCTGTAATGCTTTGATACCTCTCCAGAGAACTTCAGGATTATAACAGAAACCTGAAAGCAGGGGAGCTGATGACCTTCCTGAATTCACTGACTTTTAAACTCTCTTATTTACAGAAGGTGTTTTAGCTTTCAGACAGATCATAGTAAATGCTCAAGGCACTTAAAGTACTTGCATTTGAAAATACCAATGGCCATCCAGGAGCCCCAGGAATCATGGAGTTTATTCATTACCAACATAGTCCCTACCACCCCTCATCTGTGCTGACCCTACACCTGCTGAGAGGCATTGTCCATTAACTGTGCCTGTGGACTGATTGAGGAACAATCAGACTTTAGTGTATTTGACAAAATCCACCATGGAAATGGTTGGGAATTTCCACCTTGCCCATCAGAACACACACATGTCCCAGAGCACCCAGCCAGGCCCTTCAGGAGCTTTTCACTTTTGGGCTGGCTTCGTGTAGGGGTCTCAGAGCAAACCACATTCCTTCTGCACCAGCTGAATCAGAGGTGTTTGAAGGGCTTGGGAGTGCTCCCTGCACAGGATCAGACACGTTCCAGGCAGTGCAGGCTCCTGGAGCTCCTCAGCAGCTCCTCACTGCACACAGGGGCTGCACTGGCTGATCCAGGTGTGCCCAGGGTGCCTCCAGAGCTCCTCCAGCAGCAATCCTGCCTGCAAACCCTGCCCAGCAGCTCTGGCAGAGCTCACAGCAGTGGGAGCTGAGGGAAGTAATAATTAGCCATATCTCTTTCTGCCTAATGAAAGATAGAAGTACACAGTAATTTAATCTGGTACCACATCACAGGCTCCTGTAAAGCAGAGGAGACCCTAGAACAAGATTAAAGAGTAGAAGGAAAGAGGTCATTTTCTCTCAAAGGCTCCATCCTGAAACTCAGAGCTGCTGTCCCCACAAAACAGCTCTAAGTGCACAATAGGCCATTTATATAAACAACATTCCTATTTTCAATTCTTTCACCTGTTCCACAACAGCTGTGATGACTACACAGTATGAGAGGCTAAAGAAACAGGCCACATTAATCTTCCAGTAAAATCTGACATTTGAATCAACCACATCAAATGATTTGAGTCATAACATCGACAAAGGTGCATAAATAACACCTAATTGCAATTTCTAAAAATCTCCTTTGACAGAGGAAGGAATGCTTTGTCCTTCATGTCACATCGACTTCAGACTTTTTTAATAACAAAAATTAAATATGCATCAATATGCAGTTGCACAGACTGTTTACTACTAGTGTAGAAATTTCCAAAAAGAATTATTTCCTTGGTCATTTTCTTTGCAAAACATTGCCTCTGCAGTAAAAGAAAACTTTTCATACACTCTTGAGAAGAAGTCCTTCTGCAATCTATCTTGTCAGAACAGTTCCAGGCTGGTGTCAGTGGCTGGCACTGGTGGTAGTGGTGTTGCAGAGGACAATGAGAATCCCCAGGGAGTGCTGTGCTGTGCTGTGCTGTGGCCACATGACATCAGGGCCAGCCTCAGGAGGTGACTTCAGAGCAGTCACTGCCAGCAGAGCCTTTGGGGGTGGCACCGTGACGACAGCACCACGCTGCAGTCACAGTGAAGTCATCACACTCTGCAAATTGAATTGGATTGCTTGGCATCTCAGCCAATTACTCACACGGGCCCAGCTGGGAACTAATCAAGCATTGACTCAGCAGCACTTACTCACCAGGGCCACAAAATGAGAAATAGCAACTTTCAAAGAAGATGAGGAGTGAGAAGAAGGGAAAGGTAATGAGGAATTACTTTGTACACAACTGCTGGCAGAGAGCTCCCTCACCAACAGGTTCTGCATTCATCACAATTACAAACAGGCACAACCCAAAAATATGTTTATTTTGGTGGTGTTTGAATTATAAACTCATATGCAGATCCTAAGCACTACAATACAAATTATGTCTCCCAGGACTCTGAGAAATAAGATATCAAGACCTGGATGCAAATTTTTCAAATCAAGTCTATTTCTACTAATATTAAATAAATCTTCAAATTTCCTGAAACCACAATTACATGTACCCATCTAATGGAGGGCTGGAGAAGTAAGAAGGAAAGAAAAAAAAAGAAGAGATAATCAGGTAGCCATATTTACCTTCTAAAATACTATTAACTAATACAAAACCCTTCAAGTCAGGAGTTATCTTGTTCTTACTTACACAACATACAAGTTTTGTTTTCCAGCCCTTCTGGTGACACTAATACGAAGTAAAGTTTTATGTATTTGTGAAATTAAGAAAAACACTACCCCACGATGAAAAGCACCAAGATGTTGTGCAAGTGCCAATCAGGATTTCATAACCAGAGACAGTGCACAGAGGAGAACTCTCTGGGTCTCTGTCTGAGGCTGTTCCAGATGTGAGAGCAGGTAGGGACAGCCCTCCTGCTTTGCCATTTCACCTTTCCCAGTTGGCATGTCCTTCCCTGAGATTAACTGCCAACAGCAACAGCCCAGATAAACAGGATTTTGGTGAGATGTATTATCCAGGGATGTGTGATAACTCACATTGCTGCAGCCTTTCAAACTCACTTTCTCCCCAAAAGGCATGTCCCCTTTCACTCCTGAAAGCTCATTTGGTAAATATTTGAAGATTTTTTTTTTCTAGATTTTCTTTTGGCTTTATTTTAGTGTTAGACTTCCCAGGGTTGGTTCTTGCCTCTTTTAAAACCCAGAAATACAAAATCCTTACCACTCTGTGCTTGTATGTGCACACACTCAGAACACAGATTCACAGCCATGAGTTTGCAGCTGTAGTTTCATAAAATATGTATGACAAGAAAGAGGGCTCTATTACAGCAGAGGAAAACCAAAGGGTTTTAGGCAGGAAAGTGACACTCCTGGCAGCACAGGGACCATTGATGGAGCAGCAGGGCCAGCTCTGCTGAGTAAATGCCCGTGCTGCCATGGCAGCTGGCTTTGGGTCTAACCTCATTTCCAAGTGTCTCTGGCCCCTGTGTGCAGGAACAGAACAGAGCAGAGCAGGGTCTGTACCTAACCCTGGAGAACCTCTGTGCAGGAACAGAACAGAGCAGAGTTCAGGCTCTGTCCCCAGCCCTAGAGAGCCCCTGTGTGCAGGAACAGAGCAGAGCAGAGGGCAGGGTCTGTCCATAACCCTGAAGAGCCCCTGTGTGCAGAACAGAGCAGAGGGCAGGGTCTGTCCATAACCCTGAAGAGCCCCTGTGTGCAGAACAGAGCTTAGGGCAGGGTCTGTCCCCAACCCTGGAGAGCCTCTGTGTGGAGAACAGAGCAGAGCAGAGCAGGGTCTGTACCTAACCCTGGAGAACCTCTGTGCAGGAACAGAACAGAGCAGAGGGCAGAGTCTGTCCCCAGCCCTGGAGAGCCTCTGTGTGGAGAACAGAGCAGAGCAGAGCAGAATAGAACAGAGTTCAGGCTCTGTCCCCAACCCTGGAGAGCCCCTGAGTGCAGAACAGAGCAGAGCAGAGCAGAGGGCAGGGTCTGTCCCTAACCCTGCAGAGCCCCAACCCTGAGGATCTCCTGGGCTCAGAGAATTTCCAGCAGAGCAGAAAGAGGGGCACAGCCTCTCCTGAGCAAGCAGTTCCCCAAAAGCAGCAGACCCTGCCAGGATCAGCAGCCACAGCCACACACACCCTGCACAACCTGATCTTCCCAAAAAACAACCATTTCCAAAGATGGGGCTCACATCAACACTCTCCATTATGCTGCGGTGCAAAATGCAGGAAAATTAAGATTTGCTGGGCCTCTCACTCTGGTATTCAGATGGTTCCTGTCTCACAATTTCTTCTATATCAGATTTTACCTCAAAATTTATTGAACTGTTACTGTGTTAGATGGGACATACAATGAAAAACTTATACTAAATCCCAATTTTATAATAAAAACAAATATTTTCCATTGTGTTAAAGCCAACAACTTGGAAAAGCCCCATCCCCCCTAATGTAAACCTTCCTTTTAACACTGAAACAGAAAAAAAAAATTAAAATGCCATACAGAAGGTAAACTTATGGAAGTCTATATGAATATCAAATTAAATTTGTACTATAGTTTTGACTATCACTTCCTCTTTCTTTCCTTTTTTTACAGTCATTTCAATCTTACCTCAGTATCTGAAAAAAAAGTGATTTTTCAAATACCTGCTGCACATTCTCCAAGTAATACCATTAAACAACTGGAAAAAATGTGGCACAATTTAAAGAAGCACAAACTTTTCTGTTATGCCTGAATAATACATATTTCAGAATACGGAAAATATTAAAAAAGGACAGTGATAAATCCCTTAACTCAAGGCTACTCTTATTAGATTAGCTTTTCTCTGAATAAATGGAGCCTTAATGAAAACTGTCAGTAGAAAATGGAATGCAATCATTAGATAAACTATTGAATTACAAATTCCACCCACATGTGAATGGGTACATAAAGTTTTACAATATTATAAGAGTATATTTCTGCACCAGGGTTATTAAGGAGCAGAGCGAAATGATTTTTCCATCCAAATAGTTTATTCACCACAAAAAGTAATGAAAATTTCCTAAAATTATTTGATGAATAAAATTTGAATCTACCTCCTTTTTTTGGCCAAAACACTAAGAAAAGGGGGGGGGGAGGGGAAAAGAGAGGGGCTATAAACAATACTAACATAACTCAAACCTTGGTTTTCCAGCTGTTCCCACAGTTAGCTAGAATTGCTGAGAAAAGGTTAAAGGGAGATTTTAGTAAGCACAGTAAAAAAATGTATGGACAGGTAGCAATTTCATACATTTACAACATCTTCATAGATCAGGTGCTCTAATTACCACCACTGAAAAACTGTTCTCCTACAAGTGGCCAAAAATGTCGAGACCCATGCTGAATAAGTAGCAGCAGCCTTGATGTTGATTATACCATCACCTCTGCTCATTTCTTTGCAAAATTCCGTAGCAAATTCTGATAAGTGTAGTTTTACTTCATGACATAATAACCAGCCTTCTGTGTGCCTCAGACTGAAGAAGAGAACAAATGTTAACTATTCTAAATCACAAATTGATTTTTTTTTTTTTTTTAGTAAATGCATGAGACTTCAATCTTCTTGTCCTGAATGACTTTAGATTCATCTTATTTCTACTTTAGCTCAAATACAAAACATCTGCTTATGAAGATATTGGTCTGACTTCTATTCACATTTAATTTACTGCATTGCTGTGACTGTCATAAACACAGCCATGCATGAGATTAAATGCAGTTTATGAAATAAGAACGTCACTTGTTTAATTTGTTTCAAGTAATTCAGCCCCAGTGCATTTAACAGCATAATTAAGTTAACACTGGTGCTGTTCTGCACTGTGTCAAGAAGTGCTGCACTTAAACCTGCATCAAGGTCACCTTCCCCCATAACTCTCATAATCCCAAATCACCACCCAATAAAAAACCTGCTGTCAGTGACTGAACAGATTGGTATTATTTTTAACAGCCTAACAGAATGAAAGAGTTGTGGCACCTCCAAGAGAGGGCAGCTTTTAAGGTACGAGGCTCGTAGGAATGTTAGACACGTACCTAAAATGAATTACACCACTTCCCACATTCCATAAAAGTCAGCTTCCTCCGAGGCTCTCCAGGCCTTTAGACCTGCACAAAACCTTGCTGGGAAAGGAGAAATGGCTCGTTCCACTAGAACCACCTCAGCTAGATGTATGCCCTTATATTTATTTGAGCTACTGTCAGGGGTGTTTCTGAGGAGCTGCGATGCTCTCAGTCCCAGCACGGTCAGGAGGCAGGGCTGGTGTGCAGAGAGCAGGGCAGGCTCTAACACTGCAATCAGCTTCCCACTGCTACATTAGCAGGCCTGCAGAGACCTCTCCCAGGCACTTAAACTCCACAATTACTCTGTGTCTAGCAGATCAAAGCTCATTAAATAGGACATTTTCTAATTTCCTTGTTTGCACTTCCAGTATATGTGGCATAGTGGAAATACATACATGGAAAACATTTGTTCTTATTTCCCCCAAATTGGCATCTGTTGGATTTTAAAAGGCTGTGAAATTATCAGGATCACAGAACAGGATTTTTTACATTAAAGGTCACAGTCCCAAAGGTTTTGTCTATCCTCATCAATCTTCATCCAACCCTGTCCCACTCTGGGACCCAAATTATACTTTCAAGCCTTGATTCCTTGAATTAAGGCTTCCAGAAACAATATATTCTAAGAACAGCACCAGGGCACTTGCCTCTACCCAGATTTTTCACACTAGCTAATTAAAAGCTCTGTTCCTGCCAGCTGTAGTTTGTATCTCCCCAAGAACTCACAGCCTTGGGTACTCAGATCTCAACCCCCAAACTCTGGGATGCTCCTGAGCTCTTCCTCCTGCCAGGATCATCCAGAGGTTCCACAAATAAGAGCCCTCCATTTCACAGAAAAAAAATATCATAATATGAAACAGGGAGACTTTTACAGGTCACACTACATTTCACTGCTTCATTCCCCAAGCTGGTCACAAAGGTAAATGTAAGCTATTAAGTAATATTTTTACTGACTTTGCATTTCTGTAGCTTACTCTGCAGGACAGCAGCCCCCATGAACTGCTAACTTGAATAGATCATAAGGAGCATAATCTTTTTGCTGTACAAGTCCAATTTTTTCACTGTATGATTAGTATAGAAAAGCAGGAAGAGAAATCCTTTGATCCAGGATGATAATACTTTAGAGAAGAGCAAATGATATTTCTCTGAATTCCATCACTGGGCAAGAAAGATTGACTTAATCAATCTGGATTTCTGGAACTACTCCATTTCTGCTTTTCTTTTGATCAAGCTCTGTGTGTAAAGATGCAGTAACTCCAGGCAGGCCAAATTTATGCACCAGCTTCTTTGAACTTCAAACGAGCTTGCTGGACCCTTTAAATTCAATTTTATCTGCAACTCAATTACAGAGAAGTTGTTCTCTCTCCTCTGCCTAAGAAAGTATATTTCCATTTGCAGCATCTCATAATTTCATATAACCTCCTGTGGAATCCTATTTCCCTTGTCAAGTATGATCAGCTTCCCTAGGAAAGTTATAGAGTTTAGAGTTAGTGAAGTATTTATTCACAAAGCTTTTGGCAGTCTCTGCTCCAGCAGAGATGATTTCAACATTTTAAATAACTCCATTCTTGTCATATATGAAAAACTGAAAATGTATCTCACAGGTTTTGTACAGCAATCAGTTTGGTTCTCCCTGAGATCTTGTAGGAGAATCACCTGTTTAAGAACCAGAATGCCTTGTTGTAAGAACTTCCATGGCAGAGAGGAGGGCAGGCAGTGGTGGGAGGAAGCTCCTGGAGACAAGAGCTGGAGTCCCTGGCTGAGCTCTGCAGGGCAGGGCTGGGAGTGCCCCAGTGCCTGGGTGGGCACAGCCATGGCAGAGCCCAGTGCAGCCCCTGGAGATGGGAGCTGCTGCTGCAGCAGGGACAGTGCCAGGCAGGGGATGCCTCCAGGGCTGTCTTTGACACATCTGCAAACAGCAAACCCCAGTTTGTTTCTGTGGCAGGCCAGGATGGCAGAACCCCTCCTTTTTCTGCAGCACACAGCACTGCTGTCAGGTCCCTTGGTGTGCCCTCAGCCTCAGGACACAGCTGACTGCTCCTGATCCCTCTGGCATATCTGGGAGGTGACAGAAAATGCTCACCTGCCCTACACAAACTGCTCCAACACTTTGGTACTGTTGGTATTGAACCAAATGAAGCTGCTGCTGCTTGTCCTAGCAATGTGAGCCCAGGGAAGCAGCCCCCTCCCCCAGAACAGCTTTTAACCCCAGTGTGGTATCCCCCAGCACTGCTATCAGGTTATCACCGTTTCAGTTCAGAGTGCTGCTGCTGAGAGAAACAGAGGTGGGAATTTCCCACATCTTGTGCCTGGAGAGGCAGCTGGAGGTACCAGTGCTGCACACAGGCTGTGCCTCCACCCTGATTCCCCTGCACACCGTGCCCTGCCATTCACTCACACTGATGAGGCCAAAACTGGCAATCTGCTGCATTTCATTAGCTGGATTACAAAAAAAAACAATCAATCTTTCCCAATAAAACTCCACTGTCTTTGCCAATAACTTGGCTCTCTAAAAGCCTGGGCAAAACTGTTACAGAGAGATGAAGATAAATCTTGAGGCCAATTAACAGCTCCTGAATATCAAACTGAATTTTTGCAATTGTATGGACCTGAGCTCTCAGGAGAAAGTACATAGAATAGACAGCAATTACAGGCACTCCCCACTGCTTTATATGCAATTACAGACATCCCCCAGCAACTGAATCATTTTCTTTACAAATAAATCTGACAGTGAGAACTTTTTAATCCTTTCTGAATTTGTCCTTAAGCAAGTAGCCTGTGCCAGCTCTAGCCTGCTTCCACCCTGCTTCTGCCCCAGCACTGCAGAACACTGAGGCCATTGCCCCTTGCAGAAGAAAACAGGGCCTGGCTGAGACCACAGGGCAGGAACTGAGGCTTCTGAAAGATGCACCAGCCAGGAGATGCCCAGCTTCCAAGGAACAACTCAGTGCCATAGAGGACACATTTAGTTCTGCAAATTGCCCAAAAGTTACTTTGAAATTGTGGTGAATTTAATAAGCCCCAACGAAATATATCAACAGATTAACCCCCTGATTTTCTTTTACATCTACTGTGCTATTGGCATAAACCCAGTTAGATCAGTTTGGATTTATGATACTGAAAGTAGGAGACTAATTAAATCCATTAACCCACTCTCCCAGAAATAAACTGTGATATATAGCATTCTAAGTGGCTTGATGAGGAGGAAAAGATTCCATCTAGCCCAAATCTTGTGTAATTCAAACATGAAAGCCCCTGTGCTGTCCATGCTATGTGACTCTCTCCCCCAATTACTGCTACCACTTTCATCCTCTCTCTTCAGGATCAAGGAAGAGAGAAACTCTATTAAAACTTCTACAGAGAGCACACAGAAATGGCAGACATCTATTCTGAGCAAAACATTCCTCAACCAAACCAGCCTGAGATAAAAGAGAAATAACCTGTTCCACTCAGAGTGCCTCTCAGGAGGCAATATCCTCCCACTGCTGCAGTGAGAGACCCCCTGCCAACACACAGAAATGTTCCTCAGGGGATGCACAAGGGTGCCAGCCAGGTGCCAGTGCAGTTTCCAGTGTCCCAAGCCTGCTCCAGGTGCCACCTCTCAGACACTGCCAGGCTCCAGGCCAGCCAGGGCTTCCTTCCAGGAGAGCTGGGCCATGCACTGTGAGCTGCATGCTGGCAAGGGAGGATTCAGCCCTCAGGATTCAGGCTCATCTTTTCCCCCAAGTTCTGTCAAGGTAGAACTGTAATTTTTCCTAGTTTAACTCAAAGAGGAACACCACAGGTGTGATTAATACACACACTAGCAGTCAGGCTTTGCAAAGAGTCCTGAATACACAGTTTCACAGTCAGTTGCAAAAGCCTGGGGAGTGGGGTTGTTATCTTTGTCCAGAACAGCACAATCGTTCCTTCACTTGCTTCCCATCTGTTGAAGATCATTTCTTAGGCTTTCCTGAATTGGAATATTCCTGGTGATTTTACCACCAGCGAAACCTCTCCATTTCTGAAAATGAAAGCTCAGTGGCTCTTTGTGATCCCTGCATTTGGAGAGACTTCAGCACTTCAGTCAGACAGTAATGCCTCCTTTTAGAGTGCAAGCACAACAGAGAGGTGAGAAGAAAACAGAGCTGAAGCAAAACTGAACAGATGGGACTCTGGCAAGAATGTCTCTGATCCCACACAAAACACAGCCATCTCCAAATTCTCTTTTAACCTACTTGTTGCTCAGTTTCTCTTACAAGGACTATCCTCACTCAAAAGTGTATTTCTTTGATCTACACCTTCTAATTCTGGGAACAATCAATATCACTTACTAAGCTAGGAACTTTTCAAGTCTAAAAAGTGGATTTTTTTCTTTTTTTGGAGGACTGGGGAGTGTAGGACATAGAATGCCAGTGCTAAATTCCAACAACAAAAAGCCTTCTATCTAAAAGCTTATTAAGAAAATGTTTAATCAGACTTGAGAAACACATAAGGGAAGCAGTTTGGTTCCAATCCAAAGTGTCTTTGAAAGCTGGTATTTTTGAGTGGGGCTGAGAGGAGTTGGGGAGATCACCTTTTCCATCACTTGCCCCAGCAGCCACAATGCATCCTTGACAGAAGTCTGGCTAATCTGTTTCTGGCTTGCTTCCTGTGAAGTACACTTCTCTATTTCCTCTGGCAGCTATTACAGTACTTAATTATCCCTAACAGGAGAAGTTTAATCCAATTTAATCCTATTTAAGATCTGCTGCTTGTTTTACCCACCACTATGATGGAGAACAGATCTTCCCCTCTTTGCAGCAGAACTGTATCTGTCTGAAGGGGTTTATCCCATGTTGCTTCATGCTGCCTTGACTGCAGACTCCAAAGCATTCTTCTAAGTCATCATTTCTAGATCCCAGTTCCTCTCAAAGGTGTCCTTCAGGAAATCCCTGATTGTTTTGTAGCTTTAATGACACAGCTCAATAGTGGGCATTCTTCCTCTCCAGCCAAGGCCTCACCAGTGCTGGCCAGAGTAGAGCAATTCCAAGACATGCCCTGGCACTGAAGTACCCCAGGTTCCACATGGTTTTTGTGTCAGCCCACACAGACTTTGTGCTGAATTGCCCCTCACGCAGTGGTTTGCCCACCATGGGGCACAGCTGGCCAGTCCCACATGAGGGCAGAACCAGGCACCCCATCCTTGCAAATCACCTCTCCCAGGTGCCAATGTAAAGCCCAGTTCTGTCCTACAACATGGCCACAGTCTCCTCCTGCAATTCCAACCCTCAGCTCCACCAAGGTGCTGCCTTCTGACCCACCCATCCAGGAGAGGTTCCTGCAGTTCTCCATTTGCTGTTCTCCTGACCTGAGAGTGAAACCACACAGCTCAGCTGCTACAAAGCTTCCCCCATGCCCTCACCCACATTCCAGCACACAGAGTTCAACATCCAGTTCCCATTTCCCTGCCATGCTCTCTTCCACTGCCAGGTTATCCTGCAGCACCTCAGCCAAATTAGCACCTGTGAACAGGTCTGTGTACAGTACCCATCTTATCACTGGTTTTTCTATTTAGATCTACACAGTGGCTAGAAAGCCAGCCAATGTTATGAACACATCAAATCCCTGCTTTCTAAACACACTATAAAATACAGATTTCAGATTTCTTCCACAGTGTTTGTAGCTTCTCTGACTCCCAGGTAGAAAACTGTGATGTCCCACAAAACCCAGTGTACCCCCAGTGCCCCAAGCAGCCTGAAGCTGCACCAGGACATTGTGGCACATTGTGGTGTTGTGGCACAGCCCAGGGCAGAGCTCCCAGGTCAGGCAGGTGCCACAGCTGTGCTCCACATCTGGAGAGCCTGCAGAGCAGGGCCCCTGCACACCCTGTGCTCTGCTGCTCTTGTGTGCAGCTCAGGAGCACACAGGCACCTCACAGGGAATGTTCATGCAGACACCTTTCAAATCATCTCTCTCCCATTTTAATACACTTAAGTTTGAGAATCCACACAAGAACATGCAGAAATCAAATAGAAAAGAAGCGCCACTGTGATTATAATAAAAGCTAATTTACTTACCATGCATTTGTCTACAGCTGCTGTGGAAATTGCTTTAACCAGTCCTAGCTCTGGGCTGAGAATAAAATACACTCAGCTTATCAGAAGAAATAGGCATTAAAGAAACACTTTGATTTTAAAAGCAAATAAGAAAATTGGAAATTAAAGTTTCCAAAGCAACTAGAAGTCTGTCGTATTGTATGTGTGTATTGAAGTGAAAAATTAAAATACACATATGCACAATGGAGAGACTTAAAGAACTGCCATGGAAGAGTGTAAGAGCACAGTACTTCTTCAGGGGCAGGATTAGAGAGATTTCTGTTTCACTCCCCACCTGGAAAAACAGCAGACCCCAAAGGAACTGAGACACAGCTCCAGAAACACAAAGGATTTCCTTGAAAATCAGAAAAAGTGTAAGGATCTTTCACCTAGCCAGGTTTGAAATCTCCATTAGGTGCCACCTCTTGGCCAAATGGACTTTTTCCAGAGAAAAAGTTCTTCACAACTGGACCAATTCCTATATTAATTAATGTCTGATTCAGCTTAAAGTGCTGATCTTGATGAAAAGTGGCATCAATTATGCCTGGAGCAGATGTTTTTTGTAACATCATCACCATCAATTAACGATGACTTCACAGGCAGCTTTTACACACCCCAAAGCACAGAGTAACTCACCCCACTCCTGTCAGGGGTCAAATGCAGCTGAGCAGGGCTGTTCCACACCCCAAAGCACAGAGTAACTCACCCCACTCCTGTCAGGGGTCAAATGCAGCTGAGCAGGGCTGTTCCACACCCCAAAGCACAGAGTAACTCACCCCACTCCTGTCAGGGGTCAAATGCAGCTGAGCAGGGCTGTTCCACACCCCAAAGCACACTGTAACTCACCCCACTCCTGCAGAGCTGTACCTTGCAGCCAACAGTCAAATGCAGCTGTGCAGGGAGCCCATGGGATGTTAGAAATGACAGCCAGTGAACAACCTGACTGTGGCTTTTAAAAATTCCCTGACAATAACCCAGCACCATGTATCAAACTGAGGGTTTGTGCTTGATACCCCACCATCATGTGGTGAGCCCCAATATCACAATTAATTGGGAGATCTCTGACAGGACACCACATTATGTACTTTTCCAATACTCTGCAATCTTGATTTAGTAAATCCTCTCATTGCATTTTATAATAAATGAGTGTTCCAAAGCCTGGATTTGTGGGAATATCCAAGGACTAAGAGTATCTTTGTCAATGAGAGTGAATTTTATCTGTCAGTCTCTTACTGTTAATTCAAGAGTCAGTTGAAAATAATATTTGATCAAAGTATCCACAATGCTTTAAAGACCAGATACAATAGAGGTGAGACATCAGCCTTCAATTCTTACCATGGATTTGAACAGAGATATAGCAACATTTCACATTTAAGTAGGTGCCACAAAAAGGGGAAATATCTATGAAACTGGCAAGATACAAGCAATTAAAAGAATAAAGGAATGTTTTACAGTGACTAGTTTAAAGATCCCCATCCTATACTTTCAGCAAGATAATTTGACAATAAGCAGCCAGTAACATTAGGAATAAATATGTATATAGTTCTCTAGTCTAAACAGTCTTTTCCATCCAAAGTCTACGACACAAGCAACAGTTTAAGCTTTAGCCAAAAAAACAAAACAAAAGTGTAGCAGAAAAATTGTTATGCTAAAATCTTTCTGCAAAAAGATTTTCACTTTAAAAAAAAAAAAAAGATAACATAACTGAAATGGAATTTCTGATATTCAGTCAGATTTATCTGTCAACAAGCTGCCACTTCCTTAGCTGAGGCTACAAAGGCTGAACTCTACTGGAGGACCCAATTCCCCCTCTGGTGGCAATCAACATTAGATTTGCTGTAACAAAGCACTTTGGGATCCCTTTTCTGGTAAAAAAAACCTCTTTGCATACCCTATTAACTGGTACATGAGAAAAGTACTTTGCCCAGAAAAACAGAGATGGTATTTTATAATATAAATGTATCAGACTTCTTTTATATTCAGACTTCTTTTATATTTGTCACATCTACATAAACAGTATGGTAATAGTAGTACAGCATTTTTTAAAGTAGGTCACCCCAAATACTTGAAATTATATTAAATTTCTCAAACTTGACAACGAGGACCTCATCCTGCCATTTGTGCCTCTTGGCACATCTGCCTTAGACTTGTAGCAATTACTTCTGCAAATATGAAAGAGCCAAAATGAGAGATTTCAATCTAGCCTACAGACCAAGTGGTTTCCAGGGCCTGGAGCTCTGACACCTTCCTCATTAACAGGGCAATCACATGGGCACTGCAGCACTGTCTGCCCAGCTGATGGAGGAGCCCACCTGTTCCACTGCAAACTGGCACTGACTGTATCAGTCAGCATCCAGAGCTCAATAATGGCTTCTAGGTCAAAAACCTCCTCAAAATCAGCCACTGGGCTGGCTGGTTTGACAAGAGGAAGTATCCTAGAGGTTCTGAATACATCCAGAATTACTGAGGGAAAGAAATGGGCTCTATGTGCACACTGGAGCTCCTGCCCCTGCAGATGGGCATTTCCCTGCTCCCAGTGTTTGAGGAGTCAGGGCATGAGGCACAGCATGAAGAGCCTCTCTCTTTGTGCCCCTCCCAGCACCCTTCACTCGGTGTTTCAGTGACATGCAAGCCAAGCAGTCCTTCATGCCCTGGCTTTGGAGTCTCTGAGTGACAGGGTTTTGCAGTGGAAAGGGGGAACCACATGCTTGAATTGGGGTTTTTCCCCCTGAAACAACAAGAGATTGGCATCATCAAAAGAAACGTAGGAAAACCAGGAAAAGCAGATCCCATCCAGACTTATGGCACCTTAACATCACAATACACACAAGAAAAGTTTGGGAATCCGGAAGAAACAGGGTTAACATTGGAGACATGCTTTATTTTACTGCTGCACACTCTGTCCAAAGTGGTGGAGCAATGCTGAGCAAGGGGAAAGATGGCTGGCAGGGGCACTGTGAGCTGTTTAATTAAAAGAAGCTATGTCCTGGCCAGGGCTTTATGTTCAACAATTTGCTGTTTAAGCAACCACCTGTTCCATCAAGTTAGAGTTGGCTCTGAGGAAAAACATTTAGAGACGAAGCTGAGAAGTATTCATCATAATTCTCCAACACTGAAGAAAAATAAAAAATTTAAAAGGATATACAGTTCTATGCATCAAAGCAAGAGATTCCATAAAATCAGTATAAAACAACATTTGTTGAATGTGTTTTAAATGTTAGAAAATCCACTTAGCAAACACATTCCTGATCACAGAATAAAATGAAAACAGATAAAGGCTCTGCCCATCCTCATTCTAGCACACCCATATAACAGAGCTCTCAGGAGTAGGGGCTGTGCTGACCCCCACATGCACAGAGGGGTGCCCAGGCAGCCACCAACACACACAGCTATGGCAGCAGCAGGGCTGAGCTACCCAGCTAAAGGAGGCAAGGGAATGGAAAGCACACAGAACTCAGTGGGTTACAATCCCAGCACAACAGGCAGATTAAAAAAGAGCCCTGGCCTAAGGGAAGAACACTGGAGCAAAGATTCCCACAACTCTGATATCAAACATTGAGGGTCCCTAACACTCCTGCTCTCACTGCATTAGAGTTTTTCCAATGGGACACCCAGACAAGCTCAGCTTTTAAAAACCTTCTTACAACACATGCACTTGTGTTGCTGTTCAGCGGAGCTCCAGTCTCAGCAATATCATCCTGCCTCTCATCTTTCAGCTGAGCTGCCATTTCCTGACCTTCCTTAATGTATCCACACAAGCTGCAGGAGCTGAGGATTCCCTTGCCCTGGCCCTGAGCTCCTGTACAGCTCACAGGGGGTATCAGTGGGTATCAGTGATGCCCTCAGAGCTGGGGCAGCACTGCAGTGGCAGTGCAGGAGCAGGGCTAATGCAGCACAAATAACAGGCTGGCTGCTCAGGTCAGTAAAAATCCTACAATTCAAACTCTGATTGCTGCAAGGAAGCCAAGAGGTGACACAGAACAGCTGCACATGTTGCTCAAATCTCTCCAGGACTGGAAAGGAACAGAAAGGACAGGCAGATTAAGGATTGCGCCTAGAATGCTTTCAGGATTTGTTTGTTTGTTTGTTTGTCTGTCCTCAATTTCTTTTAGTCAGATAACATATGGGAAAACACCACATACTAATTGAATAAAAACCATTTTCAGAAACTGAAAATCCATTAGGCAGTATGTACTGCTCTTAAAGAATAAAAGATAATTTGTTAATGAAGAAGAAATTAACATGTCAACAATTCAATGCAAATCATCAACCCAAGTAATTGCATTAGCTTCTCTGAATGGCAAACAACTTTTACCCTCCTCATTTTTACTCTTTAAAGCTTTTCATTTTAAACAAACAAACAAAAAAGACTAAGCATGTTATTTATTATTCAAAGCACATAACTACTTTTCAGAAAATGAATTTATTAGAGTGTTTTGAAAAGCTCTACTGCAATTTTTACATTTACTCCAGAAAGTGAATGATGGCATGCACTCCAAAAGCTGGCTATCTAAGATGCTAAGTGGTTTATCTTATAGATACAATCCAAGCTTAAAAATAATTATTCCTCCTTTTCTTGCTGCACTCTTCTCAAGTTGCCAGCTTGTCTCTGGAGTAGTTCATTAAGATAGTTCTTCTCATCCCTTTTCTCAGTAACATCAAGACAAGGGTTACCTCTGAATACAGTGTTCTTCATAATTTTACTTTCTTTTAAACCATCAGTTATCATTTCTACATAAGCCAACTTTAAACTCTCTTTAAACTCTGAGATTTGAAAGACAGTGTGCACTGTAGGAGCAGGGGAAGTAAATCCAGCCCTGCCTGAGCAGAGGCAATGGGCTGGCAGTGCCAGCCTGGCACACAGCCCTTGTGTGAGCAGTGGGAGCTGAGGCAGCAGCTCCACACCACAGGGAGCAGGGCAGGAACCCCCCAGAGCCCCTGCACTGCCCTGCAGGTCAGGAGAGAGAGCACAGATGGGAACAGCACAGAGAGATTCCTTCCTTCTTAGATATCCAGAGCCCTTTCACTGCCCTGCAGGCCAGGAGAGAGAGCACAGATGGGCACAGCACAGAGAGATTCCTTCCTTCTTAGATATCCAGAGCCCTTTCACTGCCCTGCAGGCCAGGAGAGAGAGCACAGATGGGCACAGCACAGAGAGATTCCTTCCTTCTTAGATATCCAGAGCCCTTTCACTGCCCTGCAGGCCAGGAGAGAGAGCACAGATGGGCACAGCACAGAGAGATTCCTTCCTTCCCAGGTACCCAGAGCCCAACCTGTGCACTCACTGGACTGCCAGGAACAGCATCTTCAGACATGACCTGTCTTTGACACCTTAGGGAAAGGTAAAAACAATGCCAGAGAACATGCAAGGTATGAGCTTAACTGGCAGGAAAGCTACAAAGGATTGCTTTGTGCTGACCCTGAAGCAAGAGCATTTTCTGGGGCAATCACTGCAGCATTAATCCATCCTCATGCCAATTTGCTTTAAAGTAGTTTCTTTCTCAAGCCAGCCTTCGCTTACTACAGAAATTCATAGAAGTGAAGTAAGTGCTTCAACAATCAGTAATTTGGCTGTATCTTTCCTAAATCATGATACTCAAATAATTATTTTATCACCATTCTCTTCCAACACACTGCCAAATCCCATGTTTCCAGCAAGTCCTTAAATAATCCTAGGAAAAAGCAATTTTTCTGGGCAGCTCTTGGCTTTCCCCAGACCCATTTCCTATCAATGCCAGATGCAGAGTGCAGATACAATCAAAAACTTTGTGGAAGGCAAATTCCAAGCGAGGCCCAGGCTGTGTGGCTGGGACACAAAGCCCCTGTGGAGGCACAGTGTTCTAATAAACTCCTGGATGACCAAAGGCAGCTCCCTGACTCAGGAGCAGTGCCACAGACTTAGTGCATCATGGGGAGAAATGAGCAGCACTGAAATCTTCATAAGCTTCCCTTTATTAAACCCTTGTGCTTGTAAAATCAAAGAGGAGTTACAAAATGTGTTGCTAATGTTCATGAGGTTGGTTTTGGTGGGGTTTTTTTTCTGTACAACTGTAAAATCCATTGCTAGAAAACAAACTTGACCCGTCCCAGTTAACTTTACCAGCTTTGGGGTAAAAAGTCTTTCACGGGGAATTTTCCAATATAAATTAGAGACTGGCAGATTTCTGCACCAGCCACCTGCATCTTTGGGTAGCTCAGCTGAATAGTTCTCTGTTCATCTATTTTTAATGTGCAAAGCACATTACCAAAAGGAACAAAATGATAGATAGCAAACTATTCTTTAAAAAGGCAGGGAACATCTCTGTCACATAAAATTCTATCAAATATTTCTCTTTTATTCTAAAATCCCCCTAAAGAACTTCTGCCCAAATACTTAAAAGACAGGTTTGTAAATGAGATGTGGCCACTGTTTGACATCTGATTGTGAAATTTGGTCAGATTTTCAGCCCACTTGCTGTGCATATTAAACCACACAAAACTAGATTTTGAAGGAGCAGTACTAGAAATTCATTTTACTTTAGTCATCCTCATGCAAATTCTTCTTGTCAAAGTTTCCACAAGGGTTTTCAAAGCAAATGGCTTCGGAGAGGTGTTTGTGAGAGGTAAAGTCAGCTGAGACAGTTATGTCTGGAATCTTTTATGTCTGGAATCTGGAATCTGTTATGTCTGGAATCTGGAATCTGTTATGTCTGGAGTCACACAAGGTGTGTCCAAAGACAGCCCTTGGCCCAGGCAGCAGCTGTGCTGGCCCTTGTGCAGGTCTGTGCAGCCCCTGGAGCCAGGCACACACACACCTGCCTGCCCTTCCTGCAGGGCTCCAGCCTGGCACCAGCCCTGGCAGCAGGGGAACAGCCCAAGGTGTGCCAGCAGCCCCTGATGGAAAGCAGGCTGCCAGAAGGGATCTCCTACAGCCCAGGAGTGCAGATGCACAGGAGCAGCCCATGGTGAGCACCAAAGGGGGAAATCCAGCTCTTCCCTCACCGACAGGAGCCACTGCAGCTGGGAATGCAGCTGGGAATGCAGCTGGGAATGCAGCTGGGAATGGCACACAGCAGTGTGTGAGCAGGCTGTCACTGCTCCTGTGCCAGCAGCCCTGTGCAGGGAGCAGCAATCCTCACCGGGGACATGTCCTGACCTCTTGGTGCTTTATGGCTACCAAACATTGCAGCAGGATTGATGACTGCACAGCCACACTGCACACTGCCACTTCTGCCTTGAAACTCTTGATGCTCCACAGGTGCCATCAGAGCCCTAAAAATGGGAGCAGCCAGAGCCTGCACCTGGTTTTTGACTGCTATATTCGGGGAGAATGCAGAAATGCCTAAGGAAATTGATAGGGAAAAAAAGGGGCCCACAGCACATCGTGATGCATGAACACAGCAGACACTGATGTGCCCAGGCAGCCAGAGATAACAAACTACTGACACAGGGATTATCCACATTCTGGCCTGACAACTTAATTAAGTCATTTAATTAGTAACAGACACAAGTATTGCACTGAGCACTGTTAGTAACTCCATCTATTGTTGCTAGATCACCTTTTTTTGTCTGTGTTTAAAGTCTCAGATGAGATGTGATGGTACTTTGTGACTACAATCCTGCTAATGGCATAGTCTGGCCTGAGCAAAGGAACTAGTCCTTGAAATTATTCTCAAGGTACTCAGAATTGGTCAAAAACACATGGATAGATTTTTTTTTCAACAGAAAATTGCAATTGACAAAATTAATTTTAAAAAGGAAAAGAAAAATATATACACAATATCTCACTAAAAAGTCTGGAACATTTGGATTAGACTACAATGTTCTCATTATGATTTTAATACACTATTGCCACTTCACAGCTTTAATCAAAAATCAATTTTGATAATCCATATTGTTGAAGGTTTAATTACTAAGACAGCATGTGACAAAACCCAGTTAGAACAGAATATTCTAATTCAAAATGAAAATATGTCAAAAATGTCAAACGTCCTTAATTTTTTTTTTCATTCTAATTCACACCAACATCTCTCAGATTCTTGAATTTCCATCTAAGGGGAAGTCCATGTTCCATCATCAGGATCTGCCTAGAGCTAGTGAAGGTGGAGCATGAGGCCTCAGAGTGTAAATTTCTCCTCATTTTGCAAAGCAGCACTATTTTATTATCTTTAACATGCACAGACCCATTAACACGGGTGGCTCACACATAACCTCATCCTTCTCAAACAGAGGGAAATTCTTTATCACCAGCACAGTTTATTTCCCCATCTTGCACCTGCAGGCAGGAAATCCCAGGCCAGGCCAGGCATGCCAAGGAGCACCCAGTGCACCTGCACTGCCTTTTTCCCTGCACACAGCTGGGCCAAGCTCCTGAGCCCTCCAAGTTTGTCCTGTTTTCCACAGAATTCCCTCCCTTGTTCAAAGAGCAAATAAGCCCTCTGAACAGAAACACGTGCTGTCTTGTAAATTCTGTGGAAGTTTCCCCATGGAATTACATAAACCAAATGCATTTACTACATTGCCTGTAGTGCTATCATTTGTTTCAGAAGTGTTCAGATTCCATTCTCCTTCTCCAGACCAGACCTGCTGGAAGCACTGGCAGTGCTGCTCCACACCTCTTTTGTGTGCTCCCCAAAGTCCTGCGGGCTCTTGCTATACATTATTGCTGTTAAATACTGTTCAACATCTCAGGCTGCATGAAGAGAACCATCCTCTGCCTACTGACAGTACCAAAACTACTGCAAGCAGCTTCTTTTATCACACAGCAACATGACCCCATTTTGACCTGGAGGAAACACGCTGACCCAAAGCAGCCAGGGCAACACATTGCCCTCTCCAGAGCTGAAATAGGAAAATAAACATATTTGTATGGGTTCTAGCCAAGATCAGAGGGACTGGCTCTAAAGAATATCCCAACCAGTCTGCCTTTGCCTCACTGCCTGAGGATTTCATGACAGACAAAACGCCCTTTACCTGCACAAATCTGAAAGGAGCACACCACTGGCGCCAAGTGGGGAGAAGGATGGGGCTTGGAATCCCCTTGGGAAAAGGGGCATGAAGAGATAGGGCAGCCCAGGGGGAGACAGACAGACAGACAGACAGAGACAGACAGAGAGACAGAGACAGCGAGACAGACAGAGAGACAGAGAGAGAGAGGCCTCCCCTCTGACATTGCTGGGACAGCCCCAGTGCAGAGGGAGCTGTGCAGGAGGAGCTGTGCAGAGGGAGCTGTGCAGGGAGAGCTGTGCAGGAAGAGCTGTGCAGGAGGAGCTGTGCAAGAGGAGCTGTGCAGGGGAGGCTGTGCAGAGGGAGCTGTGCAGAGGGAGCTGTGCAGAGGGAGCTGTGCAAGGGAAGCTGTGCAGGAAGAGCTGTGCAGAGGGAGCTGTGCAGGGGGAGCTGTGCAGAGGGAGCTGTGCAGGGAGAGCTGTGCAGGAAGAGCTGTGCAGGAGGAGCTGTGCAAGAGGAGCTGTGCAGGGGAGGCTGTGCAGAGGGAGCTGTGCAAGGGAAGCTGTGCAGGAAGAGCTGTGCAGAGGGAGCTGTGCAGGAGGAGCTGTGCAGAGGGAGCTGTGCAGAGGGAGCTGTGCAAGGGAAGCTGTGCAGGAAGAGCTGTGCAGGAGGAGCTGCGCAGGAGGAGCTGTGCAGAGGGAGCTGTGCAGCCGAACCCCAGCACCGGGGCAGCACAGCAGCATCCAGCCCCAGCTCATCTCTGCCCAACACAGGGTTTTTTACAACCCTCCAGTATTTTTCTTTGTGACCTGCCCTGCTCAGGCTCACTCCCCTGCACACTCCTGACACAGCACATCGCCTCTGCCCCCTTGTTTACTCTCGTTCTCCTGAACCTCTGCCAAAGTTACTAATTAGCGCAGCATTTCCGAGTGGAAAGGACAGCCCAGCTCCCAACAAACTGTCCCTTCATGCTTGGAATGTCTGCCCCGGATTGCAGAGGAGTTACTATTAAATTGCCCAAGTAACACTGCCCTGAACAATTTGTAGTCCCAAACTGAATTGTTTAGTTTTGGGCAATACAATACACAAAGAGCCAGCCCGAGTGCCACACAAATGTCACAGCAGCACTGCAGTTAATATGCATGATAGAAATATTTTAACAGGTGCCAATAGAAATAAAAATATTTTAACAAGTGCCAAATATTTTAACAAGTGCCTATTTTAGGAATAAGAAAATCCTACCATATACTGATATACTGCTTGGGAATGTAACAGCTTTTTCCCTCAAGAATTACACAGTTATAAAATATAATATGAAGGCCACTCAAAGAGGGAAATAAGTTTAAAAAAACATAATTTTTCATTAGCATAAATATCAAACAATGTATGTACAGGATGTGAGGGTTAACAAAAAGAAACAATCTATTATTACTTTTGTTATATCAGAGAATATCAAATTTTTATCAGTCAGGTATATACCGTAACCTTATTAAGAACCTTTACTGAGAACTGAATGATCAGTATATCCCATGCTCCCCATCCATGAAATTTATAAATTATATTAAGCTCTGCTCTTGCTTTTCAAGCTGTGTCTGGTATTAGTCATCTCTTGTAATATCATTCAATTTTTAACCAACATCTTTTTTTAATTTACTTAAATAATTACGTAGAGTCTATTCAGTAATGTAATCAGAAATACTTCACTCAGATGAGTTTTATGAAATTATACTATTCTGCAGAAATAAACAAACAAACACTGCTCATTTCATGGTAAAGTCCAAGAACTGAGTCTGATAAAGCAGTATTTTATTTAAAGATTAATTGCAAATTTCACTTTTCTTTTAGATATGTTCTTCTCTAAGTTTTTTTTTTAATTTTCAGTTAGAAAATTTTGGTTTGAATTCTTCTGTGTTTTGAGTTGTTTCTCCCAATATCCATTACAAAGTCTCTTCTCTCTGGATGAACAAACCATTTCTCCTACCACTAACAAAGAACAAGGACTTGATGCCAGGAGAGCCTCTGCCAAAACTGCAGTAGCCTTTTGGCATCATCCAAATGGGTTTTTTAAGATATATGAAAATGCTCTTGTTCCAATAATTAGGAAATATCAATGTGCTAGTTATTCAACCAAAGTGCAATGGAGAATCAAGATTTTGCCTATTTTAATTAATCTTTGAAGATATTATCATACACTCCTCTTTGAGCAACATAAACCCACCTCACAGAACAAAGGAAGGGAGGATGCAAGAAGAAAACCTGGAATTCTGTGCAGCATGTATTACATTTTCAATGAGAACAGCTGCATTACACAGTGCAAAATAGACTTCAAACAGAAAAGCCTTCCTGCAGTAAACAAACCATTTTCATTTTAGCAAATTATTAAATCCCAAGGGAATCTGTCTGTATCCTTCAAATGATTTAAACCAATTTACATGCAAAACTCAGCATGTGAGGCACATCTGGATTTGAGTCAGGTGCTTCAAGGGACTTTGAGACCATAAAAATCAGCAAATGGATTAAAGCAGTCTCAGTACAGGCTTTCCATCTCTGACAGGTATGCTTGGATTAGTCACTGGACTAATATTACTCATATTTTAAGCTGATGCAAGCTGTGAATGTTGGATTTTTAAATAATTTAAGAACACTGTGCACAAAGCAACACCACTCAATAGAAACAAATAATTTGAAATGTAAAGAGGAATTCCTATTGCAGCAGGCCTGGGACTGAAAGCCCATGATTGACACCCTCATTGTTCAGGAGCAGTTTGCTATGCCCAAAGAGATGCTGTGGATGCTGTGCCTTGCAATATCTGCACATCACACACTCTGCAGACAGCTCCAGGGGTGCTCTGGCTCAGCACAGCACCACAAAACACAGCAGGACACTGAGGGACCAGAGAAGGGGAACTGAGGGGCTGGGGGAGGAGGGGTGTTGTCTGTGTTTTTAAACCCTCCTTACACAGTTCCTAATGTGGAGTTGAGATTTACATGGGGGTGTCCCTGATGCTGTACCACTGAGCACTGAAGGGCTCAGATTCCCTGGCAGTCAGCTGGGAGTGCTGTCAGAGCAGCAGAACAGTGGGACTGCAGCCCCCTGCACCAGCTGAGAGCATCCTGCCTGACACACCCCGAGCTAACAGAATTAAGCACGGCTGCATCTGCAGGAAGGGCTCTGCCAGCACACCTCTGCTGGGGCAGCATCATGGTTTCAGCTGCCAGAACACTGTGGGCAGGATTCTGTCAGCTGCAGAGGTGACAGGAAAATCTGTCCTCCAGAAATAGCAGGAGAAAAGCATCAAAAATATCAGGTTTTGGTTCGTTTATGTGGATTTTTTTAATTGGTACCCCATTTTAATCTCAAGATCCCTGTAATACAGAAAACAAATGAAATACATAGTTTGTCTTCAACTAAGGTTCTACACGCTAAATTTTGGGAAAATCAAGCCAGCACAGTAAATAAGGCTTCCTCCTTGCCCTCAGACACAACACAAGTCCCTTTTCCCTTCAGATCTACAGATCTTGTAGTCCTGGTTTATGATATCCCAGGGA
Organism: Pycnonotus jocosus; assembly: GCA_013400435.1. Lineage (NCBI taxonomy): Eukaryota > Metazoa > Chordata > Aves > Passeriformes > Pycnonotidae > Pycnonotus > Pycnonotus jocosus. Next base: position 35,413 of record VWYP01008593.1, on the reverse strand, counting down.
AGGCCACTTTATCCAAGCAGATGCACTTTCCACCAGCTCATTCCATTGGGCAAGCACAGCTCATGGCAGGATCAGCCTTTGGGCAGCCCAGAACCACCATCCCAGTCCAGGCAGCAGCAGAACCAGTTCCAGGGCTGACAGCTAACACAATTCAGAACCACAGAGTGTGGTTTCACTGTCTGTCTCAGCACCTCCAGACTCTCCTGTAGCTGAAAGCCTATTTTGGGATATAGCATTTAAGGAGAGAGAGCATCAGGGCATCTCAGTGAGAAACAGCCAAAGAGACAGCATAGACTGCAAAGAAAAGCAAAGGTGAATGAGATAACAGACTAATGGCAGCCAACATCAATATAACTGGAAAATGGAGAGCTTACACAAATTATTAATATGGTCAGTAATAAGAAGGATTCCTCCTCCCTAAGACAGAAATAGAGGAAAAACAATAAAACAAAACAAGTGAGAAAGGTTAAGATTTGGAAGGTAAGAGAGAGAAAGGGCAGAGGATAAAAAGGAAGATGTCGACATCATCACTCTGTCAAGTTCCTTTGTATTTTCTAAACCTCCTCTTACTGGGGTTTTAATAACTTCAACTTTCACTAAATTTAGAACTTTGCCTTCATCACTGGATACAAAATCCATATAAAATTTCCCAACTGTTCACACACTGAAAAGTAAAGAACCAGCTAAAGATTGTATCAGTAAAAATATCTTCCTTTTCTTAAGGTAAACTCATGATCTGTGGAGTTTGAGTTGTGATTCTGAACACTTAGAGTAGGTAATACTTCAACTTCTGGTTCATTCAGTGCTGTTTATTCTGCTGCTGTTTTATTTCTCTGTAAACAAGCCTGATGAAAAGTAATGAGATTGCTGTTACAGTACTTAGGGGATATGAAAATTGCCTATTACATTAAAATAATTAGAGAAGAAAATAAGATCATATTAATCGCACTCTACAGAAGCCTGCCCAAGGTGTGCAAACCCATCCACTGAGGAACACAAAACATTCTACTCAGAGCCCACCAATGGCCCAAAAAGTTCAACTACCAACCAAAGCAGGAACAATTAATAAAAATCTGTGAAGATAACTGCAGTGGGTGTTGTAAAAGGTTGGATATTTCACCTGGCAGCCTTCAGTGGGCTTTGCTCATGATGAGAAATCCCTGATTACCATACAGATCTTGCTCTCCAGAACACAGAGTGAGCCCTGGGGTTTGTGGAGGATCTGCTGCACCACCAGGCCCCAGGCTCTTGGACTGAACAAGGCACCCTGATGTTCAACTAAGCCTGGCTTGGACAAGTGCAGAAGAGCTTGAATTCACTGTTTGTTCCACTCCATGATACAAGTGCTTTTGTTTTAAGGGCAACAGACCTCTCCTAACCATGAAACAAATCTCTAATGTAAATCCAAATAATTTCATTTGGATTCTTTTTTGCATTCTAGAACTCTCAGAGGAGAAGGGAAGGGGGTGCACTGCCCTCTTCCAGGGCCTGTCCCCATGACTTGCCAAGTGTACAATATACACACATCACCTACAGCTGTGCCTGAAACACATTCTCTGAGACATCCCTACAAATTCACTTCTCAAAGGTCTCTTTTTTAATGGGCTTTTATTCACACAATTCCCTCATACTTTAAGATAGCCTATTGGTTGCTAAATAGAGGATTATAACTAAGATACAGCATGATGCTCAGGTTCTGCAAGCTGCAACAAACCTTACAAAGAAAAAAGACAGCTCCTTTTTTCCTACATGCAACCAAAGCTGGCTAGGCAATACTTTGATTTGAGTCCATCATTTATCCAGCATCTAAAGTAAAAGCTTTATCTGTGTTGATTCACTTTTAGTCCCACAAAGTTCAGCACTGCTGTTTTTAAATGATTCCTCAGTAATTATGCCTTCAGAGCCTATCTAATAAACACCAAGTTTTGCATACAAATTAAAAACAAATGAGAAGCCTAAAAAGGTTAATGCTCAGTTAGATACAGATCTAATTGTAATAACATTTTAGAGCTACTTTAGCATAATGTACACCTCTATTAAATATTATGAACCATATTTCAAGCAATGGAATGGATTAATTTTTATTTAGTCACACACTCTCATACATACTTTCTTAATTCACTTTACTACATTAGAACTTGAAGGACTGCTATTAAAAAGAAACAAAAAATCCAAAACTGCAGGTTCTTCAAATTAAAAACAAAACCAAACCAAACCAACCAACAAATAAAAACTCACACAACCAAAGGAATCCACACAGACAAATAAAGGTTTTTTTAAAAAGGAGGTATTTACTTTGTCAGGCAGAAGAGTATTTTTAACTTGTTCATTTTTCTAACATTATTAACAAGCATAAGTGTCTAAGTGAAAAAATGTAATACATACTCCTTTCCGAGTCAAGCATGCAATTAGAGCTAATCAAGACACAAGTTGTTCTCATCTTATAAATGTCACATTCTTTGCAGGAAGGAAAGATCTTAAGTAAATATCACCTGTTCAAATTTTAGGAAAATTAACAACATGCAAGACAAAATGTCCAGCAGCTAGGAAACCATGGCTCATTATGTCTTAGCCTGAACCCCAGTGCACTGAATCAGTGAAATACAAAACCTTTTCCTTCTGCTTTCTCCTCTTCCTTACCATCTTCTTAAAATAAAAAGAAAGGGCTTAGCAGCTGTTAGAAGCTGTTCAGTCTGGAATTTCAAAAACTGGTAAAAGTTACTGTCAAAATTAGTATGTGCAAATTGCTGAATTTTTTTTTCAATTCCTTCTATTTTTAAGATACCAAATCTACATTGACATAACAAAAAAAAAAAAAAATTGCCTGGTTTTCCCATGGAACCTATCAGTGGCTGAATGCTCTCTGCACTCTCTTCCAACCCTCAGAAAACAGCAGTTTACTCTTCAAGTGTCCAACACTCAAAGCAAAGCTTCAGATGTTCTGGTCTTTTGTCTGTCAGGGTAATTTTTACTTTTTTTAACTCCATCCTCCCTTTCCCAGGGAATGTGCTGCATCATAAATTACTAAAAAGTCATGTTGAACACTGAACAGGAAAGATTGCTATTACAGATGGACTATAATTCTAATCATGCAGTTATTCTGTAATATCAATATAAGCCATGGGCATTCAGCCACTGAATCCACGGAAGGCTGGACACAGACTATGTCAGTAAGATGTTATTTTGTTTATACTGCCACAGAGACAATGGCTCCTTCCCCTGAGAGTGACTCAAGTCATGGTTTAAAAGACTTACAAGGATTTCAGGTTCCTCACCTGCCCTTTGGTTCCCCACTCTGGCCTTTCTCTGCAGGAACGTGCAATTTAGTCTGACACAGCAGTGAAGCTTGGGCACAGAACACCTGCCTGGGTTCAGCTGCATTGTTTCTCACAGTGTGGGACCCCAGGGTAACCACATTCATTATGCTGTTCTAGCATGTTCTAGATGAACGTGTTAGGATAGAAAACTGCCAAAGCCAAGCAGGACACACGAAACATTCCACAACTGTGTAGCAGAAAAAAAGCAGGAGTTCCTCAGTGCTGAAAATCCGTACAACATCTGGACAGGTGTGCCCTTTGAACAGAAAACACAATTCTCCCTCACCAAGAGGGCATCAACATTTGTGTGAAGAGCAATTTTGCAGTGAAAGCCATTCTTGCTGCTTATACTTTTGGTAGGTTTTTAATTACAGCCTGAACTGAGTAGAAAATGAGTTTGAGTGAAGCAGGAAAAAGGCTGGAAAAGTCTTTCCCTTTGCATTCAAGTGCTCCATGCCACTGCCAAGGAAAACTGGCTGAGTTTGATACCCATCCTCAGGACATCTCCTGCTGAAGTTCTCACCAGCTGATCCAACAATACACTGCCCTTTACCAGCCCTTCAGAATTTGGACTTGGAAAGGTTGAAATATGTAAACACGAAAGAGCCACCTAAGAATTGCAGAGTTTGAAGGAAAAGGAGGTCTTTAAGAGCCCCTAGATGTTCCTGCAGCCATCCTTTTGCAGCACTTCCAAGGGACAACAATTCAACCCGAGGCATTCCTTGCCTTGCAGTGTGGCCTCTTCACAGTGTATGCAAATTACCACAAAAAGTAACTTCTGTCAACATTATCCCCACAGCTAAATTACTTCTTGGTAGGGGAGCCAGAAGGATCTGAACTCTAAATCCATGACCATCACAAATTGGCTGTAACAGATTTATATGCTCTTGCAACAGAAGTTTAAGAATCTCCCTTGTTTCACAGCACAGCAGCTTTAAGCAAGTAAGTGCTTAAAGGAGCAGATAATGAAAGAAAAGGGACAAGATGATGATCAGATAGGTATTTTCTTTTCATAACTGACTGTCAGACAGCTTTAGGGCATTCTAGAGAGAAATTCAGGGACTTGTTACATGCATGACTTCCTTAAATCACAGGGAGAACTTAAATACAGGGGTACAGAGGCAGGAAATGTAAATGTAGGTACAAAGCATTATAGTCCTGTCCTAAGACTCCCTAAGTAAAAAAAAAAGTCACAGAGACAAACTGATGGCTGGTGAAGTCACAGCTTTGTTCTGAGGTTCATTTGAAATGGCAAGGATCTTCTCATGGCCACAAATAAAGCATTTAATTTTGATTTGTGGCCATAAAAGCTGTATAGTTTCCTGGTATGTATTACAAGGGCCTGCTCCTTTTTTTTAGTTGAAGGCAACTGCAAAACTTGTACATGAAATAGATGAAATTCTCACATATTTACCATAAGCTAATATACCACATTCTCATGCCTATTCTGTATGTGACACTGTAATTCTATATGTTTTCAGAATGACATCTCACAGCTCCATCACTTCTGTTGTTTCCATCCTTCAGCTCATCCTATTCTCCTGTTTCAGAGTGGTTTACTTATTTTCATCCCTCCTCTTACTTATTTTCATTCCTCTTGATCATCTGCTTTTCAACTGTATTTCTGCCATCTTCATGGAAAATATTCCATTGATGGTAATTTCCCATCATAACATTCTCAAGCCACTCCAGATCTGTGGCTGTCCCCTTATGCCTGTATTTTCCAAGTTTTCATTCTCAGGATTCTGTGGCTGAGTCTTGAAATCACCCCAAGAGGTTTGAATACCCCATGTCCATGAAATTTAACAAAACACTTAGGCTGAAAATATTGCCTCTAATTCTACATACAACACATTCAGAGAAGAATGCAATTTTGTGTCTCGTGGAAGCACAGCCAAGGTCCAGCAATCAGATAAGAACACAGGCACAACAGCAGAAGCTGAATAAAAGCTGTGAGGCCTTTGCAGGAACCTTCCCCATCCCTGCTGACTGCTGAGATCCAGGTTCATCTGCAGCCACGAGCCCTCCCCTCCCCAGCCAGTTCACATCTGTTCAGGAGTAAATACACCTCTGCAGGCTGGGGAAAAGAACCCATTTCCTGCACATCCCTGTAATTCCTGCACAGAGACCAGACACAAATTATCTGCCTCTAATTTTTAAAGGGAAAAAAAAAAAAAGGTGCTTTCTTTTTAGTCTGTGATAACTTTTCAACCGCCAGTGATGATCAAGAGAGAAATGCATTTCAATAAATAAATAAATAAATAAAATACAAGACAATAAAATTTTAAAAATAAAAAATAAAAAATAAAATATTGAATATAAAATACAAACTATAAAAATAAAATAAAGAAATAAAGAAATAAAGTTAAAAAACCAAATCAACATTCCAAACACTGGGCTACTTTTTTTCAGGACTGAACAGAATTATTTTTTTAAAAAACTCTAGTTTGCCATACAGTTTTGTAAATACAAACTCTTAGTTGCACTTTCTATGTAAAGTAAGTCTAGAGCTTTACACTTCCTGACTGAAAAGATGGAGGGTTGCTGGAACTTCCCATTCCCTGCATGGAAATTTAATACTACACAATGAAATTCAGCTTGCAGAGCAGATGCTTCCTTGAACAGACACTGCAATTTTAAGGCTTGTGAAGTGTAAATCTAAGATAAGCTGGGGCATTCTGATGCCCATCTGAACCTGAACTCCAAACAATATGAAGCTCACATATGGCTGGTAATTAAACACTGAGTGGGCTTTACTCCAGAATGCTGTCAGAGATGAGAACTAACCATTACAATTGCTGTGATATTATTAGATTACTTATTCGTTTCAAAGAACAGGAGGTTCTTCATAACTAGAAATTGTATTGAGACACATCCCACAAGGAATGAGAAGAGGAAGGAAAGCTGCAAAGGAGGAGATACAAATAGGAATGTTCCCTGCTTAGTTACAATGCCAAGAGGGTTGAGGTCTCCTTCTCCGAGCACTTCAGTAGCAGGAACCCTCTCATCTGTATTTCCAAGCAGATCAAAGGTATCACACTCACTGACAGATTCAAACCACTCACTTGAAAAAGCATTTACATGTCATTTGCAATATTTCCTGACTGAGTGATTAGAGCTGAGGTTAATGACATTCTGAAGATAATTTAACTTGAGTCACATCCTGATCCTCTCAAACACATTCAAGCACAAGCTCAGCCCTCAAGATCCAAGGTGGTGCAGGTCAGGGTGGTTCCAACACCCCGGTGCAGAGCAGGGTTTGGGCAGAGGGGTGCAGAGCAGACAGTCTGGTTTCTCAACACCCAACTCAGGCAAGCACCACTTGGTTCTGTCATTTGGTAACTGGCTGTGTTCCCTCTGTTTGTGCCCTAGATCCCCCTGTCCATGAACGTGTCCACGTTCCTGGCCTACGACCAGCCCACGCTGAGCTACTGCGGGGTGCACCACGAGCTGCTGGCCCACAAAGCCTTCGAGGCCAGCGGGCAGGAGGAGGCTGTGGACACCGGCCTGGAGCCCGAGCTGGACCTGAGCACAATCACCACGTCAGCACGGATCAAGGAGCACGGCCAGCAGCTGCCTTAGGGGGCTGCTGCCTCGGGGGGTTCCTGTAGCAGAGGCTGCCACCAAATCCTATGTAACGCTGTGGACACGAGCGAGAAGACAATTCTGTGGAGTCTGGGATCCCTGTGCAAATTAAAAGCGAATCACAAAGATTAATTGCTTCCGGTCTACAATTTGTAATTAGTTCGGTTGTGCGGTATTTTTTTGACTTCAGAGTATGACCCTGACTTCAGTGAATCTTTTTCAAAACTCATCTACCTACCTGTATAAACTGTACAGATGTAATGTATTTTTCATATTGTAAAGTTTCAATTACCAAGAACAACTGGTATGTACAGTACCATAATTTAATTACATCTTACTTTACGAGCTTCAGTTTCTAAAGCTTCAAATTAACAAAAGTTACTTCTTGTGTTATTAAGTTACTCTGTTTTGTAGGGATCATTTTGTTACTGCCTTTGTGCCCAGACAACTTTAATCTGAAATTCTGTCCTTTGCAGAATATGCGCCATTTTTACTGTGTTTAATGTGTAGAATTTTATCTACTGGTTCCAGAGGGAGGGTTTAACTATTCAAACTTCTAAGAAATTCCTGAAATACATAGCCAAGTTTTCCTAGAAGTGAAAATTAAGAAAAAAAAATTCTCCTTAGACTTACCTCTTGCCTTGAAATACAGCCTGATTTTTAACAACAAAGCTTGGTTATGCAACTGTTAGTCAAGGCTGATGATATTTTATAAAGTCTCACTGTTCTGCAAGACAATACAGGAGACTTCAACAGGCAGCTACAAAATCTGCTGTGAGAGTCTGCCAAATCAGGCATTTGTATTTCTGCTTAAAGACAAAGGGGTCCAAAACCTGCTTCTGTCACAGGCAGCTGCTGACAGAAGTGGCAACAGAAACAAGCCCTAAATAAACTCCTAGAATGTAAAATGTTACTCAAAAGAAACATTCACTTCTCAGCAAATGTAGTAATTCTGAACAAATCGTAAAAGTTTACAGTCCTTCAACATAAAGCAAACAAAGAAAAAAACCCAAAACCTTTAAAGAAAAAAAATTAATGTAGTATTAAGTCTTTAACAATTACTACATTGCTTATTTGTCTATCATTTAATATCTGGATTGAAGCATTCTTATATCCCATTCTTTGATTTTAAATCTTCAAGACTTCTCAGCACTGTATGAGAGTAACTTTTTATACCACTACCCTCTACCCTGTAATCATAAAAGATTACAGAAATTAGGAAGACATATATCATGCTGACTCTGTGAAAAACAAAATGGGAACACAAGCCTTCCAAAATATAGGAAAAAGAAGTTTCATATGGTGAATTTTTTTATAATAAAGAGAAATTATATAACCACAAATCTATTTTTCTGGATCTTTATCCCACAATATTTTCATGTAGCTTCAAAGCAGAAGACTGAATTTTAAAATTACAGGGCAACTCTTTGTACAAAACAAGGTGAACGGAATGAAAACTAGCTTCAAAAATTGGTAACAAATCAATCTGCATTCAGTACCTGTTAAGTGGAAACAAATGTCAAAAGAGAATACATTGTACTGCTTATTTATTAGCACTTAGATTTTGTAACATATTTTGCATAAATTATTTCCTCTTCGAAACATGAATTGTCTTTTTAAGACACCCCTTAAACCTGCACATTTCAGTTCTGTATCTCTTCACTCTGCTGGTTCTTGCACTCACAGCCACCTCCCACAGCACTGGGATGTTCCTACACAGAGTTTGCAGACACACTTTGCTGATTGTCCACTGCCAACACACGCAGGAGTCTCTCTGGATCTGAGTCACTCCACAGCTGCTTTGGAGGTTTAATGTTTTGGAGGAGGCCCGAGCTGGGAGGAGCAAATACCACCCTCCAAAAGGTCATTTCAGTTGCTCTTACCCAGTCCTTCCTCTGCTGTACTTTGAGCCAGTGCCCTCAAGTGTTTATGGTGTGTGAATAAGGTCCTGGCACCAATGGAGCTGTCTAAAATGCCCAGGTGTTCAAAGGTGCTGTGTATTTCCTATTTATGGAGAACTGTATACCATGAGCATTCCCAGTGTTGGGCACTAGGGAGTTTAGACTAGAGAACATGAGAAAATATTTTCTTATGCAGAGACACAACAGGTTTTTGATGTATCTGCTCAAAGGGGGACAGCTGGGTAGATATTCACATACACACTGACATTTCCCCTTTTCTCTTCCTCAATCATGAATCAAAGATCCCAGTTCCAAACCCACATGTCACAGGACAATGGTAGAAGCAGAGTCACAGAATTAGCCCCTCACAGGTTCCTCATGCTCTCACAATCACTTCCCAGGCATCTCAAACACCAGGCTCTTGTAAGCCCAGCAGGCCACTCCAGTGCTCTGCAAGATGGATCCAACATCAGGGCCCAGAGCAGCAGGGGGTGCGTGCTCACCCCCATCCCAGACTATTAAAACATGCCCTTCTGTAAATATTCAGTGGACACCTTTTTTTTTTTCAATGGACTACATCAGCCTGAAACTTGTTATTCTCAGTAAGATGGATGTAAGATGGATGTCTTCAAGAAAGCGAGATGGCAGGTAGGTACCTTCTCTGAAAGATCCTTCCTCATGCTAGGTTAGGCTAACCCAGAAAAAGGCTCCCTCCTGAATTCTGACCCCAGCCTGTGTACACCTGCTTGCCAGCAGATTGCTGCCAGCTGTGTTGTGATTCTGGCTGCACAGGAACACTAAATGCTTTCCTTCTGTGCACAAAACAAAACAGCATCCCTAGTAAAGCCCCAGCCTTGTAGCTAAGTTAGCAAGAAGAAAGGAGTCTGGGGGCTCAAGAACTTATTAGCAGGGGGTCACTTCCATGTGTGGTTTCCCTCTGCAGTGAGAGCCACACCACCAGGAGCAGGAGCAGCCAAGGGCATCCATCTCTCTGTCAGTTGAGTGACACCACATACCCTCATAGGTCCTCTTACCAAGAAAAGGCTGGGGGAAGTCATTACGCTTACAAAATACAGACTGAGACATAATATAACCTCTAGCAATAGAAAACCCCAGACAATTTTAAAAATAAATCTAGCTCCAAGCAACAATTCCCACCATCATCCATCAGCAGATCTCACTGGTACAGCAATGCACAGGGCTGAAACACCCATTAGCAAAGCAAGCCCAAGCATCTGACTGGAGCTCTGTCTAGGGAAGGGGGTGTGCAGATAGATTAATGACTAATTTGACAAATTCCTGCATGCATCTCAAGACGGTAAATAAAAAAATAACATCATCTATACAAGAAAGCAAATGACTGCCTTAGTTAAAAAGTTATAAAAATTTGCAGCACAAACTATTCTCAAGGTGTCTGACAGCTACCAATAACATAAAAACCCCCAAAACATACACAGTTTTCAGACATACATCATAAATATCAGACTTCTCTTGGCTGCACACAACAAATGGAAAATGCCAGCCTCAGAAGCTGTGTACTAGGTTTGCTCTACTCAGAGTTCCTCCATTTCTCTCTTTCTCTCTCAAGGCATGTTTTATCTCTCATTATTTTCAATCCTCAGACTGGACATGAGAACAGAAATTGTGCAAAAACCGTAAAATGAAGGCTTAAAAAATCAAAATAGAAGTGCAAGGGTAACACCACGATCTGAGCTGTAATGAATTCTGGATGTTGCTACACTAGCAATGAAGGTCCTAAAAAGTGGTGAATGTAATTAATGACATGATCATGTACAGTGTCACACACAAGCAGCTGGATTCAGTTCCCAGCTGGGGTAGCAAAAATGGTCTGCTGATCAGGTGAGAAGGTACAGCTCAGCTCAAGTTCTGCAGCCTGACCCTCCTCTCTGCAGGGAAAGGTCTTTGTGCTCCACAGTTTTGCACAGGTCTCAGAGGCCTGGGCTTCCTAAAGGCAAATCTAATCTGTAAAGCCTGAGTATAATAATGGCTTTGCTTGTTCACACCAGAGGGACACCCAGCTTTGATAATCTGCCTGGCACAGCAGTGAGAGATGAAACCCAAAGTGAAGCCTGGGCCAAGCACACAGCTGCTGTCCCTGGAAAGCCCCCACAGATCCCAACTCTGCAGGTCAAGGGCTCCCTGAGCCAAACGTGGCCTCACACCAGTCCCTGTGAAGGTGCACCACAGCAATTGGGAACATTTGCCACTGCTGCAGCAAGGACATGTACTCCAACAAGAACAGCAGCTGTCTCTTCTCCTTGTTCTGGAAGCAATGAATGATTTCCATTTTCGACACAGAAATACAACCATTGTATAATTAATAACGACACACTGCCAACTTCCAGGGAGCCTGATTAACATCCACTCAGTCACCTGGAGGGCAGACTTCACCTGAAACCCTGAAACTTCTCTTGGGGAGTGTAAGGGAGTGTGTATCTTATAATCAGGACTCAGCTAACCAGAAAGGAGAAATGCTTTTTCCCAGGTTTCTCAAGTCCATCACAATAGTAAACAAACAATAAATCTGCTTGTCAGAAGTACTGCAAACATTTTTCAACACTGAAAGATACTCATCAAGCTCTAATAAGTACAAATTTGACCATAATGATCCATACTTAAAAGCAGATGTTCCTTTAATTCCTCAGAAAAATTCTAACATTTGAGTGAATTAATAGCTCTATTATAAAATAACAAGGCCAGGTTCCATTTTATTGTTCTACCTAATTACAGAACCTGATTAATTTCAGTTATAAAGTTTCAGAATAAGGTGAACATAATCAGAGTTCGTGATTAATGTTATCCTAATGATCCCCCAAGAAATTAACATTTTACCGCCAGAACTTTGCCAAGAATTTTTATGTAAGCTGAAGCACAGCGTGTACAAGTGTGAAAATCCCACATGGCAGGGAGCCTCTCCTCTACTCGATCCCCATCATTTTGGTGTGGAAATGCCTCACTGCCAGAGCTGCCTTGTTTGATCACAAAGGATGTGGGACAGCAAAGGAGCCGGTGACACATGGCTCAGCACCCCCAAACTCTGACACTAAAGCTCCCACACATTCCTGACAGGGGACACTGCAAAGCCACACCACGAGAGACATAACACTGATAATATACAACTGAGCATTAATTAGTGCTGCATTAGTATGGCATTGCTTTAGATTAACAGTCATGTGGGATGATTGCCTTGTTAATTGCCTTGGGTCAGCTGACATGAACAGGGTGGATGGTCTCCTTACAAACACCACCAGAATTCAGTGTGCACTCATACAAGAGTATGTTTTTCCCAGCTTTCATAGAGAGTGTTTCCCACTTTATATTCCCTAAGAAACAGACTTTTAAGGTGGATGCATTTCAGCAATAGTTCTATCTACAGTCGAATCATAAAGTGAGTGCTTAGATGAACCATTTCAAAGCCCAACAATTTAAACATTGTTACACACTAATTCTATGTTTCTTAGAGAACAAAACCTCATCAACTTTTGCTGAGAATACTCATTAAAAGAAAATGATGTGTCTCTGCAGCACTGTGCACTTCAATAATTTCAGTAGTTTTATACAAGAGTGTGTCATAAATGAGTCATGGAAAGCCATTAACTGAACAATTCATATTGAATAGTTTGTTATAATTTATGCTTTCAAAAGAAATAATGAAAGTGATTTATTTTTCTAGTAATAATGATGCACCTCCCTTTTATGTCTTGCTGTTGGTAACTTTATTTTTAAAGAACCTATAAACTTGCACAACAAGTCCAGCCTCCACTGCCCAAAAGCCTTATTCTCATTGTCAGGAAAGGTAAAAATACAGCTATCAATGGTGTATCTGAATATGCAAATAGGATTCATGAACAAGATTTATTTTTGTCTTCTGCTTCAACATTACCTACACAGTCAATACTTCTCTTTGCCTTCTGCAGCCCAGCTCTTTCTCCCAAGCTGAGCTGTCACAGCTGAGACTGCCAGCAGTGAAAGAGAACCACTCAGGCTGAGATCCTGGAGGAAAATGCCTCTCAGGAATCCACCTCCAGAGCTGCCAACCAAGCCCATGCTAAAGCTTGTCTGACTCCTTTTCTTCATCACTAGCTCTTGCAAATACAGATTCATAAATATAATAATGCTGGAATATGCTAATAAAAATCAACCTTTTTTTTTTTCCATTCTATCACTACATAAGGTGATGTAAAGTTTTGGTGGTTTTATAATCTGCACACTAAAGCCATGAAGAGATATGATTAACAAATGTCAGTATGAACTGCCCTAATCCCACTTTCATCAAGTGATTATAACAAAAACAAGTTTCTGGAAGGAATGAACTTGACACCCTCCCCATCTCAAAGCAAAACCAACAGCGTAGCTGTGTCCTGTTCCACCGTAAAAGTGAGAGAGAGTTGGGGAGGATTCCTTGCATAGATTTCTTGGATGAAAATAAAGTGTAGAAGAGGCAATATTTTATCTGAGAACCGTTTGTTGGTTAAAAAAAGAAAAGAAAAAAAAAAGGTAAGTGTTCGTACTAAAGGGGGTTAGGAAAAAGCGCAGAGGGAGGAAAAAGAGAGAGGGAGAAGGAAACAGAGGACAGGGAGAGCGTTAGCACAGGGAGCCCGGCTGTCTGGCAGCATCAGCTGAGCAGGGCGAGCGGCGCGCTGTGAACCGCGGGGTGTTGCGCGGTTTGTGAACAGCAGCAGCTGCGGGCTCCTTCCATCGGCAGGGAAAGCGCTGCCCTGGCCGGGAGAGCAATCCTGGAGCAATTCGTGTTCCCAGGGTCGGGGCACAGCGGCCACGGGTACCATGGAGTGCAGAGGGCAGCGGCAGTGCCCCGGCGGTGTCGGGAAAGGAGGGCAATGCACAGAGCATAGAGTGACTGCGGCCAGGGGCAGGGCAGAGAGCTCTGCGGAACAGAGCGGCTGGGAGCGACTGTGCCCGGGGAGCAGGGCCGGGATGGATGTGCCCGGGGAGCAGGGCCGGGATGGATGTGCCCGGGAAGCAGGGCGGGGATGGATGTGCCCGGGGAGCACGGTGGGGTTGGCTGTGCCCGGGAAGCACTGCGGGGATGGATGTGCCAGGGAAGCAGGGCAGGGATGGATGTGCCCGGGAAGAACTGCGGGGATGGCCGTGCCCGGGAAGAAGGGCAGGCCTGGCAGTCCTGAGGAAGCAGGACGGGGATGTCTGGTCGGTGCTCGCTCCGCAGCAGTGGATCACAAGGTGGTGGCGGCCAGGAGCCGGCCCGCAGGAACGGGCAGAGAAGCAGGAGCACAGGGAAGCAGGAGCACAGGGAAGCAGGAGCACAGGGAAGCAGGAGCACAGGGAAGCAGGAGCACAGGGAAGCAGGAGCACAGGGAAGAAAGGCCGGGGGCAGGGGGAAGGAGCGAGCCCCCGGTCCCTACAAGACACCCAAAGCAGAACGGGGCCCGTTGTGTCGCAGTTCGCTGATTTTATGCACTGAGGTTCCTCCCACAGCTGGATTTCCCGGGCAGTCGGGTGCCCGCTCCCAGAGCAGGTGGTGGGGACACTTCCAGCCCCACGGAGGCTCCCTATGCACAGAGCATAGAGTGAATCTCCAGGACAGGGATGCCAGCAGGGTCTTTACAGGGATCTGTCAGTGCATGTGTAACACATGGTGAGGCACAGATCAAAACCAGATTGGGCCCTCTCAAGGTGCTTCTCTACCTTCTTAAAACCTCTCTAGTTTCTGGAGAACACAGTGTCTACATCAATGGAATGGAATTTGTGATAAAATTTGCTTTGTAATCCTGTCTCCTGCCTTGCTTAAATAGTCACTTCAATGCTACCTTCTTCCTGAAACTTTCTTCCATTTATTTCTCTCAATAACTCCTTGGCTCTACAGCCTCACAGAAGATGCCAAAGGGGCAGGAAGGTGTGCCTGTGTTCTGCACTGCAGAATCCATCCCCTGGTTCAGATGTGAGGAGCTGCCAGCCTCCTCTCCCACACTCACACACCTTGGCATTCCTTCCCTCCTTTCTTCCCTACCTGCATGCATTTTGCCTCAGGAATTTCGAGACTCCGCCTTTACTTTAGCAAAGGAATTAAAATACTCACCGAAATAAAGAATTGATTTCAGATAATTTATACTGCTAAATTACATTCTAGGATTCCTTCCTGTAATATGCAAGTATCTTATTCTAAACCACAATTATTCTTTGAAAAAAGTTGGGGTCTTTTTTTGCTTCCCAGAAATAAGCATTAATGACCTGTTTTGAGAGTTTGTGTGTAAGTTTTTCTTCTACAGAATAAGGAGGGGGGAGGGGAATTTATGCAGGGACATTGTTAATGCCACAGAAATACAATAGTTATGAAAAAAAGGACCACATTGCTAGCTAAAACTTGAAGATTTAAATGCAGAAATAATTCAGCATTTCTCCTGAGAGAGGATGTAAAGAAAGGAGCTATAAATATCATAAATGCAACTAAGTTATGCTGCAGGAACAAAAAAAGTATATTTTCAAAATTTATATGAAGCTCAAAGAGAAGATATTTAAGGCTGGTTTTAAAAGGAGGTACAGGCTAATAAGGCACAACATAAAACAGAAGATGAGAAGGATTAAGTTTAAGTCTGGGCAGGATATACACAGGCAAACTACTTGAGAATGGGACCCACCTTTCTCAAAGTGAAAACCATTTCCATTTCCTTTAGTACCAAGTATGTCCTGTACATGTCAGTAATCAGTAGGATAGCATCTGAATGCAAATCAGTAACAAGGATAAAGAAAGTTGGCCTTACACACATGAACTAAAAGAAGTAACTAAGCCCAAAAAAAAAAAAAAAAAGACAGACCCAGATCTACAAAACTGCTCAGGGAGGCAAATAAATATAATGAAGCTCTAACAGATCTATATTAGCCCCTCAATCAAGTGCTTTTATGTTAAAAATAACATTGCTGATAGTCTCTTTCACCTAAGAGGACTTCAGAGAAACCAAGGCAAGTGGAAAAGTAAATCAAAGGCAGAATTATTAATAAATAATAATATATGTAAGGACATGGAAGTATTGCTCATATGAATATTAATCCAATTAGATGGGGCAGCAAAGACACAATGCTGCCCATCAAGAGGTGATCACTGGTCTGGTTCAGTGATGTGTTGTTCCATTAACATCACAGTTTTCTGGACTATCAGTTAATAAAGGTAACACTGGAAAATCGTTTAAAAGCAAGAAAGCATTATAAATACAAAATCTTTATTACAGAGACTGCAGCATTAATGGTTAACTAAGCTGAAATAGAAGGAGCTGCTTTGTAGGTTCAGTGTCTGACTGAAGGGGTTAAACACCTCAGCAATGGAGCATGAGGGGAAATGAGGAACTCCTGATTACAACCCTTGGGAACCTTGCAGTTACTTCTCCCCCAAAGCCAGAATCTCCATTAGAGCTGTCCAAAAATAAATCAGCACTTCACTGAAAAACATCCTTAGGAAAAACACCCAAGAAGGAAAACAAATTCATTCTATCTAAGCAGGAGAAGGGATAGATGTGTAAAATGAGAAGAAAGGAGGGAAAACCATAGAGATGCTGATGGAACAGGAAAATCCCAACGATTCAGGGAGGAAAGGCTTGACAAAACTGTAACTCTTCATCATGGTGAGGGATCAAGGCAAGCAAGGAAACAGGAAGCAATGAAAATGAGAGGGCACAAATCCAGTTGCTCCTTCACAATGGTTGGTCCAAAGAAAACAAACGGAATGCCCTGGGGCAGGGGAGTGAACAAACAACATCTGCACCCAAGGAGCTGCCCACCTCAGCTGCCAGGGCTGTGAGAGAAGGTGTTTGTTACATCAGGACAGCACAGTGCCAGCAAACACAGACAGCACCCTTTCAATTCACTTCAGCCTGAAAACTTCCTTCTCTTTGGACATCTCAAGGTAGAGCCATTCTTTTCCTTCTGTCTAAAACAGCTTTTAATTTGCAGCAAAAACTTGCAAAAAAGTAGATTTGAAAAATGCCTTTTTCACCTCCAGCAAAAGCACACCAAACTCCACAAGATATTCTGCTCCCAAAATTTTTATAAAAGTAAGAGCTTAGCAACCAGATATGTGTGATTTAAGGATAATGAAGCAGGTTTTATGGGCTGCAGAATATTATAAATCTGTTCTGATTTCTTTCAGGGTAGAGGGAAAAGGGGAATTGTTGAAGGAAAAGATGATAGATCACATCTGCCTGTGGGTAATAAGGCTTCCTATAAGGAGAAATGGCATACTCTGAATAATTACATGCAGTCTGCGGGCAAAAGAGACAGAGTCTAGTCCTGGTCAGAAATTTCAGCTGCCACAAAATACTTGTAAAAAATGTCTGAGGAAAACGGGATGAATTCTCAGTGGTTATCAACAGTTTTCCTTTCGCTAATTTGCTCAGCTTCAACACTAGGTCAAACCATGATTTCTTCTTTCTGCTTTGCAGAAATTCTTCCATTTTGCATCATAAATGTCAGCAGAAACATCAAAACCACAGCACCATTCAAAGAAGGGAAAAAGGGGAGATATAACCAGGACTGTATTTTAACAAAAATACTGAGCATATTTTTCAAATTACATTTGTAAGACACTACAATAAACCACAGTGTCAGGCAATAGAGGCAAACCAAAAAGAACAGCATAAAATATTCAATACAGACCACACTCTAAAAAAGCAGTAAGAACCCCAAGAGCTGAGCTTAACTCCTTGAAACTAGGTGATGCTCTGGCTCCATTAAAGCTAGTTGCAGTTCCACCACTGGCTTTAGAGGATTTGATATTTTCAAGTATTAGGATTTTTGCACTTGTACAGGAGATAATTAGGAGTCAGCACTGGAGATAAGAATGAAAGCTTTATGCAGCACAGCTGGACACAGGCAATAGCCACAACTGCTCTCATAATTATATGCTCACTGCAGCTTTTTGAGGTATTTCCTATACTCAATGAGTATTTGATTAGAGGGTTTCTCCTTCTTTCTCACATTGAAGAAACCAACTCAACCATGTAGTGATTATGGGATTTAAATTTTGTGTCACTGAGAAGTGGCTCTTGGGAGCCTCCCAGAGACTGTCCCGCTCCTGACCACAGCCTCCTCCACCTTGTCCTTGAGAGAATCAAAAAGCCCCTGAGTCAGAGCTGTGCTTTATTGCAACACAATTCTAAGAGACACAGCTGTCCCAATGGACAGGAGAAACTGAAAATCAAAGTGTTTGTTTATTGACGATTGATGGAGAGACGGGAAGACTGATTCGGTGATCAGAATTCGATTTTACTCAGATTTTGCCAAAGCTTATATACCATTTTAGTAAGATTAATGATTTTCTACCATTACAATCAAGTTACAAATTACACAGACAACTCATACATTTTACAACACTTCTTGCTTGGAGAGAGATGATTGAATCTTCTGTCTCTTGTAAGCAGGTTTAATCCCATCACCTGCAATCTTTAAAGTTCTGTTTGTTCCTGCCATGGCATCCTGGTTATCAAACCAGCTATGCTAATCAAGTCTGTCTGACTTTCTGCCTTGTGTATTCCCATATTTGTTGTTCAGCAAATCCCTCTCTTGCTCATCATGGACCCTTCCTTTCCTACAAACCTGTCCTCGGGCTAAGAATCCTCAGCAAGGCTTTTGAGATATCGTAACTTTATAAAACTCCCTCAGGAGCCACAGAAATATTCCCCTCTTTCTCCTTGGTCTCCTCCAAGAGAGACCAGACCCCAGCTTAGGAAGCTCCAGAAGTTTCTCTCAGATGAGTATTTTCAGCTGTTCCCAATGAAAATGCCTTCTCCCTTCCTCCCAAAAAGCTCCACCTGAGCAAGGGCTGCAATGGCCAACAAGGAAATTAAGTGACCTTTCTCCCTGCCTCTGAGCCAAAATATAATGCACTGTAACATTCAGTAAAGAGTAAACAATTTAATAACAAAAATTATGCTATCGATCACACCATCCCAGAACATCAAAAGTCACATTTTATATCACAGTTCATAGATCAAAAGCACCAGAATAACTTATATTTTTCTTCTCTGTAGTTTCAGGAACTTCAGGCTATTTTCTAGGTTGCCATATGTATGACTTCAGCACAAGCTAACGAGATATTGAGTGAGAAATCATTAGCAGCTGGTCAAGTAAAACCGCTCCATCAATCATTTTCATTTCCTTAATGTCAACAATTCTAATTTCAACTCTGGGAAAAAACTGTGTTTTAAACTGTGAAATACATCACATAAAACAGTGACATTTGACAGTATGCTTTTAGATTCTCAAGTTTATTGTGAAAAAGTCAGTTCAATACATAATGAAGTCATTCTTCCTTTATAACCACCAAACCCAATTGCAGGGAGGAAAAAAAGCTGCTTCATCTAGATCAGGCAAACAAACTACCATGTATTCCAGAATAAATCCATCATTTTTAACCTAAAGCATCAGTAAAAATTCTGGAAGAACTGCAAAGCTGTCTCATGTTTTCTATTTACAAAGACACATTTTAGGTTGTTCCCGTGTTCCAGTCAGTGAAACCAACCCATGGGTGCCAAAGGACCTTTCAGGAGACACAGGTTCAACAGCGTGCCCTGCTCGGTTTGCCTGGTGCTGGCTTTGGCAGACACAGGTCTGTACACAGTCTGTCACAGTCTGTAACCAGCACAAGAACTCTCCCTGCTCTTTGGCAGAAGCTCCTGAGGAGTGCAGCACTGCAATCAATCACACAGAATCCCATCACCACCAATACATTTCAGTGCTGGGGACGAGGTATGAGGTGACAGGGTCCTGGGGAGGCACAGGACCAGCTTCTCCTTTGGGTGTCTGCAGCAGAGGCATCCTCCAGCTCTAGGCTGGGTTTGCTGCAGCTTTCTGACTATTGGAACAGGAAGAGTGTGTGTCCTGGGGTGACTTTATAATGTATCCATTATGAGCCAGCAGAGTGCCCTGGTGGCCAAGAAGGCCAATGGCTCCTGGCCTGGATCAGGAATGGTGTGGCCAGCAGAAGCAGGGAGGTCATTCTGCCCCTGTACTGGGCACTGGTGAGGAAACACCTTGAGTGCTGTGTCCAGCTCTGGGTCAGTTTAGGATGGACATTGAGTGCTGTGTCCAGTTCTGTCCCCTCGGTTTAGGATGGACA